>BSBK01009965.1:0-277500 GCA_027943335.1 Chamaecyparis obtusa
CTGATTTATCAATTTCATGATATTTGTCATAAAACTTGGCTATCTAATCTAGCCTTCCTTCTTCTACTACTCTAGTCCTTAACACTAGAAGACTAGGTATGAATCCTACTTCTAGAGGTGACTACACATTTTTCAATTTGCTTCTTGTGGCTGCACTTATAGCTTAAGGGTGATTTGTGGTGGTTTGTTTTCTCTCTTGGGAATCTTAGGAGATGCATTTGTGGATTCAATATCAACTATAGTAGTGGACATAGGACTGATACCATCAATTTTACCCTATTTATCTTTTGGATCATTAGTCTTCTCAATCTTTACCTTTTTCATCTTAGGATCTTTAGACTTATCTTCCACTATGGATGCGCTCTCAATTTCCAAAGCAATCTTTTCTTCCCTTGCTTTTTCTAGGTTTGCTTCTATTACTCCATGAATTCTGAGTATCTCAGATGTAATCTTAGAGGCTTTCCTCTTAGTTTCTATGCTATTTAGTTTAGCACCTACTTCTCTTGTCTTCTCCTCATAAGTTCCCCACCTAGGTTCATTATGATCTTTGGGGGCTGATAGTAGAGCCTGTGCATATGCTTCAAGGACTTGTGCCTCTACTTCATAACCAAGTGGTTGAATCCACTTAGTTCTTGGCTCAATAGCTTCCATACAAGTTGTGTCTATCTCTACCATAAAGAAAATAGTATCCTTATACTTTTTCAATAATGTTTTATGAAATTCTATACCTCATTAGCATCTATACCATGAAGGTCTTCAACTCTAATGTTATATAATCTCTCAATGTACTCTTTGTGGATGCCTTGTTAGATATATGTGGTATGGCTGGAATGGATTTTTCCAAATACATATCTGATACTTTCCCAACAATATGAAGGTATATGTAAATTATCAAAGACCCAAACCTCAATATCTTGGTCTTGTCATGCTTGATTTCCTTGATGTTATCAATCAACCATGCATGCAATATCTCACACAAGTATTAACAACATATTCTAAGGCTTTTTTTACTCTTGTATTTCTTTGAATTTGAATGTAATGAGTAATGAAAAAAATTTATCTGTACTTAAAGAGAAAATTCTACCATTAATGCTTGTAGCGTAAACTAGGCTATCACTTAAACATTTCCAACTTTTGTTCTATTAACAATCAGTATGTGCACTCTTGCATGAAGGTTCATTTATACTCCAAAAGCATAAGTCCAAAGGCGCATACTCTGAAAGTGAGTATACCAGCCATGCAAGGGTCTAGAGCTAAATTATCTCCCCCTATGGCCCTGAGGGCCATTCATCCAGATGCAAAGGGTGTGTCCACTATGAATGCATCCAATACATTCCCATCAACTTTGTCCTTCCTTCCTTCTAACCAAATCAAGCTTGCATTTTCTGAGACTTTCACAAACTTGACTTCTCCTTCGGGATCCAAAATTAGTTCTTCATCCTTTTTAGGGCTTTCCTAACCTTGCGTCCTTGATCTACATAACTTTGAGATATGTCCCACCTTGTTACAAGAGTGATAAATGAATGGAGGTCTTATAATCCTCAAAGAATTTGTTAGGAATGAATGATAAATGTTTGGCAGCCATCCTATAGAAGTTGATGTTGCATTCATGATTATGATTGTCATTGTTGTCAACATAGTGATTTACCAAAGACTAGCAGAGAAGAAGATAGTGTTTGGATTAGTGCACATGGGATATTGTAGTTAGAGATATGTGATGTTAAGGATATACTAATTGATATGTTATATGTTTATCATTAAGATCATAGGCAATAATTCATTTATTCATGGAAGTTATGAGCATTTTGGTAGTAGTATTCAGGCAGTGTTCCTGAGTAGCAGTTTGTGGAAATCAGATGATAAATCCTAATCGGGATGGAATCTAGTTTTGTGTAGTTGAAGGGAATTTGAAGACACATTATTAGTGATATGGACAATAGTGCAAACTTTGAGGTCTCACAAGTGAAGAATTATTATATTTGGAAGCTGACAGTTTTGTGTAATTTTGATGAAGCGTGTGGAAACATTTATTTTGTAATTGTATGCCGACTCATTTGTAATTACTTGAGTGTGGTATAAAGGAAGGAATGTTTTTCCTTGTTTTAATATGGTTGGATGTGTTGATGTATGCATCAAGTGAAAAGAAGAGCTAATGTAGTTGAGAAATCAAATTTGTGAAGGAGGACATGCGAAGTACAAAGATCTTAAATTGAGATATGGTGAAGTAGAGAGTGCGGTTTAGCACAATAAGGAAGGATGTATCATATTTTCCATTATTCTATTGAATAATCTAAAGATTAATTGGATAGTGTGTTCAGTGATCTTTCCATTAAAGTTGTTTGGGCAGTGGGTCCTTCTGTCTTCCATAACTCTTAACAGGGTTAGAATCTTTTAGCAAGGATTCAAAATCTCCTAAAAGGGATTCATATGTATTAAATTTATTTCATAAGACTCCTAACAGAGTCCATCCTTTCACAAGGAATATTCATATTAGTGCATCTTTTGTGGGCATCATTCCCACTAGGGTTTACTCTTTGATCAAGAGGTTCCCTAGTCAACATATCTTGTGTCATTGTGTTATTGTGTATGAATATCTTTCTATGGTTGGTAATTATATAGCTTACATGGTTTAATGTTGTTGAAGTTGATAAAAGTTATAATTATTAGATAACTGATTCACCCCCCCCTCAGTTATGTTGTTGGACTTTACTTTCTAACAATTGGTATCAGAGCAGTAGGTCCTTGAAAAATAAGTTTAACAGCTTAAGGAGATACATGATGAATTTTAGAAAAGAAGGCCCTAAGTTTGATGGAGTAAATTTTGATAGCTGGAAAGAAAAGATGAAGAAACACCTACTATGTTTAGGACCAGGTTATTGGTTGGTTAAAAAGAATGACAATACTATCATTGAAGAGGAGAATCTTAAAACATGAACTAGTGATGAGATAGATCTATTCATGTGTAACATAATTGCAAGAGAAGCACTTTTGACAGCCCTTCTAGAGAATGAGTACAATCAGGTAAAATGTTTTAAAAAATCTTATGAAATTTGGAAATCTTTACACTCTACTTTTTAAGGTGATGAACAGGCAAAAAGAGTTATATTACATAATTGGATTTGTGCATTTGAAGATATAAGAATGATGGAAGATGAATCTATTAGAAGCTATATTGGTAGAATGTCAAAAATTGTTATAGGCATAAAATCTTGTGGAGGAACAAAGACAAAGAATGAAATGATATGGAAAATTCTAAGGACATTGACTCCTGTATTTAAGCAGACAACATAGATGATTGAATAAGTTATACCTTGTACTACAAACTTTACAAAAGAAACTCTTCTTGGAAGATTGGAAGCAGTAGAGATGAACCTAAGGTTATCAGAAGACTTGCCTAGAATGGAGACAGTATTCAGTGCTCTTAGTGTTCACCCTAATTTTTCAAGAAGCATCAGTGTGAGCAAATATTATGGTAGTGACAATAGATCTAGAAATGAAGAAGATAAGAAGATTGAAGAGGGTATTGCCTTGCTTGTGAAGAGAGAACCAGATGGTAAGAAAATTTTTAAATGTTGGAATTGTTAAGAATATGGTCATTTTGCATCTAAGTGCCCTACGAGAGTTAAAAAATATAGAAAAAAAATTCAGACCTAGAAGATCTAAGGAATGTTATTATGATAATGATGAAGATCTTGAAACTATTATAGAATGAACTCTAAGTGAAAGTGATACTAAGAATAATGATGACATAGGATTTGTAGCAATTAAAGAAGAGAATCCTAAAACTGATGTTAAGGAAGAAAAAGCCTTAGTTTCTCAAGTTGAAAAGAAAGCTAATTGGATTATAGATAGTGGTTGTTCACATGATATGACTGGAGACATGAAAAATTTCATAAAGTTTAACGATTATGATGGAGGAGTTGTTAGAGTTGGAAGCAATGCACCTTGCTTGATTAAAGGTATAGGATCTATTACTCTTGATGGAAAGACTGATACTGATGATGTCTATTTTGTGAATTGCTTGAAACATAATCTTTTAAGCATTGGACAGTTAGATGATAAGGGATATCAAGTTTGGTTTACTGAGAAAACTTGTGTTGTAAATGATAAAGATGGAAATCTGATTGGAACTAGATCTAGATCCAAAGGTAATGTATTTCAGTTGAATCCTACTGAGATGAAATGTTTGATTACTAAAATTCATGATAGTTGGTTATGGCATAGAAGGTTTTGTCATATAAACTTTTACAACATTGTGAAAGTAAGTACTGCACTTGCAGTAAGGGATTTGCCTAAAATTATGAAGCCTGCTAACATGATTTCCAAAGAATCTGTGATGGCTAAACAAAACAGAAGTTCTTTTTCTAGTAAGAAGTTTACATCTATAGAAAAGTTGGAGATTGTTCATATAGATTTGAGCAGTCCTACTAGGACTAGAGGATTCTATGGAGAAAGGTATTTTATGATTCTTGTTGATGACTTTACAAGAATGATGTGGATTGCATTTCTTAAAGAAAAGTCTGAAGCATTGGATAAGTTTAAGATCGTTAAGAATAAAGTTGAGAATGAATCTGGAATTAAGATTAAATGTTTGAGATCTCATAGAGGTGGAGAATTTACTTCTAGACAGTTCAACACCTTTTGTGAAGAAAATGGCATTAAGAGACAGTTTTCAGCCCCTAGGACACTTGAACAAAATGGTATTGTAAAAAGAAGAAATAGATCAGTGACTGAAGCAGCAAGAGCATGTTATTTGAGAATGATTTGGTGAAGATATTATAGAAAGAAGTAGTGAACACATTAGTGTATACAATGAATAGAGTACAAATTAGAGCAGACATAGAAAAGACACCCTATGAATTATGGTTTGGACATGCACCCTCAGTTAAGTATTTTAGAATTTCTGGAAGCAAATTTTATATAAAGAGAGATGATGATATTGCAAAGATTGATCCTAGAAGTGATAAAGTTATATTTCTTGGATATTCTTTGAAAATAAAAGACTATAGATGTTACAATAAAAGAACTAAGATTATTGTTGAGAGCACAAATGTTAAAGTTGATGAAAAGTTCAAAATTCAAGAAAGAATGTCTGATTATGAATCAGATGAAGAAGCTAATCCTAAACCTAACACTAGATCTACTGAATTATTTTATGAGTCTAATAGTGATTTTTTGAATGAAAGCCATACTGAAGTCATTGAGGAACCTATACCTAAAGTGAGATCTAAGATAGTGACACCTAACAAGAGTTTATCAAGAAATAATCCTATTGGGAAAATTATTGGAAGCATTAAAAGAGGAGTTCTAGTTCTCAAAATAAGGTACAAGAACAGTTATGTTTGATTTCTCAAATTGAACCTAAAACTAGTAGTGAAGCTTGTGAAGATGAAAATTGGATTAATTCTATGAAAGAAGAACTTGATCATATTGAAAAGAACAAGACATGGGAATTGGTCCCTAGACCTAAAGACAAGAATGGTATTGGAACTAAGTGGGTATTCAGAAACAAGATGAATGAACAAGGAGAAGTAGTAAGAAACAAAGAAAGATTGTTATGTAAGGGATACTCACAACAAGAAGGAATTGACTATGAAGAAACCTTTGCACCTATACCAAGAATTGAAGCAATACAATTTTTTTTGGCTTATGCAACTTATAAGAAATTCAAAGTATATCAAATGGATGTAAAGTCAGCATTTCTAAATGGAGAATTGGAAGAAGTCTACATTGAGTAGCCTAAAGTTTTTCCCTTGACTCAAGAAGGAGACATGATATGTAAACTGAAGAAAGCCTTATATGGACTAAAGAAAGAACCTAGAACTTGGTATGCAAGATTGGAGAAGTATTTGTTAAAGTTGGGATCTACAAAAGGAACAACTGATAGCAATCTATACACAAAAGAAATTGAAAATAGTTTGTTGATTATAGTTATTTTTTTTGATGAAATTTTATTTGCATAAGAAGATGAAGCTAATGAAAAATTTGCTGATGAAATGAAGACTAAATTTGAAATGAGTATGATTGGTGAAATGAAATGCTTCTTGGGATTACAGATAACATAGAACAATGATGCTATTTTTTAAGTTAGAAAAAGTACTTGAATGACTTGTTGAAAAGATTTGGAATGGAGAACTATAAACTAGTTGGAACACATATGGTAACTAGACATTAATTATCTAGCATAGATGAAACACCGATAGTTGAACATAAGAAATATAAATCTATGGTTGGAGGATTGTAGTACTTGACTCATACAAAACCTGATATAGCACATTCAGTTGGAATTGTATCAAGATTTCATGCTAAACCTAGAGAATCACATTATGTAGCAGTAAAGAGGATATTGAGATATTTAAGAGGGACAATGGACTATGGATTGTGGTTTGAAAAATCTGATAATTTTACCCTATGTGCATATATAGATATTGATTGGGGAGGTAGTGTTGATGATAAGAAGACCACAAGTGGTGGAGCATTTTTCCTTGGAGGAAGATTGGCTTTTTGGCTAAGAAAGAAGTAGAATATGTAGTAGTGGCAAACAATTGTAACCAAATAATTTGGATAAAGAAAATGCTGAAAGATATTGGAATAAAGTTTGTTCAACCTATTGTCATACATTGTGACAACACCAGCATAGTTAGTATGTCTAAGAAACCTATATTACATTCTATGACAAAACATATATAGATTAAGTATCATGCAGTAAGAAAGAAAGTTGTTAAGAAAGAAGTTAGACTTGAGTACATAAGTACAAAGGAGCAAATAGCAGACATATTTAAAAAGCCTTTGCCTAAGGATACATTTGAGTATCTGAGAGGTATTCTTGGGGTTATACCCTAGCCTACTGTTGAGAAGTGATGCAGTTGATTGCATCCATCTAGTGGTATATGAGCCTTATCTTTCTTTTGGACTAGATGTTGGTACTTCCTCTATGGGGGACTATGTGTATCTAAGCTAAGTCGTGAGGACTCTAGTGAATGTATTTTCTGAATAGTGTCTTTTGACATTTGAGTTGTTGACATAATGATGAGATTTTTGTCATTGGTGTCAATGGGGAATAAGTCTATATGAAAAAACTATTTGTACTATCTGAAAATGAAAATGAAGTAAGATTTGATTGATGAAGATGATTTGAAATATTTTCTTCAAGTAGCAGTATTACAGTATTGGATTTTTGGAACATTGGATGTTTTTTCATCTATGTTTCCATCAATGCCAATGGGGGAGATTTTCATGAATGAATGCTAAATGATTGGTAGCTATTCTATAGTATTTTTTGTTGCATTCATGACTATGATTGTCATTGATGTCAACACAATGATTTACCAGAGACTTGCAGAAAAGTAGACAGTGTTTGGATTAGCGCACATGGGATATTGTAGTTGGAGCTATGTGATGTTAAGGATATACTCATTGATATGTTATATGTTTATGGTTAAGATCCTAGATATTAATTCATTTATTCATGGAAGTTATGAGTATTTTGGTGGAAGCAGTATTCAGGCAATGTTTCTGAGTAGCAGTTTGTGGAAATCAGATGATATCTCCTAATCTGGATAGAATCTGATTTTGTGCAGTTGAAGGGAAGTTGTGTTAGGAATGAATGTTGGATGTTGGTAGTCATTCTATAGCATTTTTTGTTGCATTCATGACTATGATTGTCATTGATGTCAACACAGTGGTCTTCTGGAGACTAGCAGAGAAGCAGATAGTGTTTTGATTAGCACATGTGGGATATTGCAGTTGGAGCTATGTGATGTTGAGGTTATACTCTTTGATATGTTATATGGCTATGGTTAAGAGTACATATAGTAATTCATTGATTCATGAAAGTTATGATCATTTTGGTAAAAGTAGTATTCACGTACTGTTCTTGAGTAGCAGTTTGTGGAAATCAGATGATATCTCCTAATCAGGATGGAATCTAGTTTTATGTAGTTAAAGGGAAGTTTGAGACACATTGATGGTGATGTGGTTCAGAGTGCAAACTTTGAGGTCACATGAGTGAAGAGATATTGCATTTGGAAGCCAACAATTTTGTGTAATTTTGATGTAGCGTATGGAAACTTTATTTTGTAATTGTGTGCCAACTCATTTGTAATTATTTGAGTGTGGTATAAAAGAAGGAATGTTTTTCCTTATTGTATGTAGTTTAAATGTGAAAGAAGTGTGAGCATGGTTTGGTTGCATGTGAATGTAAGCATGAAGTGTAGAAAAGAACCTAAGAGATTGTGAAAATGAAATTGTGAAGGAAGACATGCGAAATACAGAGATCTGGAATTGAGATCTAGTGTAGCAGTGAGTGTAGTTTGGCATAGTAAGGAGGTAACATATTTAATATTATTTTTATAAATAATATTAAGGCTATTTGGATAGTGTGTTTAGTGATATTACCATTAAGCTATTTGGGCAGTGGGTCCTTCTATCTTCCATAACTCTTAACAAGGTTAGAATCTTTTAATAGGGATTCAAAATCTCCTATAGGGATTTATATGTACTGAATGTATTTCATAAGACTCCTAATAGAGTCCATCCTCTCACAAGGAATTTTCATATTAGTGCATCTTTTATGGGCATCATTCCCACAAGGGTTTACTCTTTGATCTAGAGGTTCTTTAGTCAACATATCTTGTGCTATTGTGTCATTGTGTATGAATATCTTTGTATGGTTAGTAATTGCATTGCTTACATGGTTAAATGCTATTGAAGATGATAAAAGTTATAATTATCTGATAATAGATTCACCCCCCCCCCCCCTCTTGGTTATCTTGGTGGACTTTACATTCTAACAATTGGTATCAGAGCCACAGGTCCTTGAAAGGAAATTTTAATAGCTTAAGGAGATCCATGGTGAATTTCAAGAAAGAAAGCCCTAAGTTTGATGGAGTAAATTTTGATAGCTGGAAGGAAAAGATGAAGACACATCTATTGTGTTCAAGACTAGGCTATTGGTTGATTACAAAGAATGATAGGACTATAATTGAAGAAGATAGTCTTGAAACAAGTTCTAAAGATGAGGTAGATCTATTCATGTATAACATACTTGCAAGAGAAGCACTCTTGACAGCACTTCCAGAGAATGAATACAGTCAGGTAAAAAGTTTTAAGAAATCTAATGAAATTTGGAAAGCTTTACACTCTACTTTTGAAGATGATGAACATGCAAAAAGAGATAGATTACATAATTGGATATGTGCATTTGAAGATATTAGAATGATGGAAGATGAATCTATTAGAAGCTATATTAGTAGAATGTCAGAAATTTTTGCAGGAATAAAATCTTATGGAGGATCAAAGACAAAGAATGAAGTGATATGGAAAATTTTGAGGACATTGACTCTTGTATTTAAGAAAACAACATAGATTATTGAACAATTTATACCTTGTACTACAAACTTTACAAGAGAGACTCTTCTTGGAAGATTGGAAGTAGCAGAGATGAACTTGAGGTTATCAGGAGATTTACCTAGAATGGAGACAACATTCAGTGCTCTTAGTATCTGTCCTATTTTTTCAAGAAGTACCAGTGTGAGTGGAGATTATGCAAGTAGCAACAAATCTATAAATGAAGAAGATAAGAAGATTGAAGAAGGTATTGCCTTGCTTGTGAAAAGAGAACCAGATGGTAAGAAAATTTTTAAATGTTGGACTTGTCAAGAATATGGTCATTTTGCATCTAAATGTCCTAAGAGAGTTAAGAAGGACATAAATAATTTCAAGCCTAGAAGATCTAAGGAATGTTATTATGCTAATGATGAAGATCTTGAAGCTAGTATAGAAAGAACTTTGAGTGAAAGTGATACTAAGAATAATGATGAAATATGATTTGTAGCAATTAAAGAAGAAAATTTTGAATCTAATGTTAAAGAAGAAAAAGCATTAGTTTCCCAAGTTGAAAAAAAAGTTGATTGGATTATAGATAGTTGTTGTTCACATCATATGGCTTGAGATATGAAGAAGTTCATAAAGTTTAACAATTATGATAGAGGAATTGTTAGAGTTGGTAACAATGCACCTTGTTTGATTAAAGGTATAGGATCTATTACTCTTGATGGAAAGACTAATACTGATGATGTTTACTTTTTTGATGGATTGAAACATAATCTTTTAAATGTTGGACAGTTAGTGGATAAGGGATATCAAGTTTGGTTTACTGAGAAAACTTGTGTCATAAAGGATAAAGATGGAAATCTAATTGGAACTAGATCTAGAACCAGAGGTAATGTATTTAAATTGAATCCTACTGAGATGACATGCTTGATTACTAAAATTGATGACAGTTGGTTCTGGCATAGAAGGTTTTGTGATATAAACTTTGATAACATTATGAAAGTGAGTACTACACTTACAGTAAGGGATTTGCCTAAAATTATGAAGCCTACTAACATGATTTTCAAAGAATGTGTGATGGCTAAGTAGAAGAGAAGTTCATTTCCTAGTAAGAAGTTCACATCGGCAGAGAAGTTGGAGATTGTTCATACAGACTTGAGCGGTCCTACCAAGAATAGAGTATTCTATGGAGAAAGGTATTTTATGATTCTTGTTGATGATTTTACAAGAATGATGTGGATTGCATTTTTGAAAGAAAAATCTAAAGCATTTGATAAGTTTAAGATCATTAAGAATAAAGTTGAGAATGAATCTAGAATGAAGATTAAATGTTTGAGATCTGATAGAGGTGGAGAATTTACTTCTAGAGAGTTTAACACTTTTTTGTGAAGTGAATGGTATTAAGAGATTGTTTTCAGCCCCTAGAACACCTGAACAAAATGATATTGTAGAGAGAAGAAATAGGTTAGTAACTGAAGCAACAAGAGCTATGTTATTTGAGAATGACTTGGCGAAGACATTTTGGAGAGAAGCAGTGAATACAACAGTATATAAAATGAATAGAGTACAAATTAGAGTAGACACAGATAAGACACCTTATGAATTATGGTTTGGACATGCACCCTTAGTTAAGTATTTTAGAATTTTTGGAAGTAAATGTTATATAAAGAGAGATGATGATATTGGAAAGATTGATGCTAGAAGTGATGAAGGTATTTTTCTTGGATATTCTTTGAAGAGAAAAGCATATAGATGATACAATAAGAGAACTAAAACTATTGTTGAGGGTGCAAATGTTAAATTTGATGAGAATTTTAAAATTTAGGAAAGAATGCTTGATTATGAATCAAATGAAGAAGCTAATCCTTAGGCTAAAATTGAAACTATTGAATTATTCTATGAGACTGACAGTGAATTATTGAATGAGAATCATACTGTAGAAGAAACCAGAGAAGAATCTAAAGAAGAATCTATAGTTGAAGCAAGATCTATGACTATGACACTGAATAGGTATCTATCTAGACATCATCTTGTTGAACAAGTTATTGGAAGTTTTGACAGAGGAGTTATGACTAGAAATAAGGTACATTTATGTTTGATTTCTCAAATTGAACCTAAATCTACTAATGAAGATTGTGAAGATGAACATTGGATTAATGCTATGAAAGAACTAGATCAAATTGAAAAGAACAAGACATGGGAACTGGTTCCTAGTCCTAAAGACAAGAATGTGATTAGAACTAAATGGGTATTTAGAAACAAGATGAATGAAAAAGGAGAAGTAGTAAGAAACAAAGCAAGATTAGTATGTAAGGGATACTCATAGCAAGAAGGAATTGACTATGAAGAAACCTTTGCACCAGTAGCAAGACTTGAAGTAGTAAGAATGTTTTTGGCTTATGCAGCTTTTATGAAATTCAAAGTGTATCAAATGGATGTGAAGTCCACATTTTTGAATGGTGAATTGGAAGAAGTCTACATTGAGCAGCCTGAAGGTTTTCCTTTGACTCAAGAAGGAGATATGGTATGTAAACTAAAGAAATCATTATATGGACTAATGAAAGCACCTAGAACTTGATATGCTAGATTGGATAAGTATTTGTTGAAATTGGGATTTACTAAAGGAACAATAGATAGTAATCTATACACAAAAGATATTGAAAATGGATTGTTGGTTATAGTTATTTTTGTTGATGACATTATCTTTGGAGGAGAAGATGAAGCTAGTGACAAATTTGCTGATGAAATGAAGATTGAATTTGAAATGAGCATGATTGGTGAGATGAAATACTTTTTGGGATTTCAAATAATATAGAAAAATGATGGTATCTTTGTTAGCCAAACAAAGTACTTGAATGATTTGCTGAAAAGATTTGGAATGGAGAATTATAAACCAGTTGGAACACCTATGGTTATAGGACACAAACTATCAAGAAAAGATGAAACACCAGTAGTTGAGCCAAAGAAATATAGATCCATGATTGGAGGATTGTAGTACTTAACACACACTAGACCGAATATACAACATTTAGTTGGAATGGTAGCAAGATTTCAAGCTGAACCTAGAGAGTCACATTATGCAGCAGTAAAGAGGATATTGAGATATTTAAGAGGTACAATGGACTATGGATTGTGGTATGAAAAATATGATGATTTTACCCTATGCGTATATACAGATGCTAATTGGGGAGGTAGTGTTGATGATAAGAAAAGCACTCGTGGTGGAGCATTTTTTCTTGGAGGAAGATTGGTTCCCTAGTTGAGCAAGAAGTGAAATTGCATTTCACAAAGTACAATAGAAGCAGAATATGTAGTGGCAAAAAACAATTGTAACCAAATAATTTTGATGAAGAAGATGCTAAAGGATATTGAAATAAGTTTGTTGAGCATGTTGTCATACATTGTGACAACACCAGCACAGTCAGTGTGTCTAAGAATCCTGTATTGCATTCTAAAACTAAGCATATAGAGATCAAGTATCATGTTGTAAGAGATAAAGTTGCTGAGAAAGAAGTTAGACTCGAGTACATAAGAACAAAGGAACATATAGTAGACATATTTACAAAGCCTTTTCCTAAGGATACATTTGAGTATCTAAGAGGTATGCTTGGGGTTATGCCCCAGCCTACTTTTGAGTAATGATGTAGTTGATTGCATCTGTCTAGTGGTATATGAGCCCTATTTTTAACTAGATTGGATGTTGGTACTTCCTTTATGGGGGAGTATGTGTATCTGAGTTGAGTCATAAGGACTCTTGTGAATGTATTTTCTAAAATAGTGTCTTTTGACATTGAGTTGTTATTGCCATAGTGATGAAATTTCTATCATTGATGTCAATGGGGGAGAAGTGTACATGAAAAACCCTGTGTACCATCTGTTGGAGAGAATTGTATAGGAAAATGAAGCAAGATTTGATTGATGAAAAGGATTTGAAGAATTTTCAGAGCATCAGTGCAGCAATGTTGCAGTATTGGATTTTTGGAACATTGGATGTTTTACATCTATGTTGCCATCAATGCCAATGGGGGAGATTGTTAGGAATGAATACTAGATGTTGGCAGTCATTTTGTAGCAGTTGTTATTGCATTCATGACTATGATTGTCATTGATGTCAACACAGTGATCTTCTGGAGACTAGCAGAGAAGCAGATAGTGTTTTGATTAGCACATGTGGGATATTGCAGTTGGAGCTATGCAATGTTGAGGTTATACTCTTTGAAATGTTATATGTCTATGGTTAAGAGTGTAGATAGTAATTCATTTATTCATGAAAATTATGAGCATTTTGGTAAAAGTAGTATTCAAGCAGTGTTCCTGAGTAGCAGTTTGTGGAAATCAAATGATATCTCCTAATCGGGATAGAATCTTGTTTTGTGCAGTTAAAGGGAAGTTTGAGACATATTTATGGTGATGTGGTTCAGAGTGCAAACTTCTAGGTCACACGAGTGAAGAGATATTGCATTTGGAAGCTGATAGTTTTGTGTAATTTTGATGTAGCATATGGAAACTTTATTTTGTAATTATGTGCCGACTCATTTGTAATTATTTGAGTGTGGTATAAAGGAAGGAATGTTTTTCCTTATTATATGTAGTTGAAATGTGAAAGAAGTTTGAGCATGGTTTGGTTGCATGTGAATGTAAGCATGAAGTGAAGAAAAGAGCCTAAGAGATTGTGAAAATGAAATTATGAAGGAAGACATGCGAAGTACAAAGATCTGGAATTGAGATCTAGTGTAGCAATGAGTGTAGTTTGGCATAGTAAGGAGGTAACATATTTCATATCATTTTGCTAAATAATATTAAGGTTATTTGGACAATGTGTTCAATGATCTTACCCTGAAGCTATTTGGGCAGTGGGTCCTTCTGTCTTCCATAACTCTTAATAGGGTTAGAATCTTTTAACAGGGATTCAAAATCTCCTAACAAGGATTTCTATGTACTGAATGTATTTCATAAGACTCCTAACAGAGTCCATCTTCTCACAAGGAATATTCATATTAGTGCATCTTTTGTGGGCATCATTCCCACAGGGGTTTACTCTTTAATCAAGAGGTTCCCTAGGCAACATATCTTGTGTTATTGTGTCATTGTGTATGAATATCTTTGTATGGTTAGTAATTGCATTGCTTACATGGTTAAATGTTGTTGAAGATGTTAAAAGTTATAATTATTTGATAATTGATTCACCACCCCCTCTTAGTTATCTTGGTGGACTTTACTTTCTAACAAGTTGAAGACACATTGTTAGCGATGTGCATGATAGCACAAACTTTGAGGTCACATGAGTGAAGAATTAGTGTATTTGGAAGATGACAGTTTTGTGTAATTTTGATGAAGCATGTGGAAACTTTTATTTTGTAATTATATGTTGACACATTTGTAATTACTTTAGTGTGGTATAAAGGAAGGAATGCTTTTCCTTGTTTTAATATGGTTGGATGTGTTGATGTATGCATGAAGTGAAGAAAAGAGTTAATGCAGTTGTGAAAGAGAATTTGTGAAGGAAGATATGCAAAGTACAAAGATATGAAATTGAGATCTGGTGAAGCAAAGAGTGCGGTTTGGCATAGTAAGGAAGGAGGTAACATATTTTCTATTATTGTATTGAATAATATAGAGATTAGTTGGATAGTGTGTTTAATGATCTTGCCATTGAAGCTATTTGGGCAGTGGGTCCTTCTATCTTCCATAACTCTTAACAACATTAGACTCTTTTAAAAGGGATTCAAAATCTCCTAACAAGGATTCATATGTACTAAATGTATTTCATAAGACTCCTAATAGAGTCCATCCTTTCACAAGGAATATTCATATTAGTGCATCTTTTGTTGGCATCATTCCCACCAAGGTTTACTCTAATCAAGAGGTTCCCTAGTCAACATATCTTGTGTTATTGTGTAATTGTGTATGAATATCTTTCTATGGTTGGTAATTATATTTCTTACATGGTTTAATGTTATTAAAGTTGATAAAAGTTATAATTATTAGATAACTGATTCACCCCCCCCCCCCCCCCCCCCTCTTAGTTATCTTGGTGGAATTTACTTTCTAACAGCATTGACATGAGTCACCATTCTGTATTGTCTTGCTGAGTGACTATTATAGTTAAATATCTGATATGTAACATTTTGAGAACTTCTTGTGTTTTTTTAATTTGGATTTCTTTCATCATGTTGAATCCTATTCTTCTTACTAGTCATGCAATTTATAGCTCTATGACCAAACTTATTGCATGAATAACAATAACCATCAAAAGGTCTTACCTCTGTATAGTTCCTCACAATGTGTCCATGCTTCTTACAAAAAAAATAAGTGTGTTCTACTTGCTTGCACTCATTCTTAGGTGGTCCACCATTATCTTTGGTTTGATCTTTAGTCTTGTCACCATTAGTAGAGTCCTTTTCTGAGTCCTTTCTTGCTCGCATGTTGTCAATCTAAATTTGTGCTTCATTGTATCCAATACAACTAGTGTCTCCTTTGGCTTTCCTTGTATACAATAGAGATTATATTAAATCAGAATTGGTGTGCAATTTGTCAATATGATTCTTTTCCTCTTTCAATATGACTCCGAGCTTTATTTTCTATTCCTTAGCTCCAAGATTTCCATGTTTTCTTTCCTTAGTTCTTCATTGAGTTGAAGGTTCTCTTTGACTTGTTCATTGTAGACTTCCTAATTTTTGATCAACTTATCATCAAATTCTTCAAGAAGTTCTTTTATAGATGAATTTTCTTCATTCAACTTCTTGACCTTTGCTCCTAGATCGCTATTAGAGCATTCTTTCAAATCCTTTCTTAGCCTTTGATAACCAATTGTGCATCATTGACTTTTTCTTTTTGTTCTTCAATTTCTCTTTCTAATTTGTCTAGGTCTTCAAGAGTAGCTTCAAGATTTCTTTTTAGATGTTTCATTTCTTCTTTTTCCATGATCTCCTCAAGTGGTTAATCTTCTCTTCTGAGGACCAAAACTCTGATACCAATTGTTAGGAATAGGAACACTGAGAGGGGGAGGGGGTGAATCAATGTTCACTATATTTTAACTTTTCCCTAAATCTTTATACTGAACTTAAATTCTTAAGTTCTAAATTAAACATTCAAACATGAAATCAACACATGACACCAATATGGTTATGGGGAAACCCAAATAGGTAAAAACCCTGGTGGAAATTGACACCCAGTAATATTCTAAATTAGTGTTTTGTGATCCTTGTTTGTAGATCCTTAACCCTATTAGGAGTTTCTTTACAATACTTTAAGTATAGTAGACCTTATTAAGTGTCAAACCCTATAAGGATTCTTTTACAATAGTCCCTATTAGGGGAGAGGATGCACTATCCAAGAGCTCACTACTCAAGTGGTAAAGGCTAACATCTTATGATCTCAGATACACACTATATCTACAGGATGAACTATCAATGTGACACTTATTGTTAGATCAGTTCATTTGATGTTCTGATGCTTTTTCCTTGTACAAAGCCCTAATACATCTTATGCTATCTTCGCACACTTCTAATCTACTTATCACAACTCTCTATTAACTTCCATGCTAAATACAATGGGTGCATCTTATATTTATGCGTGTATACAAAATAAATAACTAGGTTGGCCCTTAGACCTATTACATGCAATGCTTCCAAATTAATTGGCTTAAGCATGCTTACAAAAAAACAAGTATATATGTCAAAAACCTAAATACAATAGGAGTATAGCCTTTACAACATTACATTATATCCACAAACCAAAATACTAATTGTCAGCTTCATGCTCTATTCTTCACTGGCACACACTGGCTGTGCAACTTCAACTAACTGTATCTTTCTCATCCTTGTACATCTGATCATGTGCTCATAGATTAAGCATGAATATAGTCTAACCAACTTAACTTCCAGGGTACATACCATAATTCTTATGTATGCATGTGCACTGATGCTCTAAGCTATAGGAACTCTGTACACTATTCAGTCTTCAATGCTTAATTGATTTCTGGTATTCTCATCAAGTGTGCTAACTCCAAACTACTATGTGACTTTGTTTCCATTATGAAAACACTATATCAAGTCATATACATGAGTATAGCCAACTTTCCAACATGGGAATGCAAGATTCTCTTCTTAGCTCCAAATTCCCAAAGGAAAGATCCAAATTGATTAACCACAAGCAAATGGTCAATGAATAAATGAATCAATCTATTAGTAATAAGGAGGAAAACCTTACATTCCATTTTGGAAGAGAGTGTAAAAACCTTAATTGAAATGAACTGAGGACAAATACTAACCTCAAACTATAGCAAATCTGGAAATTTCTATTATCTAGTGTTTGTACTAAGCCTTTGGAAATTCTACAACCACATCTAGGATAGAAACACAAAGGTGGAGAAAACCCAAAAATCTTTTCCTTTTATGTGATAGGTTGACCTTGACCCCTTTATGTTGACCTTGACTTGCACTTGTCTGATGAAAATTCTATTTGTGGATCCATAAATTTTGTTGAAAAGGGTATCTGAATCTATTATGTAATTCATTGTTCTGCACCTGTGCCTGCCAGAAAAAAGGTTTTGTTATTTGGATGAGGGGTTTTCCTTGGTCACACCTCAGTTTTAGAATTAATCTTGAAATAGAATTGAAATTTTAGTAATAAACAATGTAAATAGAACAATTCACCTTGCTTATGTTGAAACCCTTGTGGAGGATTCGTATCCTTGAATCCACAAGTATGGATGCTCCAAATGGATGTAGAATTGTAGGATGTAGGATGTCTCAAATCAATTGGCTTTAGATCTTCAACACTAATCTTGAATGGATCTTGGAATAGGAAGAAGCTTGAATGGATATAGATGGAGAGATCTTCAACAAGAGGGCTCCATAGATCTTGAATCCTTTAATGGTTGCCAATGGATCTCCTTAATGAATTGAATCTTGAATGCTTGACTGCTTTAATGCTTGAACACTTGAAGATGAAAGATTTCTTTTCCTTTCTTGATTGATTGATGATCACTTGTTTACTTGAATTGAAATGAGAGGAGAAGGATTCTTTATATACTAGTCTAGGGCACAAAATTCTAGAGAGACTAACATATGAGAAATAAATTCCCATTAGACACTCACCCATTGAAGTGGACTTATATTAAATATATTTTTAAGAGTCACCATTTTAAATCCTGAAACAACTAACCCAAAAGTGGGAAATAATTCTTTCAAAACCAAAACATCTAGAAATCCTAGAAATTTGAAATTTAATCCCCAGGTCAAAGTCGAGGTCTAACTTGACCTAGGTCAGGCTCAAGGTCGATCTTGACCTAGGTCAAGGTTGAGGTCGATGGTGACCTAGGTCAAGGTCAAGGTTGACCTTGACCCTGAGGTCAAGAACCTCAAAATTTCATAGCCAGATACCAGAAATAAGTAGGAAAGGAGTGGAAAATAGGATAGGATAGGGGAAAAATCCAAATCCAAGTTAAAGACCCATTGAAGGCACTTGACATGACACCAAAACACTTACTCAGAGGGCTAAACAAGTCCTAAATGGAAGTTCTTCCATTTTATGATGATACATTTAGCCCCCACTTTAGCAAGAGTATGGACTCAATGCAAACTCTTGGTAAAGGAGATCAAAACGAAATAGAAAATCTTATTGAAATCAAAGGGAGAATGTAATCGTCAAGCCCCTAGGGAATAAAGTCTTTGTCAACCCCAAGATGACAATAAGTGAGACATCACTAGAAAAAAGAGAGAAAAGGGTGTGATTACCTCGCCCAATGAGAACTTATGTCCCATTGTAAACCACATTAGGAAAAAGATAGACTAGAAAGATGGAGTTGAACCGCCTAGTTAATGTGGATAATCACTAGTAAACCCATCAAGGATTCACCCTTAGGAATATTCTATTCCAAAGAGAAAGCCAAAATAAGAGAGATCAATTTTTAAGGACACCTCCAACCTTCAAGGATCAAAACTTTTCAAATTGAAATTGGAGGGATCAAGATATCATATAAGGTCAAAATCCATGCTTTAAGGATTAGTCTCTAATACATAAAGGGAGAAAAGTCTTGAAAAATATTTTGAAAGTGCACGCATGTGGAAAAAGTGAGTAGAGCATATTCCCCCATGCTAAAGTCATTGCTAACACTTTAACAGGAGAAATGGATTGAACAGAAACATAAACAACTCCACTAATTACATTTCCACTATGAGATGCCCCCAAGAAAAGAAAAATCAAGGGAAATACCACATAAACATACAGAGAACACCAAAGGGATATACCTACCATATGATCAGTGTGATCATAGGTTAATATAAATATATATGATACTATTGAAAATTAATTGACATCTTTCCCCAAAGAAAATAGAACTACAATCACAATGGAGGAAAGAAAACCCAAGAGTTGTGAAGAAGAGCTTTTTTAGACCACAACATGGAGACCAAAAAGAATCAGTGCTACCACATTGCAAATCCAAGTGAACTAAAAAAGGAAAACATTTATGAACAATACCATAGGTAAAACATAACATGAAAATAACATATAGCAGAATAGAGATACATATGGAGGAATAGTAAAATAGGTTTGATTCCTTTATCACCTTACACCAACAAAGTAACAAGGGTCATATAAAATAATCTAACAAATATTTAGCAAACACATTACAAGAGAAACACAATACAATAGGAAAACACATAAAAAGCTACCATGGAGGACAAGCCAATCAAGAACATTGCCTACTCTCCCCATCTCCATCTACATCATTTAGGAAGGTGGAAAACTCTCAAGATGGACTATATCTAGAACATTAGGGATAATAGTCAGTTCCAAACAAGGATCCTCTTGAGAATAGTGATGTTCAATACTAGGTGTACTTATCAATTGTATTGAAAGTATATTAGGTAAATTAGTATCAATACCAATTCATATTTAGGATCATCAAGAGTATCTTCTTCATCAAGATTAATTAAAATTGAATGTAAGATACGAATAGAGTCATCATAATCATTCATCTTAACATCATTATTCACATTAGATTCTTCCAACACATCAAGCATAGGCTGGTCAAAAGAATGTAAAAATATTTGAAGAATAGAGGCATGGGCCTTAGCTTGAGCCCGATGCTTCTTATGACATTCATTGGAAGATCAATTCATTTTTTCTTGTTTGAAATATGTTGAGAACTAGGAGGAACAACAACCAATTCCTTCACAAGTTCTATAGGAGGATTAATAGGATTCTTAGTAGGCTAAAAAGAAATAATAGGAGCTTGATTAACAAAACTAGAAGTAATGGATAAAGGAGGTATTGAAGGCATAGGTAAAAGACCATGGTTAAGTTCAATCTGAGACATTCTTAACTCAAAAGTTGTGTGATGTTTATAGGCTTGATATGAGAAAAAAAGGTTATCAAGTTGAGAAGAACATTAATTAGGTAATCAAGGTCAAAGGAAGTCAAGGGAAGCACAATCCCTAGGCCTAGAAGGTTGATATAAACTATGATTCATTTTTTTCACTTCTTCATCATGAATGTATGTAATATAGTTATGGAGAGGAGAAGCAATGCAATGCATGGAATATTTCATCCAAGGAGAACCAAGCTTAACTTGAAACTAATTAGAAGTAGGGAAAACAATGAAGGTACTATCCACAACTTTACCACAAAGTTCAATAGACAAGTTTATAGAACCAAATGATGGATAGAGAAAACCATTATAAGTTTGGATCCACACATTAGATGTATTATAACAATCACATTCTAATTTCTTCATAGAAATTTTTTCTTCAGTAATGACATTGTCTAAGGATGTAGGATCAACAAGACAACCACATGTAGGTATCTTATAAATCCTAGCATAAATGTAGAGGGGACCATCAAGAGATTTAATAGTCTCATAATCATCAAAGGTTATCAAGAGCTCCCTGGGTCTTTTATTCTTAAGTTATTTTTGAGGTTTAGGTTTAGGTTTTGGTTTAGGCTTAGGCTGAGGTGGAACTTGAAGTTTAGGTTGACATTGAAGCTAGGGTGGAGATACAGGTTGAGACAAAACTACATGCTCCACATGGTTAACAATATGATTGAGATCATCCATATTTGAATCATAAATAATATCCATAGAAGATGGTTGAACAATGGTATTAGTATCATGTGTAGGAAAAGGATTCATCTAGATTTGGAGGTTTTGATTAGGAGGAGAGACAAATTTGTTCTCACTACCATAAAAATTATCAATAGATAAAGCATCAGAATAAATTAAGTCTTGAACCTTATGTTTTAGAGAATAACAATTCTCAGTATCATGGCCATTTTGATGATGGTATGATAAAAGGATTTGGGATCAAATGATTTGGATCCCATAGTAGTAGGTAAAAGAGGTCGAATAGGAGGCAAAGTAATCATATTAGCATTAAAAAATCTACTCATAATAGAATGCAAAGATTCAAAAAGAGAAGTAAATGTATGATTCAAATGAAAAGTAGTGGATGCAGAATCTTATCTCTAATATCCTTTTGTAAATTTGAAATAAACACATGCTAAATATCAATATCAGGAACAAGATAAGAAATTTGACCATACAAATGCTTAAATCTACCAATAAATTTAGTTAATTTTTCTTTAGTATTTTATTTATAATGCATCCAATCAGTTAAGGACACTTATAGACCAATGTTATTTTGAAACTATTGAATAAATTCATTAGAAAGTTTTGGAAAAGAATGAATATAATAAGGAGCCAAGGAAAAATACCATTGCATGGCCTTATCATTAAAAGTTCTAGCAAACAACTTGGCTAAAATCCTATGGTCATGAGCATAGTCACTACAAAGGATTTGAAATGTTTTAACATGACTAATAGGGTCTCCCTTACCATTGTAATTCCCAAGATGAGGCATATGGTCTTGCTGAGGGACATGAACAAGAGTAATGTCTAGGGATAAAGAACTACCTGTGTCACATGTAGGAATACTAAACTCTGATTGAGTCAAGGATGCAAGTTGTTGTTGTAAAGAGGACACAATTTGAGCTAGACTAATGATTATGGAATCATTAGAAGAAATTGGAGGCATAGAAACATTATAATCACTAGGGATAGTGTGGGAAGCGACAGGAATGGAAGACACACTCGTGGGACACTTGGAACCATAGTTGGAAGAGGGTTGGAATAGGTAAAAGGAAAACTATGGTAGGAAGGTTTTGAGGAAGGTAGAGACACTGGTGGAACACTCATAGGAAGAGATGGAATAGGTGTAGTCATTAAAGGAGAAGTATAAGTAGGAATGTTAGGAATGGAAACACTGAGAGGGGGGGGGGGGGGTGAATTAGTGTTTACTGTATTTTAACTTTTTCCTTTAATCATTATTTTGAACTTAAATGCTTAAGTACTGAAATAAACATTTACATAAACATTAAACATGAAATCAACACATGACACCAATATGGCTATGGGGAAACCCAAATAAGTAAAAACCTCGATGGGACTTGATACCCACTAATATTTTGCACTAGTGTTTTGTGATCCTTGTTAGAAGATCCTTTACCCTGTTAGGAGTAGCTTTACAATGATTTAAGTATAGTAGACCTTGTTAAGGGTCAGACCCTATTAGGAGTCTTTTCCAATGATACCTATTAGGGGAGTGGACTCACTGTCCTAGAGCTCACTGTTCAAATGGTGAAGGCTACAACCTTTTGATTTCAGATACACACTATAGCTGCAGGTGAACTATTACTATGACACTTCTTGTCAGATCAATTCCTTTGGTGCACTGATGCCTTGACCTCTAGCAAAGATCTAATACATCTTATTCTATCTTCAAATACCTCTTCTTTTCTTATCACAACTCTCTGATTACTTCCATACCGAATACAATGTGCACATCCTATATTTATGCGCTTATAATAAATATATAATTAGGTCAGCCCTATAACTAATTACAAACAATGCTTCCAAATGAATTGGCTTAAGCATGCCTAAAATTATACATATGAACATGTCGATAACCTAAATATAATAGGCATGTAGCCTGTACAATATTACATTACAATCACAAACCAAAATGCTAACTATCAGCTCCATGCTCTGTTCACTAATGGCACACATTGGCTGTGCAACTTCAACTGACTGTAACATTCACATCTTTTCATATCTATTTATGCACTCATAGACTAAGAAAGAATATAGTCTAACTAATTTAACTTCCAAGGTGCATACCATAATTCATCCATACACATGTGCATTGATGCTCTAAGCTTCATGAATTCTGTACACTGTCTAGCCTTCAACATTTAACTGAATTTTTATTTTTACATCAAGTGTGCTAACTCCAAACTGCTATATGACTTTGTTACCATAATCAAAACACTATATCTAGTCATATACTTTAGTATAGACAAATTTCCAACAATATCCCCCTTTTTCATTTATGGAAACAAAGGAATATGGACAAGTTGCTAATTGTCCCTTAACATAAAACTTTTTGCCTTCTATACATTTTTATACATAATCTTATATCTCTCTATACATATATATACTCCATATTCTATACACAACTCCCCCTTTGACATTAATGACAAAGGTGCATCAAAAAACTATATATACACATACTCACTAAGGGAAAACATCTGGATATGCAATCTTAAGGTTCTAGATCTCCTTCTTCCAAAATTTTATTAGAGAGTTAACTATCTAGAGATGGGCACATAATGCATATTGAAGCTTCTTCATCTTCTCCAAGTCACTGATGGGACCATGATCATAAGTTACCATGGTGGCATCAATCTCCTTTATATTCTAATTGAGGATGTCTAAAGAGCAGGCAAGACCATTCCTCAACTAAGTCTGTCTGGACCTTATCATTGCTATCTCTATTTCTTCCTTCTCAATCTTGTGTATCTATCCTTAGTAGACATTATTTCCCATGTTCAGATTAGTGGATGTGTCTGACACTAAATTATTTAACTACTCAATCATTGTGTTTGCCTCTTTTATCTTCTTGAAGTGAGCATCAGTGAGGTTGTCTTGATCCATGCATGTTGCAATGATCCTTCTTCCTTCATTAGAAAATTCTTTCAAGGATGCTTGACTAGACTTAAGAGAATTCAAGTCTAGTGCAAAGTTTCTTATTAGTTCATTGAGTCTCTTCTTTAAGTACTTCTCTTATGCTAGTATGGACATAGATTCTTCTAGGCTAGAAAAATTACTTTTGAACTGTGAGAGGACTGAACTCACATCATCAACCGAATGAACTTTTAGCACTTTCTTATCCTCTAGTAGCAAACTATTCAAAATATTCACTGATTCCACAAGGAAAGGATTTCTCATGACTTTCTTCTCCTTTTCCTTCTTCATAGCTAGGACATTGAACTTAATTAGGTCTTCTTATTTCCAGGAGTCCAGACTACTTGTGTCAGGTGTCAAACTTCACAACAATGTTGAGGAGGGAGTGATGGGAGTGTTGTCCATCACTTCTTGTTTCACGATGACCAATTCAATAGAAGTTCCATCTTTACTTTCTTTTTCCTCTTCTCTTCTTTTCTTCTCTTCTTTTTTCTTTTCTTCTTCTTCCTAATCAGATACATCTTCTATGAGTACTTCTTGCTGAGTGGGAGGTGTATTGATGCATAAGATTTTAGCTTCTTTAGTACTAACAAATGCTTCCTCAAACTTGTCCAAATCCTTATTAGTAGTCACCAAGGCTATCTCCACATTATCTATGATAATAGTGCTGCCTTTGTGTAATTCTGAGATAGGTGTAGACTTTTCTACCTCTGTTTGATTTTCTGCTATGGGCGCTAAGCCCTGAGGACCTATCACTAGTATGTTGAAGGTCTCTTATTCTTTGTCTTTCTTACTAGATGCATGAGTGATGGGCACAGTAGATGGTTGTATGCATTGTTCTAATAACACCTTTTAACCTTCTTTATTTCCTTTGTTACCAGCTCATAGTCTTTATTCATAATGTGAAGTGTCCTCATCTTTTTTCCTTAAGTGTGGCTTCACCAAATTTAATATCAGTGCCTCTTCATCTTTAGAACATACTAGGAAAGTATCTTCTAATACTTTTTCTCTGATCCTTATATCCTCTTCATTTCCCTGTCTCTTTTGGTATTCTAAAATATCCCATACTTTATATGGAATTGACCTTGATCATATGTTTGACAATCATACTAGGTATTTCTGATTTTTCAATCTCACTGTATGTGTCATAATACTTCCCTACTCTATCAATTCTACCCTCATCAATAATTATAGTGCTCAAAACTTTAAGACTTGGTTTGAATCCTACCTTAGGAGGTGCTTGAATGTTTTTCCTACTCCTTATAGCATGTGAGGATGGATGACTAGAGCTAGCTTCTTTCTTCCTCTTGACTATAGGTGTATAATCTATAGGAGTGGTAAGATCAATAGTATCTATGGGAATAGAAGGAGTATTATATTATTTACCCTTTTGACTATCATCTAATTCAGTTTTCATCTTCTTTAGCTTAGGATCTTCTTGTTCTTCCTCTACTGCTGTGCCTTTCAATTCTAAGGCAATATTTTCATCCCTTGCTTTATCAAGGTCTACTTGAGACACACCATGTATTCTCAAGATCTCAGATGTGACCTTAGAAACCTTTCTTTTAGTTGCTGCACTGTTAAGTTTTGCATCAACTTCTCTAGTCTTTTCCTCATAGGCTCCCCACCTAGGTTCATTGGGATCTTTGGTGGCTGAAAAAAGTACCTATGCATAAGCTTCAGGAACTTGTTCCTCTACCTCATACCCAAGTGGATGAATCCACTTAGTTATAGGCTCAACAACTTACACACATATAGTATCAGTCTCCACCATAAAGCATATTGTATCCTTATATTTCTCTACAATGCTTTCTAGAATCCTATACCTCATCTGCATCTTAGCTCTAAAGGTCTTCAATTCCAATGTGACATAGTCTCTTAGTGTGCTTTCTGTAGATGCTTTGTTGGATATTTGAGGCATTGTTGGAATGGAATTGTCCAAATACAAATCTAAAACTCTTCCCACTATATGAAGGTACATATAGATGATTACGGACCCAAACTTGAATATCTTTGATTTTTCATGTTTGATAGCTTTGATGTTATCTATCAACTGTGCATGCAAGATCTCACACAATTTGAACTCTCCATCTTCATTTACTAGTCTCATGGCAGCTAGAAAAGTGTCTTTAGACACACTATTTACCCTGCTAGTGTGATGAAATCTATAACCTAGTATTATTGACAACAATTTCATGTCTACTTGCTCAATCATCTCAATACTTTCTCTACCATTTTCCTGACATCCTTGCCCACTGGAAGGACAGTGCCTATCCTAGAAAGGCCTATCATCTCATGTATCAGATCACTTGTGATTCTTACTGGGACATCTCCAATCCAAAATAGATCATCATGGATTTTGCTCAATAAGATCTTTATCCATTTTGTCTCATAGAATTCATATGTCATAGCATACCCAACAATAGGGTGATCATTCCATTTGGTGTATTCATCCATGAATGTTTTATCCTATTTCAACATGGTATCCATGTGCACCCTTAACCTATCTAGTCCAATAGGTTCTTTCTTATAGTAGATGTAAGCCCTTATGTCTTCCACATGCATGACACCCATAGGCATGTAGGAGAAAGCTCCCTCTAAATCATCTAGGGTTTATTTGAATGGGTGCCTCTTGAAAACATATCTTTTCTTCTCAGAGACATCATAAATAATGGGAGTGGCCATGACTTACTTGTTAATCACTTTCCAACTAAACTTAGAGATAATTTGACAGCTTCTGAATCAGCCCAACGAGCTAGGGTTTCTACAACTGATTATAGGCACTAATAACTACAACAAGTCTCTAATAGATCAATTTCCAAGACTTCACAACAACTTCCAAGGCTCTTTCTGGTCTCCTATCACTCTGAATTTGAATGTAATGAGTAATCAAATAAATTCTATGTACTTTAAAGGTGAAACATCCACCATTAATGCATGTTGTGTAAACCAAGCTATCACTTCAAAATGTGCATCTCAAGTTCTACTAACATTCAGCATGTGCGCTCTTGCACAAAGTTTCCTATACACTCCAAAAGCTTAATTCCAAAGGTGCATACTTTGAGGATGAGTATACCAGCCACACAAGGGTCTAGAGCTAAATTAGCTCCCCCTATGACCCTGAGGACCATTCATGCTGATGTAGAGGGTGCATCCACTGGGGATGCATCCAATACATTCTCATCAGTTGTGTCCTTTTTCTCTAACCAAATCATGCTTGCATCATCTAAATCTTTGACAAAATTAACTTCTCCTACTAGATCCAAAACTAGTTCTTTGGCCTTTTTAGGGCTTCCCCGACCTTGCATCCTTGATCTACAGAACCTTGAGATATGTCTAGCCTTGTTACAAGAGTGACAAATGACTAGAGGTCTTATATTCCTTAGCGCATTGACATGAGTCACCATTCTACACTATTTTGTTTCATGACCATTATAGTTACATTTCTAGCATGTAACATTCTGAGAACTTCTTACATTTGTTTGATTATAATTTCTTTGATCTTGTTGAATCCTATTCTTCTTTCTAGTCCTGCAATTCATAGCTCCATGAAAAAATTTGTTGCATGAATAATAGTAGCCATTAAAATGTCTTACCTCTGTATAGTTCCTCGCAATGTGTCCATGCTTGTTACATGCAAAACAAGTGCATTCTACTTACTTGTGCTCATTCTTAGATGGTCCACCATTATCTTTGGTTTGATCTTCAATCTTTTCAGCATTAGTAGAGTTCTTTTGTGAATCCTTTCTTGCTCACATATTGTCAATCTAATTTTGTGCTTCATTGTATCCAATACAACTAGTGTCTCTGTTGGTTCTTCTTGCATACAACTGAGATTCTACCAAATCAGCACTGGTGTGTAACTTTTCAATATGATCCTTTTCCTTTTTCAATTTAGACTCCAAACTTTCTTTCCTATTCCTTAGTTCCAAGCTTTCCATGTTCACTTGCCTAAGTTATTCATTCAGTTGAAGGTTCTCTTTGATTTGTTCGTCATAGACTAGCTGATTATTAGTCAACTTATCATCAACCTCTTCAAGTTTTTCTTTTAATGATTTGTTTTCTTCATTGAGCTTCTTGACCATTGTACGTAGATCACTAGTAGAGAATTCTTTCAAATCTTTCCTTAGGTTTTTTATGACTAATTGAGCATCACTAAGTTTGTCCTTTAGTTCTTGAGATTCTCTTTCTAACTTGTCTAGGTCTTCAAGAGTAGCTTCAAGATTTCTTTTTAGATGTTTCATTTCAACTTTTTCCATGATCTCTTGAAGTGGTTAAACTTCTATGTTGAGGACTAGATCTCTGATACCAATTGTTAGGAATGGGAACACTGAGAGGGGGCGGGTGAATCAGTATTCACTATATTTTAACTTTTTCCTTTAATCATTATTCTAAACTTAAATGATCAAGTAATAAAATAAAAATTCACATAAACATGAAACATGAAATCAACACATGACACCAATATGGTTACAGGGAAACCCATATAGGTAAAAACCCCAGTGGGACTTCATACCGACTAATATTTTGCACTAGTATTTTGTGATCCTTGTTAAAAGATCCTTTACCCTATTAGGAGTAGCTTTATAATGATTTAAGTATAGTAGACCTTGTTAAGGGTTAGACCCTATTAGGAGTCTTTTACAATGATCCATGTTAGGGGAGTGGACTCACTATCCTAGAGCTCACTACTCAAATGGTGAAGGCTACAACCTTCTAATTTTAGATACACACTATATTTGCAGGTGAACTATTACTGTGACACTATTTGTCATATCAGTTCCTTTGGTGCACTAATGCTTTGACCTCTAGAAAAGCTCTAATACATCTTATGCTTTCTTTTCATACCTCTGCTCTACTTATCACAACTCTCTTATTATTTCCATACAAAATACAATGGGTGCATCTTATATTTAAGCGCTTATACAAAATATATAATTAGATCGGCCCCATAACTAATTACAAACAATGCTTCCAAATGAATTGGCTTAAGCGTGCTTACAATTATACATATAAACATGTCAGAAACCTAAATACAATAGGTGCATAGCCTTTACAATATTACATTACAATCACAAACCAAAATGGTAACTGTCGGCTCCATGCTCTGTTCACTTTTGGCACACACTAGCTGTGCAACTTTAGCTGACTGTAACTTTCACATCTTTGCATATCTACTTACACACTCATAGACTAAGCAAGAATATGGTCTAACTAACTTAAATTCAAGAGTTCATACCATAATTCATCTATACACACATGTGTCAATGCTCTGAGCTATTGGAACTCTATACACTATCCAATCTTCAACACTTAACTGAATTCTGATTTTTACATCATGTGCACTTACTCCAAACTACTATGACTTTGTTTCCATAATGAAAAAACTATATCTAGTCATATACTTCAGTATAGACAACTTTCCAACAAGGAATGCTAGGTAAAGGAAGGGAAGAAGGTTCCACACTAGTAACAAGACGAGTGAATCCTAGATCTTGAGCTTCTTGAGCTAAAGGTTTGATATTTAAATGCACAAGATGAGTGATACCATGCAAGATATTAATACCTTGATCACTATCCCGAAGAAATTTCTTAAGAGACTCTATAGCTCGAATAGAATCTTGATTATGGTTTTCTTGAATAAGACAATTTTCCATTTTATCAAGTTTAGTTGAAAGTTTTTGGAATTTCTCAGGAGAAACTCTTCAAGCATCATTCTCATCATGAGATGAGTGAGAATAGTTATGCTCCATAGTAGGATTGGAATCATGAGTGATCCAATTGTCATCTGGTATACTAAGGAAACAAGAGGAAGACTCAAGATTAAATGAACCCATAAGTCTAAAACTTCTTATAACTAGGATATTATAAGTAGGTCTAGAGGTAGTAAAGATCATATACCAAAGCAATGCAGATGAACTAAATTAGGAAAATACAAGGCATGAACAAATAAATTTTTTTATATGATTTTTTGGTTTTATTTTTGAAATGTAAATGAAAGCACATAAAAGAAGGCTATGTTAGGAATATTCCCAAGAACTAACTAAGAGGGGGAGGGGGTGAATCCATTATCTACAAGATGTAATTCTTTATCCAATTAAGTATAGAAGAACATTAAGCACATACACAACAAGATAACACTTAACACAATACCACAATTTTGGTTACGGGAAACCCAAATAGGTAAAAACCTAGTGGGAATTAGCACCCACTATAAACTAAACTTGACTATAATGATCCCTATTAGAAGATCTTACAACCCTATTAGGGTTTTATCTTTATAATGCATGAAGTAAAGTGATGTTGTCAAGGTTCAGACCCTATTGGAGTCTCTTACAATTACCTTGTTAAAGGTGAGGACACACTATCTAGGAGCACTTTTCAAATGGTGAAGGTTGCAACCTTTTGCATAACTGATATACACTATATCTAGATCTCGGTGAACTATAATGTAGACCTTCTATCTAGATCAATTCCAATGAATAGCTTACACTCTCTTCTTTTTCACATAGATCTTCAACTTATGATTATCTCAGTATATTTGCATCTTTTGCTCTACTCTTACAATCATAATCACACTTAGCAATCACAACTGACTGGCTATAAGTATCTTCTTCCAAATGATATAAATAATTTATCATGATAGAATCTTCTTGAAATAATATTAGAAAAATAATATAACTCTTTTCTAACATCTCCAACAGCTAAATCAAGCACACAACACAAATAGGACTGTGCAACTCAATACGAGTAGATGTGATGCTTCACATTGTCAACTCCACCAAATTAATTGAAACTTTATTCTCAAGCTAAAATATGTCATGCGCTCTTAACCAAACATTCTTAACTCTTCTCCAAACATGAATCTAAGCATGCATTATAAAGTGATAGGTGCAACTACTAAAATAATATAAAAAATGTTGGCTCCATCAGATAAACTCAGGAAACTATAACTGACAAATAAATCACATCATAACTCAACTTGTACTACATAATTAACTCTATGTCCATGAAAATAGCATCATAAACATCTCTTCTATACAAATATAAACTTACGTGGCTCCATCATTACCATACTCAAAATCACATACAAAACTTGGCCTATAACACTATCAGGAACACTACTGATACAAACAACTACTCAATTGTCTTTACTCTGAATTAACCTCTGTGTTTATGATATCATGCTAATAACATATCTAAGAAACACATGCACAAGGCTCACTACATAAGACTTCAGCGCATGCTGCTTACCATATGTTGTCATCATCAACAAACATACATTCATCACTGGCTTTATGGAAAATCTCCAACAATCTCCCCATTTGGCATTGATGGAAACATATGGAATGAAAAAAACCACCAATCCAAACAAACAATTATTTAATAACATTCTCCATTTCCTTAGAAAAAATTCCTCCAAGGATGAATCCTCCAACTATTGTTAAATACTCTTAATATCAACTAATGTATCTTCTTACTAAATACTCCCCCTTACTTCATACTCCTCAACTATTTTCTTTTTCATGACTATATATAAATACTCCCCCTTTGAAATCAATGGAAAAGGGAACCAAAACAAATAAGGACAAGTACTGTTCATAAAGTAGAGTAGTCAACCATTAATCAGTCACCAAGGACCAATGCACTACTCCAAACTCTAATCAGATCTAGGGAAGATAATTACTCCCAGCTTCTCCCTGAGATGCTAAAAAGTATCCTTTAGTAAAGGCTTTGTGAAAATGTCTCCTAGCTATTATTTTTTTCTTACATAATCCAATTTTACTTCTTTTTCTCCAACTTTCTCTCTAAGGAAGTGATATTTTGTCTCGATGTGTTTTGTCTTTGCATGCATCATAGGGTTCTTTGACATAATGATAGTGCTAGTGTTGTCACAATGAATAACAATAGGGTAATCAATCTAAATTTTAAAATCATTTATCATTTACTTGATCCACACAATTGTAAAATAATTTAATGTTGCTGCTACATACTTTGCTTCTACTATTGACTTAGAAATATAATTTTTCTTCTTGCTTGTCCACGTACCAAGTCTATCTCTAAGAAATACTACTCCTTCTGAGGTACTCTATCTATCACCCATGCAACCTGCCAAATCTGCATCTATATGTACATGAAGTTCTATATTCTTCGAGTTAGGATAGCATAAACCATAATCTATAGTTCCTTTCAAATATATAAATATCCTATTTACTACCATGAGATGACTTTGTTTAGGTTCTGCTACAAATCTTCCAACTATACCAACTACATTGGAAATATCAAGTCTAGATTGAGTAAGATATATTAGTTTACCAATCATAGACTTATATAGGGTCTTGTCTACTACTGTTGAATCATCTTCTTTTGAAATCTTTCTTCTTGTTATCATAGGGGTACATACTAGCTTGCAATCATCCATCTTGAATTTCTTCAATATGTCTTTTACATACTTAGACTGATTAATGAAAATACCTTTGTCTATCTATTGCACATTCAGTCCCAAAAAGTACTTGATATGTCCAATCATGATCATTTCAAATTCTCTCTATATCTCTTTAGAAAATTCTACACCAAGCTTGTCATTACCACCAAAAAATGATTTCATCAATAAAAATAGCAACTAATAATAATCCATCAGGTTCCTCTCTTATGAATAAGTTATAATTTGTTGCTCCGTTCTTGAATTTGATCTTTGTCAAGTAACCATATAGTCTTTCATACCAAGCTCTAGGGGCTTTCATAAGTCCATAGAGGGATTTCTTCGATCTAGATACCATATCAGGCTTGTTTGATATGCTAAATCCTTTAGGTTTCTCTATGTAGACTTCTTCTTTCAACTCTCCATTCAAGAATGCTGACTTGACATCTATCTGATATAATTTAAAGTCTTTGAATGTAGCATAGGCTAGAAATAAATTTATGGCTTCCAATCTAATTATAGGGGAAAATGTATATGAATAATCAATTCCTTCTCTTTACACACATCCTTTGCATACTAGTCTTTATTTGTTCCTTACTACTATACCATCTTCTTTCATCTTGTTTCTGAATATCCACTCGGTTCCAATCACATTCTTGTCACTAGGTCTAAGGACCAATTCTCATGTATCATTCTTATCTATCTAATCTAGCTCTTTTTTCATTGCTTCATGCCAATCTAAATCATTACATGCATATTCAACACTTAAAGATTTAATTTGTTAAAGTAAACATACCACTTCATTAATTGTTGAACTCTTTTCTTTTGATCTTATCATGAATTTGTTGTTCTCATCTCCAATTATATATTCTTTTAAATGGTATCTAGATTTGAAGTTTGGAACATTAGTTGTGACTCTCTCATTTGTCTTCTATGATTCTTCTTCTCTTATTTCAGGATCATTGAATAATACATCAATGCTATCAAACATTTCATCAACAACTATTTATCTACTAATAAGAATAGGTTCTTCTTCAATTATAGTTGCATAATCATGATATCTCTCTTGAATCATAAAATTATCATCAATCTTTACATGAGCACTTTCAATGATCTTCTTCAATCTTAAGTTAAAACATCTATAAGATTTTCTTTTAGTAGAGTAACCAATAAAAATACCTTCTTCACTTCTTGCATCAAACTTGCCAATAGCTTCATCTCTCTTGATGTAGCTCATTATTCCAAAGATTTTGAAGTATTTTACCATAGGTACATTCCCAAACCATAGCTCATAAGGTGTCTTGTCTACACCTAGACTTAATTGAATTCTATTGATAGTATAGACTGTAATATTGACTGTATCTCTCCAACAGGTGTGAGAAACTTTTCCTTCAATCATGATGGTGCACGCTATGTCAAGTATGATCCTATTTCTTCTTTCTCTAATTCCATTCTGCTGAGGGGTTCTAGGTGCACTTACCTATATATTTATCCCATGTTCTTTGCAATACTCATAAAATCTATCAGAGGTGAATTCTCCTCCTCTATCTGATCTTAGACATTTTATCTTTAATCTAGACTCATTTTCAACTTTAGCTTTAAAAATTTTGAACCTCTCAAATGCTTCAAATTTATCTTTTAAGAACACAACCCACATCATTCTAGAGTAATCATCAACAAACAAAAAATAGTACCTCTCACAATAGTATGATCTTGTTTGAGTTGGTTGACATAAGTTTGTATATATTAGATCCAATTTGTAGTCTATTGAATTATGTGATGCAAGAGCATCTCGGGTCCTTGGCAATCATGTCTCACCAAAAACATGTTTGAAGTTTTGTGCTTTTCTCAGTTCCTTCTTCGACCGAGTTGGTTCGGTGTTGCTCAATTTCCTTTGTTCATCGGTTTTGGTTGGTTATCTCTTTTTCTCTTGATGAATTTACCTAGCGCTCAAGGATGCTTTTCTGGCACTCAGTTTACTTTCTTACCAAGTTGTTTATTTTGGATTTCTTTTGAGGATGACATGTGCATTTAATTACGATCATAGATTTAATGATGGTATCTATCATTGGGAAGCATGTGGACCTAGATCTGGTCATTCCTTCCATTGATGGTGGATGTGAAGGTAGACTTGATTCAGTAGCCTCTTGTATACATGTAGTTTTTTGGTTAGAGTTTAGGAGTTAGTTTTGATAGAAGATAGAAGACAAAAAATTTAGAGATTGTTGGTAGAACCTCACATGTTGGAGGATTTATGTATTTGATTGTAATATCTGGCCTAAACTAGGAAGGCCTTATAGTCTGACATGTATGACTTAATTGAAGTAAATATATGAAAGTATCTACATTTTCTCTCTCTCACTATTGTGTTTGTTGCTTCCACATGTTTTTCTTTAAGGTGGATCTTGTTAGGGTGTGCCTTTGGCCCCTCTCACTATATATTAGGTGGTATCAGACTGAGGTTGGACCTGGATCTAGGTTTGTGAATCTAGGTTTGAGGGTTCCTTCTTATCAAACCCTAGTTGGATTGTTGTAGGGTAGAAGATTTGATCTAACCTACAATTGTAGAGGGTTTCAAGATGGTTCATGGGAGGTGAAATGAAGATCTGGGATTGGCAGACATGTTGAGACAACTTGCTGCTAGATTAGAAGCTATTGAAATAGCCCAGAGAAGAGGAAGACATCTTGAATATGTTATTGATGATGAAATTGAGGAGGGACAAGTTGATGTAGAACTTGCACTAGCGATGGATCAAGGTGAGGAAATATTGTTGAAGGATTTAACAAATTTGAAGTCTACACCACACTTTAATCTTCCTGAGTATAGTGGAAAATTGGATTCGGAGGAATTGGTGGATTAGATCACTGAGATGGGAAAGCACTTTGAATATAAAAATGTACCTAAGGAAAAGAAGGTTTCAAGCACAAAGCTGAAAAGCCATGCATCCTTGTGATGGCAACATCTGTAGTTGGGCAAAAGGAGAAAATGCAAAGACAAAATCAAGGTATGGAATAAAATGGTGAAAAAATTAAAAGGAAAGTTCTTACCTTGTGATTATAAGATTAACCTAGCTAGGTGAATGCAAAGTTTAAGGCAAAAAGATAGCTCAGTAAAGGAATATACTAAGGAATTATATAGAATAGATATTAGATTTGGACATGATGAAGATGACATGGAAAGAATTTCTAGATGCCTAAATGGTTTGAGAGTTTCCATCCAAGAAGAAATCAGTTTGGTCAAATTGGAGAACATTGAAGAGGCTTATCAATTTTCATAGAAATCTAAGGAGAAATTGAACAAGAAACATGAGAAAAGACAAAGAGGTAGAGGTGATAGATTCCCTAGAGGAAGAGGTAGATCTTATGGTGAAAATAGTAGATTTGAACCTTACAAGACAAATATGGATAAATGTAAGACTGAGTGGAAAGGTGAAAGTTCATTTAGAGGTAGAGGCTATAACTACTGAGGTGGTTATAACAGAGGTGGGGACATAGATCATTTGAGTATACACATGCAAGTAAGAAGGTCGATAATAGTAGAAATGCTTTGGTGCAAGAAGAGTCACTGAATGAACTTGAAAAGAAAAATAACTTGATTTTTAGGAGAGTACTTTGGAGTGAAAGTAATAAGGAAGATCTGGTAAGGAAAAGTTTGTTTAAGACCAGATGTAGAGTTTCTGATGAAGTGTGGAAGGTAATCATTGACAGTGCTAGACTGAAGAATCTAGCATCTGAGGAAATGGTCAAAATGTTACAGTTGAAAAGGTTGGAACATCTGAAGCCCTATAACATTTCATCGATCAAAGATGAGCATACACTCTTGGTAAGTGAACAATGTTATGTGAATTTGAAAATTTGAAAGTACTATGATATGGTTTTATGTGATATCATGCCTATGGATTGTTTTCATATTTTTTTGGGTAGACCTTGACAATATGATGGAAATGTTATATATGATGGGAGATTGCATATATATACTATTTGGGCTGATGGAAGGAGAAAAATCTTGTTACCTTTGATGGAAGAACCTATTAGTAATGTTTGCACTATTGGAAATTTGGCTAAGTTATATATCTAGATGTTTTCATTATGGAAATATATAATCTACATGAAGACCATGTATGACAGAGAGAAAGTATGACAAAGCACAAAGAAAAATTGTCTAAGTATGTGTAGTATTTTCCCAGTGTAACCCGAGATACTTTTGATTGGTGATGTCAATTGGAGTAAGTTCAGTGCTTGCACACTTGAACATAGATACTATGATTCATATTGAAGACTCACCTAAGAGTGCAAGTCTGTATGGCATGTACAGAAGAAGTTTGGGAGTATTACCAAAGACATTGTTAAATCCGATAGGATAGAGAAGAAGACAGAATTGGTAAAGAGTTAAGGGATTATTTTGTTTATCAAAATAATGTCTTAATAATATAAAGGGACAACATCCTAGATGTTAACCCTTGGGTAAATATGTATTTTGTGTAAAGATTTATGTTTTGTAAAGCTAACTGTAAAAGTTATTATTCCTAATAACTTGTATAAATATAAGGCATATGAATTGTGAAGAATGATACATATTGTAATGAGATAGATGATATAGAGAAAGATATTGATGCAAAGTTGTGAAAGATAAGAATGCAATATAAGGTTATGTACCTTACCCCTTTTTGTAATCAATAATCATTTTACATTACTTGTTTGAGTAGTGCGCTCATTTTGTAATCATTTGTAATTAGTACTAGCAAGTCTTAGCAGGGTTGAGGCTTCTAACAAGGCCTATAGTCCCTTAATCGGGACTGAGACACTATATGCATGTGACAGACTCCTAATAGGGTCAACATCCTTAATGAGATACTTTTGATTACTAGATCTTTGTGGGTACCATCACCACTAGGGTTTTCCCTTGGCCAGGGTTTCCTTGAGAACAAATAATGTGTTATGAGTTCATTTTCTCTATTGCTATGCATGTTATTTAGTTTACTATGTTATGCATATATTAAGATAATTTGTTATATCCCTACAAAAGTTTGTAGAATATTGATTCACCCCTCCCTCTTAGTATTCCCTATTTCTAACAATTGGTATGGGAGCTTAGTTACTCAGAAAAGAATTGTTCAGAGAAAGCCTAGTAACTTGAGTAGGATCTCTATGGATATGGATCAGCTATAGAAGAATCTTGAAGAAGTTCTTGAACAGATTGATATACTTACTGAAGAAAGAAATACTCTAAAAGGAAAATATGATGATGCAAAGAACCTCATTGAAAATTTGAAGAATAAGATGGAGGAACTCAAATTAGAAAAAGAATCTACAATTCAGGTTGATGACTGTGATGATAATTTGGAAAAAGAAGATGAGATCCTTAAACATGAATAAAAGATAGTAAATCTTAAATTGAGTTTGAAAGATGAAAACAATAAGAATGAAGAAAATCTGAAATTTGAGAATGAAAATGTGAAATCTAAGAAAGAATATCTGAAATGTAAACTTTGTAAAGTGACATCTGAACTTAAGAAAACCAAATTGTGGTATGCTGAACTTGAAAAGTACAATACTATTGTGAAAGGTGAATTGACTCAGTTTAAGCAACAACTTGAGAAGCTATATTCTACTAGTGAGAAGATTGATGAACAAATGTCTTATCAAAACCCATTCTATGATAAAATTGGTCTTGGATTTAACTCATCTAAAGTGAGTGAAGAAAGCAAGGAACCAGATCTGAAAGTTTCTGAAAATATAGATGAAAATAAATCTAATGAAGTTGACAAATTTGAAGATACACCAAAAGAAGAAGAACCACCTAAACAAGAAGAATCACCTAAAGGTATGCAAAGATAATTTAAAGGTAGATGTTTTTCATGTAATACATTTGGTCATATTAAGAAAGATTGTACAGGTTACCAGTTTAAACCTCTTAATGGCCATTGTTATAATTTTCATGGTTTTGGACATAGAGATGTTGAATGTAGGAAGCCTAAATTTAATGAGAACAATAATAGTAGTAGAATGTTTATAGATACTAACCATGTAGATAATAAACCTACTAAAGATATGAATAGAAGAAATGCAGTGGTATGTTATAGATGCAACAAGGTTGGACACTTTGCTAGGAATTGCAGATCACAAATTAACCAGACTGGACCGAGATATGGAAACAATGGAGTAGTTTGTTAGATATGCAACAAATTTGGTCATACAGCAAGGTCTTGTAGGATGAATAACATGAGAAATCCTAACCCTAGAAGTCATGCAAGGAGAAATGAAAATGCAAGAAACAGTCAAGGAGGTTGTTGTAGTAATTTGGAAGAAGTGAAGTTTATTAAAGCCACAATTCAAGGAGATGCATTCAGTACTGAAGGTAATTAGAAAGGTGACGTATCTAATGGTAAGAGTGAATCTCTACCTAGCCCATCGCAAAGTACTTAATTCATGAAAAAATACAGTAGATTAGGAACTTAGGATAGTGGAGAAGTTAGTAAAGGATGAATTAAGTTTTTTGCAATTAATCTAAGGTATTATCTGATGTAGTGATACTATGGTTAAGAGTGCATAAAATAATATGATGTTATGCGAGATCAGAAGAAGTTTTAAGTTTTGCAGGTAAGTAGGAACAAATTTTTGGAAAGAAGCAGCAAAAGAATTGAATGTGATGTCAGAATCATCTGAGATTAAAAGGTTAAAAGGTTATGATCAGTATTATTTCATCATTAAAGAGAATACAAGTGTTAAGGAGATCAAAGGAGCATTGATTTGAAGCATTTTGCAAGGATTTGGTGAAAGAATTTTGTGTCGGATCTCCACAAACCCTAAATCATGGAATTCATGTATTTTTCTAAGAAAATATATGAGTCAGTTAGAGAATTTGTAGAAGATATGGATGTTTGATTGATTCACAATGTAAGAGATAAGATCAGACCTAAGACTAAAAGGGAACCAGTAGAACCCTCAGAAGAAGACCCTAAATTAGCTTTATTATTTGTACTAGATGAAGTTATACATTTAGAGAATGTTAGAAGCTATTTGGGATGTAAAATTTAAACCCTCAGTGATAGTGATTTTACTATAGAGTATGAGAAGATTTACAATCAAGATATGTCATTTAGAGTAGGGTTTGAACATTTGAAGGATAATGAAATCATAAGGTATTCTTTACAGTATGAATTTGATGATGAAGAATGCACTAAGATAATTCTGAGAAGAATACATAATGGAAAGTTTTGGTTAGATGACAGAGTGATAGACATTATAGAAGACCTAATTCATGAAGTAACTAGTTTGTATAAATCTAGAGTCATATCGTTTAATAAAAAGAATGTGAAGAAAACTATAATGGACAACACTAAATCATCTTACAATGGAAGAGGTATAGTGATTAGCAAGATACAATAGGATGATGTTAGGTATTTTTGCAAGATCCTTATAGCTAAACTTTGTGCTAATTCAAGAGAAGATGACATGGCAGCTGGAATGATTCATGCAACTTATTTGATGTTTGTTGACAAAATACAAATAGACATGTGTGAAATCTTGAGAATATAGTTATTTGAGAACTTGGAGAAGATAAAGTAGACTAAGAACTCCTAGTTTAGATTCTCATCATTGATTACATATATGTTTTTCCATTTGATAAGAAGATTTCCATTTACAATTGGAGATGACTGGAATAATGGCAAGACCACAATGGAAAGAATTAACCAAGTACACAGGAGACACCTTATAGACAAGGTCAATGAGAGTGTAGTTTTAGTGATCAAAACATTTCAAAACTTGATGAAGAATAGATCAAGAATGAGATATGCTTTATGGTTGACACTGACTTTACCTACATTGAAGCAGTTGAACCTAGAGTAGAGTTCATAGACCCTCTTGGTTATGAAATTTTTGAAACTAAAGTAGAAGAATATGTGAATAGATTTCTTAAGAGCAAGTTGGATATACATAGTAACAGATTTGGGACTTTTGAGGAGAACTTCAACTCTACAAAGTCTATTTAGGAAGAAAAATAGTCAAAGAAAAGAGTAGAACGTACAATTAAGAAGATTCTAAAAGACATAGGAATGATTGAACAAGAGTTTATGATTGCAAAAAATACAATGATAGCTATTACAGACATTGGACAAAAGGAATTCTTGTCTATTCCACCCCTATCAGTGGTTGAAACTAGAAATCTGCAGCATAAGGTGAAAGTAAAGCAAGAAGAACAAGAAGTTAGGAAATCTACAAGACCATCTTCAACTCCACCAAGGAAAAGAGTGAAGGAAATAGCTACTTGACCAGGTAAGAGACAGAAGGCATTAGTGCCACTAGTACAAAGGAAAATAGAAGAGATAAAAGATGATGAAGATATTCAAGTGAAAAAGAAGACATGGAAATAAAAGATTGAGAAGGTAAATTAACATATTATGCATGATGGAGATTTTTCTAAGATGAAAAAGTACTATGATATATATAACTATTTAGAAAGATTAAAATTTGAGAATGCACTTGTGAGACATATAATCCTAGTAGATAAGAAGTTTGACACAATTCAAGGTAAGCTACCTAATGATTTATTTGAGAAGCTAGTTAACAGGAAAAAGAGAGCAACTAAAGAAGACAATAAAATCATACAAAATCTTGTGAGAAAACTATGTGATGTGAGAGATGAAGATCATTTTAAAGAAATAATGAAAGAGCTTGGAACCCATCTGAGAATAAAGAAAAGAACCATTTAGATAATGGGAGGAAACTATGAAGAGTTAAAAAAATAAATAGAGCAAGAAATAGTAAAGGTAATGACATCTAGTGTTGGAAAAAACTCTAGTGCAATAGAGGTAGCAAAACAGGTAGAGGAAGATGAGCATCAGAAGAGTCCCTCTCCACCATCAATTAACATTGAAGATGAGTCAATGCATGTGGAAGTAACTAAGAACACATTCAACAATGATGATAATCCTTTTAAAAATCTTGAAAACATTGTTGACAATTCAGCTCTAGAAGAACATGATAGATCTAGTGAAGAAGGAAAGAAAGAAAAAAGGAAAGAGGAAGAAAATAAAATAGAGATTCAAGAAAGTATAGAGATTCAAGGATAGAAAGAAATCCATAACAAAGAGGAAATCAGTCTTCCACCTTAGATTTCAAAGAAATCACAGATTGGATCAATATTTGAAAGCTTTGGGAAAGAGGTTGATGATGATGATCTAATGGAATTGATCACATCCCTAAAGAAAATAATTGGAAAGAACAAGAAGGTGAAAAGTCTTGAATGATCTTTGCTGGAAATAACAAAGAAGTTACAAAGTGTTGTGACTAACTAGATAATAGAAGCATACCCACTGGAAAGAGCTAGAGAAGTTACGAAAGCATTTGATAATGAGTTCACTAACCTATCAGATATAGCTAAAGTGAAGTGTTAGGCAGCCTATGAGGCCAAAATATTTCATGATATAAGTCAAAATATTAGAAACGATATCAATAATTTGGATGTTTGTATAAAGACTTGAGAAGGAATTTGGACAGAGGTAAACCTTTGTACATTTAGTGTACAAAATCTAAAAACCATGTATCTAAAGTAGTTGAGAAGATTAAGGCTAAAGAAGTAGAAATTTAGTCAAAGACAAATCTTTTAGCCAGCCCTAATGTGAAGATATTGGATATCAAGAAAAGAATTAGCAACCTAAATGATGAAATAAGGATTCTCAATGATGAAGAGGACATGAAATTGAAAAGATTCACTCTTCTAAGAGAGCACATTTTAATAAAGATAAGCATTGTTGAAGGACATCTTTTGAGAAGTTTAGTTTTCCAAACCTTCAAGCATGTGAGATCACATCTTATGGATTGTGTGCACTACTTAGTGTTGTAGATTCCATTAACAAGGCATGGGAGAAGGAGATAGAGAGCATTAAAGTGAATTTTTTAGATTGTGTTGTGTTGGTTGTCTTTTCTTTCTACTTATAGGTTTACACTATGATTGACAAAATAATGTCACTGACTCTATCACCAATCCAAATTTTGCAAGGAAAAGGGCCAATTAACAAGGATCAACAATGATCCTCCTACACTTTGAGCCTAGATGCTCAGGCGGGTGTACCTTTGACTCACTTCTTCAAAGGAGTCACAAGATGTTATACAACTATACCCTTTACAAATCATTTTGAATATTTATCATTTGAATGTGTGGTGGATGATAATGAACTACTTCTAGAGAATAGATTAGTGCCTTAACCTAGGGCATAGAGTCACCCAATAACATATATCCACTGAAAATCTTAACTCAAACACTCTTGAGCTTAAAATAAGTGTTTTTCCTATTATCCCTCTCACTCCCAAACCTGATCATCAAATTCTTATCCAACCATGAACTCACTAAAATCACCTTAAAGACTTTAATACTAACTTTGTTAGGAACTCAAAGATAATTCAACAATACTCTTTGTTTACCATATGCTAACTCACTTTGTGACATTAACATATATGAGCCCAAGATCATAATTAGAAGACAAACATGAATTTGAGATTGGAATCCAAGTGTATTCTCATTAAAATTTGTAGAGTAAATACATTACCAGAACAACAAAATGCTAGGAAACAAACCCAAAATCCAGGCTCTCCTTGTTCAGTCTTTTACATTGATTTTCAATATAACATCAACCCCCTTAAAAATAAAAACTACTACAATATATACCACAAGTCATCTTGGAATCCCAAAAATTTCAAGATGCAACAAGATATGGATGACTGAGGCAAGGGCTAGGGTTTTCACCCACCAAACCAAACAAATTCAATCAAAATTTACTACATTTGGGGAAAAACCAAGAAACCTAGAAAAAGTAGATCCTAGAAAGATCCTCATTAATGAAAAATTTCTTGATTTGTACTAAGGATCATGAGTCTATTGTGTTATTAGTCTGATTGTCCTCCTGCAACATGCCTTGAGCAACACTACCCATTCCTTATGGTACAATCCCCTACAAACAATCATCACACCTCTGGACCACACTGCAACAGCAAACAAAAATCAAAATCCACCTGATCCAGTCACTCTAGCATTGAAATTTTAGTCCTCTAGTGGTTGAAAACTCTTAAAATATTTAAATTTTGGAGGAGATGGCTACTCAAAAAAATTTAAAACATGACCGTCGATCCTATTTCTTCCTGGCAGATCAAGCGATCCTTATTAATCTCTGCAACTGACACAAATTTTTTGAAAAGTCTTCCGCCACATCACTAGTCGATCAGCCAAATGAGAAACAAGCACCTCAACACTACACAGCACATCGGACCCACCTATCAGTAGCCACTACCTCATGGAAGATCAAACAGCGGTCGCTATACCACTGTGCTTAAAAAAGCATCAACTTTCATCACTGATATAATGATAACTGTAGAATCAAATGGCTATTTAACCCATTGAAAAATCTGACCCCACTGACAATCACCAAGTCACCCATCCAGCCACTAATGAAAACTCAACAAATCTGCAACACCTGGCACCCAATATGACCTGGCAATTCAGACCCACCTGGATCCACATGGCACCAAACCATTCACCGTTTACATAATGAATCAGCAATAGAGGAACCACCAAGCAGTCCCCATCTCTAAGATCAAATCAATGACTGTCGCTATACCGTGACCTTTAAAAATCATGCATCTTCACCCAATGGTGTAACGATAGCCACAACAACCATCCAAGCATTAATCACACCTGAAGGCCCAAAACATTGGCCCCACTGACAACATCCCTATCACTATCCTACAACCAATGAAAAGTCACCATCTGTGCACACTTGGCAATGGATCCACTCCAGTTTGCATGAACATGATGGAAGATCAGATGGTCAGCGCATGATCTCAAGTGGGAAGAATATTCCATGAGATCATGTAGCCATCATAGGATTAAAAGCAAGTAGAGATACTAGGTCCACTGGGATAGATGGCACCTTGTCACTAAATCACATGTCAGAACTTCTGATAGAAAATAGTCTTGTGAAACAATGACAGCCACACAAAATTAAAAGGTCGCCACTTAGGAAAAATTTAACGGGAAACTTAGGCTTTCATAGGAAAATTAAAAGGGTGCCTGATAAAGTAACCTAAGGACACAACATGCAAAGTGGTCATAGTGAATTTGGCACATGGGTAATTGGGACCTAAGTGACCGAAAAAGTAATAAGGAAATAGAATCTAGCTAGGATAGACTAGGGTTTAACCCTTCCAATGACTATAAATTTTGAATTTATGAACTAGTGTTTGAGGACTAGTGCATATAAAACCATTGCAGAGACCAGGGAAAAAACTATACAGCCATGAAAATCATTTGTAGGTACTAACAGTGGCTCTTTCTAGGGATGATGGGTAACTTGTGCCCATGCAAGAAAGCAAAATTTTTGGGAGAGCAGACCACCTTCAGGAAAAAAGAAACTAGGAGCACCAAGACAAAACCCTACAAACTAACCCAAAAGAACAGGAAGGAAACACAACACTATATAGAATGTACAACATATACAGACCTAACTACTATTCATGGAAAGAAAGATACCTTCAATTGAATTATTTCCTCAAGAATTGTCCTTGAACTGGCAATTCCTAAACATCACCATTTAGTTCTTTCACAATGTAAGAATCGTGGCCCCATTTTTCATGAATTAGATATGGCCCCAACTAGATTGGATCAAAGTTTTCATGTTTTTCTTTGTCCTCCAATCTAGCATTCCAAATTAATACCAAGTCATTTGGCTCAAATTTCCTTTCAACAGTTCTCTTGTCATACAAATTCTTAACTTGTAACTGCAACTTGGCATTTTTTGCAACTGATTCTCTCCTAGTTTCATCCAACTTGATGAGATCCTCAATCCTTAACTACATTTCATCATCTATATCATCATCATATAACTGAAAAAACTTATACATTTCCAATAAGTTGTTCTGAGGCATCCTTGCATGTATCCCATATACTAAGTCAAATGGTGCACAACCAATTTCCTTCTTCTCAGTTACCCAGTCAGCCCATACAACTAATGGTAACTTTGAATTCCATGCTCTTTTATTCTTATCAAGAATCCTCTTGAGGATTTTTATCAAGCTCTTATTTGTTGATTCTACATGTCCATTCCCTTGTGGATGATCAGGTGAGGAATATGACATCTGAATTCCTAGACTTTTCCAAAAATGCTTATACTCAGCAGACCTGAAGCACATTGCATTATCACTGACAATCCTCTTAGGATAACCAAACCTAGTAACAATATTATTCAGCAAGAAATCAGTCACCACCTTACTAGTTGAATTCCTTGTGGGGATAGCTTCTACCCACTTTGTAAAATAGTGGCAACTAAGATCCAAGAATGTCCCCCACTGGACTTGTTTGGTATTTCCCCTATGAAATATATTCCCCATTGTTGGAAAGGAGCTTGCAACTCAACTATCCTTAAAGGTACATTACCTAAAAACTTTAACTTACTAGTGATTATTTGACAAGCATCACATCTCCTTACCAACTTCTCTGCATCCTTGAAGATTGTGGGCCACTAGGATCCTGCTCTCAAGATTTTTTGAGCAGTAGTTTTACCCATATAATGTCCCCCACAAACTCCCTTATGCATTTCTTTCAACAACCTGTTAACTTGATTCTCATCAACACATTTCAAAAGTATGCAATCTAAATCTTTTCTATATAACTTGCATTTTATAATTACATACTTGATGGCTTGTAACTTTAATGTCCTCTTCTTATTATCATCCATTCCTATTGGACATTTCATATTTCTTAAGTAGAAGATAATATCTTGATACCAAATGCAATCATCCATATCACAAGTGTAATCAATCTCAGTCTAGTTTATCTAGTTGGTGCCAAGATTGGATTGAGCCATTAGTTTTTCCAATCCTTGTCCTCTGACCAACTTGGTAATCTAGATATCAATATTGAATTCTTGAGTTCTATTTATCCATCTACATCTCCTTCCAGAAACCTCTTATTGTGAAAAGATATCCTTTACTGCAGCACTTGGTACAAAAGCAATCACAATTGCTCCCATCAGATAGCATCTAAAAGCCTTGATAGCCTTCACTAGTGCGTATGCTTTTTTTTCATTGATATCATATTTCAATTCAGCATCCTGCAAATATTTACTAAAGAATGCAATAGGCTTCTCATGACCCTCATTATTTTTCTGTAACAAAACTATAGCACAAGTGCATCTTTGATAGCCTGCTTGATATTCTTGAAAGCTTCATCAAGCTTACCTTCCCACTTGATCTCAGATCCTTTCTTCAACATATTGGATATTGGCCTAGTAACCTTAGCAAAGTTTGTAACAAATCTTCTCAAGAAATTCACCTTACCAAAGAAAGACTGAATTCATTTAACATTTTTAGGTTTTTGAATCTTTTCAATAGCTACCACCCTGTCTAGATCAATTCTAACTCCTTGCTTTCCAACCAAGTGGCCAAGAAATTTACCCTCAACAACACCAAATGTACATTTCCTTGGGTTTAATGAAATGCCATATTCCAAAGCCCTCACAAATATTTTTTCTAGATGAGTAAAATGGTCTTCTTCCTTCTTGGAATAAGCAGTTAAATGATCTTGATAAACAACAAGGAAATCATCTATGAAATCTAAAAAGGAAACATCCATTGCCCTCTGAAAAGTTGCACCTGCATTTGTGAGACCAAAAGGCATTCTCACATAAACATATGTCCCCCAAGGTGTAGTGAAAGTTGTCTTAAATTGTTCTGATTCTTTCATAATTACTTGATTATAACCAGAGAAACCATCCATCATAGACATTAATTCAGATCTGGTCACTCTTTGCAACATAGCCTTCATATTCGGTAGACAATAGTTATCCTTCAATGAGCTGATGTTCAAATTTCTAAAATCCACACAAAGTCTGATGTCGCCATTCTTCTTTTTGATAGGGACCAAATTTGAAACCCAAGAACAATGCCTAATGGGTTTGATAATTCCAACATCTCTTAGCTTCATTAATTCTTCTTTCATTTTAGGTGCCAAAATAGGATTTATAGGCCTTTGTTTCTGCCTAAAGGGTTTGGCATCTTCTTTCAAAAGAATGACATGCCAGAACAAGTCTTCTCTATAAAATTTTAGGTCATCATATGACCATGCAAAAACATGCCTGAATTTTCTCAATAATTCAATCAAGGACTTCCTTACCTTGTGAGACATCTCTCTACCAATGCTGACCTTCTTAGGTGCTTCTTGTGTTCCAAGATTTATCTCTTCCAAATTCATATGATCTTCCCTTTTAATATCCTTTTGAACTCTGTCTTGATTATCAAATATAGTTTCTAGAAAAACAAGTCCCTTAGGAACCTTGTTAGTTTTAAGTTGAATGACTTCATTACCAAGGACAACTTCCTTTCCTTCTGTAGTCTCAACCAAGGCTGAACAATCTAACTCCTAACCATGATACTGATCTTCACAATTCATAAATCTGAAGATATCCTGGTCATGTTCAAAAACTTGCCAATTTTCAACATTGTCTGGTATACTAGGCCTAGTCTGAATTTCAACTTTAGAGAGGCCAGCAAAAGTAATATCACTGGGATTGATTGCAATATTGGCTAACAAATAAGCCATCTTGTTATTACTCCTATCCTTCCACATGACATTGAAGGCATCAAAATGCTCAATCAAATCCTATACAACATTTATGTACTATTTGAACCTTTTGTTCTTGGAAGCATATACTGACCTTATTTGGGACACCACTAATTCAGAATCCCCAATAACTTTTATACATTTAATTCCATTCTTTTGTGCCAATCTTAGTCCTAACAACAATGGTTCTTACTCTACTATATTATTGGTACAAAAGAAATTCAATGTGAAAGAAAACTTGTAGGTATTTCCATCAGGGGAAATGAGTAAAATACCTACTCCTACTCCATCTTTGTAGCTAGCACCATCAAAGTACATCACCCACAAATCACCCTTCATAGATTTTGAACCTAGCTCCTCAGCAATACATGGCAATATAGGCTCCTTCTCAAGTATATTAACCTCAGCTTTGAAAGCATTAACATTAGTATCTACAAAGTAGGTAACCTCATTATCAATATCCTTTTCAATCATATAATTTACCCTTGGTTTTCTTTCAATCCTCACAAATTGATCATCAATCTTGAAAGTTGCAGAAGAAAGATCACACTGCAAACACCCACCCATGGAAGAACTCCATTTCCTAGATAATAGCATACCATAATGGGGTGGAATGTCTACCACCAAGACACTCATAGTCAATTCTTTCTTTGGATAGGCTGCCAATCTATATGGCATTGCATTTATAGTTCCAATGACTGGTACCTCCCTCTGATCCATTGCACAACATCTACCTTGATTTGTATCAACTTTGAGGCCTAACGTTTCCATAATTTTGAAAGGCATGACAGTATTGGAGGCACTAGAATCAATCATGCAATTTCTCAACTTCATCCCATTCACAATGATACTAAAAAAAAATGAGTCTATATTTTCAAGGCTAGCATTGATAGAATTATCCAAGTAAATAGGTGGTATGTGAGATACCAATCCTTGGATCTCCACTTCTTTCAAAACTTTATCCTAAGGTTCATTGCATGCAACATCATTATTATGAACATTATCTACCCATGCAATAGCCCTATCCTTATGTTCAAGGATCCTGAACAATTTTGACAATGGAACCTTGACAGTTATCTGAGATAATACAACCAACATATCAATAGGAGCAGAGGGAGGAAACTCAATCTTTTCTACCTTAGTGTCCTTTTTTTTATTGGATACATTGGTTGTAGCTATGACCCTTACCTTTTCAGCTCTAGCCATTGTGCCAACTAGATTTTTCACTTCACTTTGATGATTCTTGTCTTGAACAGTAGGAATATTTTTAGCTCCAACTCCCTTAGGTTTCCACTTCTTACCTTTTACATTTTTGAACCTCGCCATATGAGCATCCTTTGATCTATTTCCACTTAATTCCCTAGAGTTGGTGTTCTTCATAAACATTCATGCAGCTTTCCCATTTGTATCCCTTGCCACCATGCCTCTAGTTTGCACTTGGGCTATCATTTCTACAGTAATTATATCTATTTCTTCCTTTGAAGGTGTTCTTAAATTTACTATTTCTAAGGAAGAAATCATGTTACATGTCTTTTCATCAATGTCATCATTATTAGAAAAAAGCTTCTGATGGAAAAGTGCCCTATTGTGTCTTTTCAAACACACATCTACTTCTTCACCAATATCAGAATCATCTTCATATCCTCAATATGAAGTTTCCATGTTGCATCCAATATCATCATGATTTTCTTCTTGGTCTAACTCCTCATTGTTATCATCTTGATATGCTAACATGGACTGTGCAACCACACAATGCTCTACAGAATGAGGGGACTGACATGCTATACACCATGGTGTATCTTCTACAACATTTACAGAGGATTTTTGCAAAGGATTAGGGAAAACTTTATCATTATTTCCTCTTGCAGCAGGGACAATAGGCTTGCCATCCTTCCATTGGGTGTTGTAGGGATAATTCTGCAATCTATTCTACCTACTGAAATTATTGTTGAATTGAGGCTTTTCATTGGCAGAAGCATTATTAATTCTATTAACAAGTGATTTTAAATCCTTCAATGCATTCAACACCTTATCCAATTTATCTTCCTCTTGTTTCTTATTTCCAACATTCCTTTCATTATCCCTTTTGTATTTTTTATCTCCAAACAACTTTGGATCATCTCTTTTTCCACCTAATTTTCCTGATATTTTCATATTATTTTCAATGTTGACAACAATCCAAAAAGCATCTCTAAGAGTTCTTGGTTCCTTGTCCCTCAAGAAATATCCCATTTTTCCATCAAAGGCATTGAAGTATGTGGTCAAACAAACATTTTCATCTAACCTCATGACTTGAAATAGCTTATGCATACCCTTCTGAAACCTCATATTGAACTCAGCTACAGATTCATTCTAATTTTTCCTTATAGTGTTGAACTCATTCAACATGAAACTAGCATTAGGCCTATCACTATACTATTCTTTGAAACATCTTTCAAAAGAATGCCAAGTGTCAATACATCAGTCAGGGAGTCTCTTGAACTAATCTCTAGCTTCCTCCACCAAAGATTGAACAAATAATTTCATGACTACATTCTCATGCTCTACCTCATAATCATTTAGCATATCAACAAATAACCTAAGATGTTCCTCACAATTGATGGCATTGTTACTAGAAAACTTAGGTACCTTATCTCTTATATCAGTCAGAAAAGCATTTGGGTAGCTAGGTATTCCATCAAAACTAATTTTCCTATAGCCTTCTAATTGCATAGCTCTTCTTTGAAAACTTGAACTAGTGTTAACCCTAGGATCAATGTTTACATTTACATTTCCATCTACTTGTGCATTTTTATGTTGTCTAGGATCAACATTTATCTTGGTAGATGAAGAAGGAAATGAACTAGTACTAGCATTACTAAGTGGAACAGTAGTAGTTACACATGGCATACCTAGTTCATAATAGATGGGCCAAGAGCATTGGCAGATGAAGCCTTCAAGAACTAGATCTTTCTTCTCTTTTCTACAATGGAGGCTTCAATTTCAGCCTTCTCTAATTCTCTTGCCAGCTCTTCATCCTCTTTCCTTTTTCTTTCCATCTTTGTATCCTTATTCGAAATGGGTTTTGGGACCCTTGGTATTGTCAATTATTTTCTTGTTTGGTGTCCCACCATCTTTTGCTTTCCTTTTTTGCCAATAGCAACAATAGGCCTAGTGATCTCATGCCCATCTTTATCTTTAGGGAGGGAAGCATAACTTTGAACCTGTCTAACCACAGGGCCTTCTCTATCAAACTCATGGTCTTGTAGCAAGTGCTCCTGCTCACTTCTCAAAGCATCAAGATCACCAAAGACATCATGTTGAAAAGTCTTAGGAGCAGAAGCAAGCATCTTGTTTCTCTCCTTCAACTCATTGATCTTTCTAAGAAGAGACTCTCTCTCTATCAGAGCATTCACTTTCTCAGCTTCTCTCTCCTTTTGTAACCTCTTATGTATGGCATCCTGCTTTGCCAACTGCAACCTTAGTGTACTCAAATCATCTAGGTCTATCATAATATCATCAAAACTTGATGACACATCCATATCAGTGAGACTTTGATATGGGAAGTGGACCTGTCTTGGTCTCATCAGTTTCCTTCTAAACATATCCTCATAAGGATCTAAATCTAGCCCAAAACCCCTTTCTCTAGCTTGTTCATCCTGCCCTGCAGGTAATGAACCTTTAGCTTGAAATAATGCCTCTGGGGTATCATAAAATCTATCTTTAGAGTGGCCACCATCTGATTTAGAACCTTTGGATTGTGAATCTTCCTCATTAAAGGATGCAAGTGGTGCTCTACTTCTTGTATTTCTTTTTTCTCTCATGGGAGGACTAGTAGACTCACCATCTCTTCTGATCCAACTCTTCTTTTCATGTCTAGGTAACTGTTCCAGAGTAACCTCTAGATTTTTCTTGACAAAGGACCTAGTATTCCTTCTTTTTTCCATGATTTGCAATCTATAGCACTGGTTCTAACCTTTTGAGTCACCACCCACCAAAGTGGGAAATCTTTAAAAAACTTAAGGACAACAACTGAATACAATAGGAAAAACAAGAGTCCACTTAATAACTTTATCCTCTAGACTCTCCCCGGCAGAGTCACCATTTTGTTGGTTGTTTTTTCTATTTACTTGCAGGTTTACACTATGATTGACAAACTAATGTCACTGACTCTATCACCACTCCAAAGTCTACAAGGAAAAGGGTCAATTAACAACGATCAACAAGGATCCTCCTACACTTTGAGCCTAAATGCTCAGGCAGGTGTACTTTTGACTCACTTCTTCAAAGGAGTCACAAAATGTTATACAACTATACCCTTTACAAATCATTTTGAAGATTTATCATTTTAATGTGTGGTGGATGATGATGAACTACTTCTAGAGAATAGATCAGTGCCTTAACCTAGGGTATAGAGTCACCCAATAACATATATCCACTGAAAATCTTAACTCAAACACTCTTGAGATCAAAATAAGTGCTTTGCCTATTATCCCTCTCACTCCCAAACCTAATCATCAAATTCCTATCCAACCATGAACTCATTGAAATCACCTTAAAGAATTTAATCCTAACTTTGTTAAGAACTCAAAGATAATTCCACAATACTCTTTGTTTACCATATGCTAACTCACTTTGTGACATTAACATATATGAGCCCAAGATCAGAATAAGAAGATAAACATGAATTTCAGATTAGAATCCAAGTGTATTCTCATTAAAATTTGTAGAGTAAATACATTACCAGAACAAAAAAATGCTAGGATACAGACCCAAAATTTAGGCTCTCCTTGTTCAGTCTTTTACATTGATTTTCAATATAACATCAACCCCCTTAAAAATACAAACTACTGCAATAAATAGCACAAGTCATCTTGGAATCCGAAAAACTTGAAGATGTAATAAGCTATGGATGATTAAGGCAAGGGCTAGGGTTTTCACCCACCAAACCAACCAAATTCAATCAAAATTTACTACATTTGGGGAAAAACCAAGCAACCTAGAAAAAGAAGATCCCAGAAAGATCCTCATTAATGAAAAATTTCCTGATTTGTATTGAGGATCATGAACCTGTTGTGTTATCAGTTTGATTTTCCTCCTAGAACATGCCTTGAGCAACACTACCCATTCCTTACAGTACAATCCCCTACAAAAAATCATCACGCCTCTGGACCACACTACAACAACAAACAAAAATCAAAATCCACCTAATCCAACCACTCCAACATTGAAATTCCAGTCCTCTAGTGGTTGAAAACCCTTAAAATATTCAAATTTTGGAGGAAATGGCTACTCAAACAAATTTAAAACATGACCATCAATCCAATTTCTTCTTGGTAGATCGGGTGGTCCTTATTAATCTTTGCAACTGTCACAAATTGTTTGAAAAGTCTTCCACCACATTACTAGTCCATCGACCAAATGAGAAACAAGCACCTCAGCACTGCATAGCACGTCAGACCCACCTGTCAATAGCCACTACCTCATAGAAGATTAGACAGCGATCGCTATACCACTGCACTTAAAAAAGAATCAACTTTCATCAATAGTATAATGACAACCGTAGGATCAAACGACTATTTAACCCCTTGAAAAATATGACCCCACTGACAACTACCAAGTCACCCATCCAACCACCAATGAAAACTCAAGAAATCTGCAATACCTAGCACCCAATATGACCTAGCAATTCAGACCCACCTAGATCCATGTGGCACCAAACCATTCATCGTTTACATAATGAATAAGCAACAGAGGACCCACCAAGTGGTCCCTTTCTCTAAGATCCGATCAAAGGCTGTCGCTATACCGTGACCGTTAAAAATCATGCATCTTCACCCAGTGGTGTAATGATAGCCACAAGATCCATCTGAGCTTTAATCATGCCTGAAGGCCCAAAACGTTGGTCCCACTGACAACATCCCTATCACTGTCCCATAACCAATGAAAAGTCGCCATCTGTGCACACTTGGTAGTGGACCCACTCCAGTCAGCATGAATAGGATGGAAGATCGGATGGCCGGTGCATGATCTCAAGGGGGAAGAATATTCCATGAGATCATGCAACTGCCATAGGATTAAAAGAAAGTAGAGTTACTGGGCCCGCCGAGATAGATGGTGCCTTGTCGCTAAATGGCATGTCAGAACTTCTAATAGCAAACAGTCTTGTAAAACAACGACAGCCACACAAAATTAAAAGGTCACCACTTAGGAAAAATTTAACAGGAAACTTAGGCTTTGATAGGAAAATTAAAAGGGGGCCCAATAAAGTAACCTAAGGACACAACATGCAAAGTGGTCATAGTGAATTTGGCACATGGGTAATTGGGACCTAAGTGACTGAAAAAGTAATAAGGAAATAGAATCTAGCCAGGACAGACTAGGGTTTAACCCTTCCAATGGTTATAAATTTTGAATTTATGAACTAAGGTTTGAGGGCCATGGCACATAAAACCATTGCAGAGACCAGGGAAAAAACTATACAACCATGAAAATCATTTGCAGGTACTAACATGTTGGAAGCCTACCAGCTCTGCAATTCTAAATCAAGGTATATAACATTTTTTGAACACATTTTTTGGCACCCTTTTTTGTCATTGTTGTCAAAGGTTGAGAGATATATAGTAGAAAATTGATGTATGTATGATAATGAAGTGTATTCTTAAGGGGAGTATAGAATATAGATAATATTTATGGAGTTATAAGGACAACGAATATATATTTTTGTTATGGTGATAATTTTGAGTTTTAAAGTTTTGAGACTTAGCCAATTTTCTCATATGTTGTCACCAATGACAAAGGGAGAGATTGTTGGCAATTTGGCTGAATTATATATCTAGATATTTTCATTATGGAAACATATAATCTACATTAAGACCACATATGATAGAGAGCAAGTATGACAGAGCACAAATCAAAATTGTCTAAGTATGTGTAGTATTTTCCCAATGTAACCCGAGACAGTTTTGATTGCAGATGTCAATTGGAGTAAGTTCAGTGCTTGTACACTTGAACATAGATACTATGATTCATATTGAAGACTCACCAAAGAGCACAAGTCTATATGGCATGTATAGAAGAAGTTATGGTAGTATTACCAAAGATAGTGTTAAAGTCGACGAGACATAGAATAAGACAAAATTGGTAAAGAGTTAATGGATTATTTTGTTTATCAAAATAATGTCTTAATAATATAAAGAGATAACAACCTAGATGTTAACCCTTAAGTAAATATGTATTTTGTGTAAATATTTTTGTAAAGCCGACTATAAAAGTTATTATTCCTAATAACTTGTATAAATATAAGGTAAATGAAATGCTAAGAGTGACACATATTGTAATAAGATAGATGATATAGCGAAAGATATTGATACGAAATTGTGAAAGATAAGCAAGCAGTATAAGGTTACGTACCTTACCCCTTTTTGTAATTAGTAATCATTGTACATTACTTGTTTGGGCAGTGGGCTCATCTTGTAATCATTTGTAATCAGTACTACCAACTCTTAGTAGGGTTGAGGCTTCTAACAAGGCCTATAGTCCCTTAATCAGGATTGGGACACTATATGCATGTAACAAGCTCCTAACAGGGTCAACATCCTTAACAAGATATTTTTTATTAGTGGATCTTTGTGGGTACCATCCCCACCGTGGTTTTCCCTTGGCCAAGGTTTCCCCAAGAACAAATAATATGTTATGAGTTCATTTGCTCTATTGCTATGCATGTTATTTGGTTTACTATGTTATGCATGTATTAAGATAATTTATTATATCCATAAGTGGGCAAAAGTAAAATTTTGTAGAATAATGATTCACCCCCCCCTCTCAGTATTCCCTATTTCTAACATGCACATCTATGAAAGTTTGCTTGATGGAAGGAACAAATTTTGTTAAGGATTTAAAGAAAAATGATGTATGTTTTTTTTTGATTCCTAAAAAATCGAGTAAGAAAATAGAGGATAGTCTCCTTCGGGAGATTGATAAGTTACTCACTGAGTATAGCGAAATCATTTTTCATAATGTACCTAATGGTTTGCCACCAAAGAGAAGCATTGATCATTGCATGGATCCAATCCCTAGAGCTAGTGTCGTGCCCAAAAGTTGAGCAAAACACAACTAATTTTTTTTTTATAGAAAACTTACAAAACAACTACAAGTCATCAAACTAATGCAACTAAGAAGAGGACACTATCTCGCACAAGACCCTTTGTGCATGCAAAACAATGCAAATAGACAACTGAAAATAAATAAGAGTCTGATGATAGTCCAAGGTTCAATCAAAGGGGTTGACCAAGTTTGACCAAAAGTCAAACTTCATCAACAACACTAAAATAAGCTATAAGGTTTCCCTTAAGCTACTAGCTTAGTTCGGCAGGCAAATCAAGATAGTTGACTAAAAGTCAACTAGTGTTGATCAAAAGTCAACTATACTTTGAATTATGTGGAAGAAAGTTTCTAGGGTCTACTAAGCCCTTAGGAAGGAGCATGCACAAAAATCAAGATAGTTGACCAAAAAGTCAACTAGGGTTGACCCAAAAAGTCAACCATTTCTGATTGGTGCGAAAAAGAAAACCTAAGTTCTAAGGGGTGAAGGGTACATCGGGTTTGAAAATAGAGACAAACAAAGGTAGTTTGACCATCATTGACCAAAAGTCAATTGAGCTTGTTGCTGGTCAAAAGTAGCAATAATATCCTTGAAAGATATTATTTGCGAAGATATAGGGGTTGCCATTACCCCCTCATCAAGTAAAACATTATTTAAATTATTAGTTAACAATGTCCCTTTAATTAAATTTAAAAGCCTAACATTAAAATTGGCTAACAAATTTTTAATTTTTAATTATAAATAATAACCCAAATCTCAAAATAATAGCTATACCACTAAAATAACTTCATATTTTTAGATGATATAAACAATCTAAATTACACCTAAATTTAGATCCAAAATCCATTATAAATTAATTACAAGCTATATAAGAGTAACAATGATCTAATACAATGAATTCATTAGTTTTATTAAATAAACTTAATAAAGATATCTAAAGAACTTTTATCATAAAAATCATTTTGAACTAAAATAAATTAATCTATAATATAATCTATTATAAAAAAAAAAAAAAAAACATCATTTATCCGAAACATCACCAATCCTAAATTAATCATAAATTTAATAAACCCCTAAAAACTAAGCATCTAAAATCTATGCAAAAAAAACCTAAACTTTGCAAAGAGAAGCAAATCTCTGCAATGTACTTGGCCTCCCGCGAGACTTGCGAACACACCCGTAAGCCCAGAGGTGGCACGAAGGAGGAAGGGGCGATAGCGTGCACAGATCTACCGACCGAGCAGGGGGCGGAGAAAACGGTGGTGGTGGACGGGAAGAGCAGCACAGAGGAGGCCGAGCGGAGGAGAGAAGGGGGTGCCAACAGTGAAGGCAGCGGCGGAGGCGGCAGGTTGAGGGGAGCCGCACGGGGTCTAGGCGATGGTGCCGGGCCCTCGACCCACTGTGATAACACAGTGGGCCAGCTTCAACCGCTTCCCACTATGCTATCACAGTGGATGGGGCACGTGGTAAGTGGCACACATCTATATGCGGGGGAGGCAATAGGTCAGGGATGGGGTTTCGGCCCGCCCCACCATTGCTATAGTTTTATAAAATAAAAATTTATTATATTTTTTTTTAATTTTCCAATAGCGCACAGTGCTTTAAAAAAAAAAGTATACAACATGCCTTTTCATTTACTCAAAACTTTTTTTTCCTTTTATTTTCTTTAATTAGTATTAAAATCTAACTAATTTTATTTAATTAGTTTTACTGGTGTGAAATCTGACTATACCCCTAAAACAGGGAGTACTGGAAACTTTTTTTAAAAAAAATTACATATTTAGACTCAATAATTTAATCTAAACATAACGAAGAAATAAAATTTTAGTTTCGAGCATTTAAAATTTTTTTTGATAAATTTCGAGAATATTACTACGTACTCAAATAACTTACAAATGAAGTTTGTGTAACTTTAGTCATGAACAAAATTAACCATGTACCCTTTTTGATGATATATATATTTTTTTAATAGACTTATAGGGATTTCAAATCTAGAATAAAATTTACAAAGCAATTGAATCAATAAAAAAAAGATTCACAAGTCAATAATTTCAAATATGAACACTAACTTTTTCTCAAGGCCATTATAATTTTGTATACAACCAAACAAATATTTAATTATAAATTTAAAAATTTAAAAATATCAAATAATCCATTTTATTACAAGGTCAACACAGAATAGAACCATTTGAACTCGTAATTTTCTATATTCCCCCATATACATTTTTTGAATAACTCTACAAAATCAAGGTTTATTTTATAAGGAATTCCCGATTTCAAAGTTTGATATAAACTTGAAAATAAATATTACATCAGAATTTTCAATTGAAAATTACAAGTTCGAACTGAGATTTTCTCTTAGTCTGCAATATCCACAAGCCTTGCATCATCTGAGTTCCTGTTTAAACACAGTTGACCATGGAGACTCACCTCCCAACCTAGGCCTTTTCAAGGCCACCCTTGAGCTAGGGGATCCATTAAGGAACGGGGTATAAAAAGACAACCATAGCATGAAGGAAAACAAGCAAGACATGAAAAAAACAAATAGAGTGATATTCCCAATTGGGCTTTACAAGGGGAAGGCCTCCAAGAGACCTTCCTGAAAATGGGGTAGAGGTGGACTAGAGGGTGGAGAAGCCAAAACAAGATACAGATATCCCAAAGCACACATGGACTTGGGAAGACCATCTCCAAGAGATATGGTCTAACTCTCCTTATGCCCCCCAGGTGCCCATAGGCCCTGTTTGGCATCATGGGTATCGTGGAACCCCATGTTTTATCCCTCAACACATGGGAGACTCTACACATCTTGGGTCTACATCCTACTACCCTCTTCAAGGTTACTCCACCTCCCCTAAGGTGAGTAAACCTTGAAGAAACCCATCGCAAAAATGAAATCACAAAGTAAAAATAATATTTTTACAAAACATAAAATTTACAACATGAACCATAAAAAAGCCATGGACTCCATTAATGGAGGTCGAAGATCAAACATAAATTTGAAAGAACAAAAGTTAATAGAAGGACCAACCTTACTCCAAGCAAGTTGAAATTTTGAAAACTTGAACTCCTTCCAAAGCTAACCTTTCTCCTAAGCTCTTTCCAACAAAGTGGTCTCCAAATCTAGAGAGTGGGTGATCAACTAAAACCTTACTCCAAGTCTCTCCTAAATAGGTAAACCTCCTAAAATCTAGGAGCCAATCAAAAGAGGGAAAGAAACTTCCATTCCCTTCCTCCCACTTGCCTTCCTTCACCATAAATGGAGTTGAATGAAAGTTTGGGAAGAAGAGAGAGGTTAATCAAAACCTCACAACTCTTCAATTTCGACCAAAGTGAAAACTTTGACTCTAGAGGGGTCATAAATGAGTTTAAGGCTCTTAATGGGTTGAAAATGACCCCTAAGGTATCAACCTGGGTAGCTAAAAATGACCCCAGTTAACCTATGGGAGCTCAAATGACCCTCCTAAACTTCATCCAAAGTTTATGCACGGATTTATGGTCTTGGTTGACTTCTAGAAACTTCCCAACCCAAGGTTAGTTGATCCCACCCTAAGGTTACACCCTAGTCAAGCCCTTCACCCACACAATATTAAAATACTTAACCATGCCAACACTTAAGCCATAATTTGCCAAATTTGGCACATTAAATAAAACAATAGACATGGCTAAATCACATAGACATTAACTAATTTAATCACATTCATACAAACCACATTTATGAATAAAATACTATACAACAAGGTCCACATTTCTTTATACAAAGAGGACCTTGGTATGCACAGTATAAACATAGGTTCCAGTACTCGATCCCTACATTTAGATCCATTTTTAACTTATCCTACACACTCATTGCACACATTAGTAGGTCCAATCAACATGATATATAAACATAATACATTAGTACTGCATGGTTTAAAACTATGTATGTAAATCAATCAAATTAGCATAGCTTTGGTTTCCTAAACCAACCTTTCATCGCAATAGTTTTAAAACATCATATAACATCATATGTAACATAAACGTAACTAAAACTATATCAAAACATGTAGTATCTCGAGTGTACCCTGATTACATAATCAGGTACCAAACATATAGTATAGGATTCAACAGATCCTCAAATACATAGGTGTCTCAAAATTTTAATATGTCTATGAAATAAGTACTAAGAGCATGAAAAAGCAAAGCAGTATAAATATGACTGTCTAGTAGGTCTCATAGCTAGTTTACCGAATAAGACACCACATCGGTTAACACCTGCTGAGAATCGGGAATTGAATTGACAGATTCAAGAATTGTTGCAAAAAGGTTTAATCAGAAAAAGTTTGAGTTCTTTTGTAGTACCTATTGTATTGGCACCTACAAAGAATGGAGAATGGTAAATTTGTACTGATTCCAGTGTAATCAATAAGATAATAATGAAATATAGGTTTCCTATACCAAGAATGGATGACATAATAGATAGTTTGACTAGAGAAAAGTATTTTACCAAAATTGATTTCAAAAGTGGGTATCATCATATCAGGATCAGAGAAGGTGATGACTACAAGACTGCTTTCAAGACAAAGGAAGGTTTGTATGAGTTGTTGGTTATGCCTTTTGGTTTAACTAATACACAGAGTACTTTTATGAGGTTGATGAATGAAGTTTTGAAGAAATTATTGGGTAAGTTTGTGATTGTATATCTTGATGACATTCTGATATTTATTAAGACCAGAGAAGAAAATTTCTTTCATGTTAAACAAGTATTGCAAAGGTTGATGTCATGCCCAAAAAAAACAACCAAAATGCAACAATTTTTTTTTAAGAGGAATAATTAATGGACTAAAAAAGGATTACATAGGTTTTATAAGTTTGCCAATCGTGATGTCATGGTAAAAAGATCAATATGAGTGTGCCTTGCTTCAATTTGACTAGAATGATCACAAGCTTTCCCCTAAGGTTGGAATTTCCATCTAAGTTACATATTGACCAAGGGCTAAATTTCTCAATAGGTACATCCTAAATTTATATGAATATTAACTCCATTAGGTGTAGTCCCACCATATTTTCATATTTAAGATTTAAGAATGTATAAATTTAATATTACATTTGGCTCATATTTAGATTCTTAATCTAACCGCTATTACTAATTATAGACTAGGCTATTTGAATCTGTTTTGAAAGACTAAGACAAGAAAACATTAGGTTTTAATCTAATATTATATCAATTCAAAAATAAAAAACATCTAAGCTAAGCCACCTCAGATAGAGCTTAAACAAGTGCACCCAAGCACTGTTTGATTTGCTTTTGCTTAGGAGATGTGGGTGTGCTCTCTAAGCACTTGGAGCATATTCTAATGCATACTAAGATGGATTGAGATCCATGAAAACCTCATAAATGACACAAAATAGGTATAAAACACCTGATTTGCCCCTAAGGCCTCAAGGATCCAAATGATGCTGAAATGAAAATTAAGCTACATGATGCTTATGCTAAGATTGATTTTAGACCAAATGAGATGTGGTATGATGCTATATGCTATGCAAAATAATGAAAGAAACTATGTTAATCCATTATTGCTAAGCTATGATGTACTAGAAAGCTTGAAGAAAATAATGAAATCTAACAATTAGGATTGATTATGCTAAAGCCAGAAGTAAAAGAGTATGATAACAATGCATGAGAATAAAAGTTAAGCTAATAATTTGCTCTTGGAAGGAGGAGTATTTATAGGATTTGGGAAGGGCTTGGGTTAGGAGGATGAGTCAGAGTTTGGGGTAAGGATAGGGGTTGAGTCAAGGGGATAGGGATGAAGACTTTCTAGAAGAGTCTAGGCTTTGGATGAGGATAAAGACTTTCTAGAAAAGTCTAGGCTTTCCAAGGATAAATATGAAATTTAGGAAATAAATAAAGTTTTATTTATCTCAAAGGCTTTAATGAGTTTGAGGCTCATTAGGGGTAGGGTTTGACTAGGAGTCAAAGGAGACTTAGATTAGCTTAGGGAAAGTAGGTAATTTCCCCTAAATGGGTTTAGGGAAGGATTAAGAAAGTTCTAGAAGAGTCTAGAGTTTTCCTAGGGTAATTTAGGGATTGAGGATTAATATTTAATCTTAATTAAATATTTTGAGTTGGGATTAGGGTTAGAAAATGATGGGATTAGCCTTTAATCAAAATTAAAGAAGGATTAGAAGATTTTGGAAGAGGTTAGTGGTCTTAAGAAAATTGGCCAAGTTTTGAGCAAAAAATAAATAAATAATTTATTTTTTAAATTTTTGGTTAATTTATTAATTAAATAATTAATAAATAGGGAGATAATGTTTAAATAAGATTTAAACATTTTTGGGAGGGATTCTTTAATTAAATATTTTTAATTAAGGTAAACGGATTTAATGACATAAAAATAAATTAATTAATTAAATAAATAATTAATTAATAAATGATGACGTCATCAAGAGTTTTTTAGAAAATAAAAAATACTTTATTTTCTAAAAGATTTTTAGGTGTCTACATTTTGCCTCTCTTTGATGTGATACCGCAAGTGGCATGGCATCAAAGACAAGAAAATAAGATGCCCAAGGCTAGAATTTAGAGGAATAAGGGGTTGTGCCCCCTCGAGAAAATAACGCAAGGAGTAAACGTTGTGGAATTTTCTCGGAAGGAAACAGAGAAGGAAGGACTAAAAGAAGAAGGGAGGATAAATAACCAGACTTCCAAGAGCAAAGATGCATGAGTGCGAGATGAGATGGAATGCAAAATGCAGGATGTAGCTACATGAAAAGATGCAAGATGCAAGATTAATCTATATGATGTAGAATGGGGGATTTAGGGAGCTCCGTGCTTTGAATTTTTTTTGAGAGCACAACTGAGTTTAATATAGCAATGCTAGAGACCTACCAAGGATACTGGGATCACAAGGCCTTGTCACCAGTGTTGCATAGGACTGATGCTAAAAAGACACGCAGGGTTTCCCCAACATCACACATGAAACCCAAAGGAGGCATGGTGGAAACGATGCTGAAGAAACCACAAACACACAACTAACTCATAGGCAGAAGAAAAAGATCAAAAGACCTTGCCCCAGATTGTCCTCATTCACAGCACACCATGATATAAAGGATCGTGGTGACTTTGAGTAGAGAACAACAAGAAGCCATAAAAGATTAACAAGACCCAAAGGACAAAATCCAAGTTCAAAATGATAACTCCAAAAGACAACCTTTTCCAAGGAGAGAGATTGATTTGATTGATGGCGGGAAGATTGGTCTGAATGTGTGGAAGGATGCATCGACACGAACCTAGTGTGCTTGGTGGAAGATTGGGTCTGACAGGAAGGATATAACTGAGTGGACCTGTGATTAGGCTTAGGTCAGACAAAATAGAAGCATACATCCATGTGGACCCTATGTTGATGGGGAGAATGTTGTGTTGTTGATTGGCAAATGATGCAGTTCAAAGATAGTCATGATGATCAAGGATAGTTGACAATTGATGTTGCTGAAGTGTGAGGCTGGGTGGGACAAGATATCTGATCAAATATTGCTGCAAGACTGACAAGGATATGTACAATAAGATGTGAGGATATTTACAATGGCTATATACAAAAGCTCAAGATTAGGATGTACAAAGAACCTAGGGATGAAGCTGAAGCTTCAAAGATATGCAAGACAATGCCCCAATTGGGCTAAAAAATCCAAGATGGACTGATAGTAGATGTGTCCTGAAATGACACAGATTTGGGAAGGACATATCCCAGCAATGATGATTGGATTGATATCAAGGCTTGCTACAAGAATAGGAACAAGAATAAGGATGTGATGGGATGAGTTGGCTTGATCTTGGATGTTGGATAGCTAGAAGATGTGGATAGGATTGGAAGATGTTGGAAGATTGCTAGCAATTGTTGGATATGGATGGATGGCATTGGATTGCATGAAAGGTAGCCTATAGCTAGATACCAACGACAAGGGAAGAAACCAAGTGATGGAAAGATGGAGGAAATGCTTAGGATGAGGATGATGGAATTGCTAGGAGATTTGGATGGAGGAAGATTTGGATTTGGATGGAAGAATGCTTGAAGATTGGATAGAGGAAGATTTTGGGAGATTGGATGGCAGATTTTCTTGAGGATAGAAGATGGAATGCTGGAGGAACCACTGAGGGATCTGGATAGAGGAATTCTTGGGGAGATTGGATTGTGGATTTTCTTAAGGATTTGGGAGATGGAAGATTTTGGATGAAAGATAGTCTCCAAGGAATATGTTACCAAGGAATAAGATGCCCCCTGCCTAGGATAGTTCATGTATTTTCAGAGGCATGGGGTATGCTTGGATGGAAGATATGCCAACAAGAGGATGAGGAAGGTAGATGGAAGATAGGATGAATGGATTGGATAGAGGATATGTAGCTGAAAGGTGTGATGGATGCAAAGAAGGTGCCCAAAAGCATGTATACCTGGTAATCTTTGTTTTTTCATCAAGATCCAAAGGAGGATGAAGGAGGTAAGAGACAAATGAGATGGAGGAGATGTTGGATAAGATGGTGATAGAAGGGAATGGCCCCCAACTGCAGAAAGGAATTGGAGGGGGAGTCTTGCGTATGATGCTTGTTTGCTTGGTTTTCACCATGGTACTTGTCCAAGGCACTTGAATTGCCAAGTTTTCACCATTGGACGAATGTTTTTCTCTTTTTCTTTTCTTTTTTGATACTTTTCTCTTGATTTTTTCCAATTTTTATGGATTTTCTGCTGACTTTGTGTTGATCTTTTATTAATATGCTGATTGATTTCTGACCTGTTGTTGATTTTCTAATTTGGTACTACCTTCTGATTTGATGCTGACCTTCTATAATTTCTGATGTGTTGTTGACTTTCTAATTTTGCTGACTTGCTGATTTCTCTGATTTGGTGCTGTTATGTTGCTGACATTTTTTGATTTATTGGTGACATTCTTCACTGATCTTTCTGATGTGCTCAGATGTTGGTACAACTTTACTGGGATGGAGGGATTATGCAAAGGCATGGATGAGATGGGGTAGATGGGAGATATGGTGGTAGAAAGTGTTTGGATGGAAAGATGGAAAGTGATCATGATAGGGAGATGCTATTAGGACCAACATTGGCACATGTTGCGAGAAATGTGGATGAAGTGGATAGGACGTGGAAGATAGAGGTGGATGTGATGGAGGATTTACGCTAGGAGATTTTGAATCTTTGGGACCCAAAATAGATTTAGGAGATGGAGGAGAAGACTGAGTAGTTGGGGGATTAGCAACTTTGGATGCCATTGTGGATGTTTCTTTTAGATGCATTACATCTTTTTGCTTTGGGATCCACATCATTTTTGCTTTAGCTTTGGTGGGCCTTTGTGGCCATTGGGATGCATCAGATTTTGCTTTTTCTTTGCTAGGCCTTTGTGGCCATGTAATGGATTTTGCTTGTGCTTTTCTGGGCCTTTGTGGCCATAGGAATGCGTTAGATTGCTTGATTGGATTTTTCTTTTCTTGAGCATGTCGTTTAGACTGGACATGGCAATCTTTGGATTTTTGTGGATATTTCCCTTTGTGCATATTTGATATGGCATCCAAATTGCAAGGAGCATTGGAATGAATATGAGGAGATGTGCGAGATGGAAAAAATGTGGATGGAGAGATGAATGGAGATTGGTAGATAGGAGATATGGGCATGTGCCTTTGTTGATCTTGACTAGGGATGCTTGGATTTTGGATGAAAGACTGAGTAGGATAAGATGGGGGATGATATTTTGGGATGTAAGGTCCCAAAATGGATTTGGTATGTAGAGGATATGTGCTAGAATATTTTGGGATATAGGGAACCAAAATGGATTTAAAGGATGAAGGAGGAATGTGATAGGTTGTCCTGGGTCATAATGATGGAGGAGGAGGAATAGAATTGTATGTTTTGGAAGATGTGATGGTGGGTTTGGAAGGATGCTTGAATTTAACTTTAGTTGTACCAACATTTCAGGAGGAAGTACCTTCTTCTAATGTGTGACCAATGCCACATAACTTTGGATGTTTCTTGTCTTGGATAGGCTCTAGATTTCCTTGTTCATGAGAACTTAGGCCTTTCCCTTGACAATTCCATTTCTTGAGCATTTTATCCAAACAAGGATATTTCTGACTTAGGAATATGATAAACATCTAGTTTCTAGTTCCCTGATGGAAGATATGAAACTGATTTCTTCTGCTTCAAGCAAACTACTTTTGACAAATTTAAGTGGTCCAAGTGGATAGAGTGATGGCAATGGGATAGTTTGGATTAGAAGATCCTCAAGAGGAGAGGATATGATGGTGGGATTTTGATTGGGATTGGGGGATAGTAATGGATCTTCAGTTAGAGAAATTGGGATGATAGGATCATGGATTGGAGGAGTTGGGATTGTAGGATTTTGGATTGGGGGTGATGGCAGTAGCAGAACATGTGATGGGGGAAGTGAAGAGATTGGATCTTGATTTTCTTCTGTAAGTATTTCAACATGCTTTTGGACAAGATCTTGACATGGTAGGATTTGTGTGGATAGAATGCTGGGGGATGTATGGATGGACTCTTTAGATGGGGTGGATGGAGGGATGGGAGATTATATGGCTGTGACATCTGGAAGAAGGAAGAACTCTTCAGATGGTATGGATGAAAGGATGGAAGATTTTGTAGCTATGATGGTAGGAAGAAGGGTGAGCTCATGAGGCTCATCAGATATGCTTTGGATAATACTAGGAGGAGGTGATGTTGGTGGGGATTGGATGAAAACTTCAAATGGAAGGGACTCAATGATGCTAGGAGATGGAAGAGGATCAATGTACGAAAGATAGATGATAGATGGGAGCGATGGATGGGCCTCATCAATGATGGATTCACACGAAGTTTTGAGATGGCTTGGCTCTTCAACTCTAGGAGTGGGATTTGTTGTTGGCTTCCTTGTGAAACTCCTTGGAGACTTCTGGATTGGAGGAGGTGAGGGATTAGAATGTGTAGAAGATGGGGAGCTTGGATGGTCCTCACATGAAGGTGGGGTGGAATATTTTGAACTTGCTTGAGGGGATGATGGTGCTGAAGAGGTAGAGGTGATGGATCGAGGTATGGAATATGAAGCAGTTTGAAGGATGCACTCTGCTTGTGGGAGGGGATTTTTAGAAATGTGGTTTGGAATAGAAGATGGTGAATTGAGATAGGATGGAGGATTGGGGAAAAGGATTGGAAGACTTGGTGTTTGGTTTTGAAAGGGTTTTGGAGGATAAGTGGATGGAGGTTTTAGATAAGGGAAGTAGCGTGAAGTGTTTCGAGGGGATGGTGGTGATTGGGATATGACCATAGTAGGAGATGGAGGTATGAAGGATGCATATGGACGATGTGTAGGTTTAAGATAGGGATAAGTTGTGGATGGATAAGATAATGGATTTGCTTTGCCGAGGACATGAAAGGGAGTGCTAGTGGATAAGCATGAAGGCATGATAGGATATTTTGGAGGAATGATTGGATGCTGGGGGATGTTTGGAGAAAACTTGCTACGATTTTCAAAATACGCATCGTGATCTACAAGGCTTTCATCATCTTTGGGATAGGATGGATTGAGGGGAGAGACATAATAACCAAACTCATCATAATAGTTTTGAGACATGTTGACTTTTGGATGAGTTGGATATGAATGAAGGATGAAGATGGATTGGAAGACTAAGACTCAGATTAGGTTGATTGACAGAATCAGACTTAGGATTGGATTTGGCTCAAGTTTGGAAGAAAACTGACTCTAGAGGAAGATAGACAAGGGCATGGGGGATGACCAAGATGACTTTTCTAACCTAGGATAGGAGGAAAGGATGACAAGATTGGATTGAATATGACTAGAGGACCATGATTTGAGATTCTGAAAGCTTTGGACATTTTTTGGATTTTGGTAGGATTTGGACTGACATGGCTTTTCTGAGTATCTTGAACTAGTTTATAGATTAGTTTGATGGTTTCCAATGGCAAAGGATAGATTTCAACAAAGATTTTTGGAAAAGAAATCTCCACAAGGGATGAAGCAACCCTGTGGGATACAAGCAAGATAACTGACTTTGATTCTAAAAAAAGCTTTGAAAAGTGTATGTTCCAACAATGTTTTCATAGAGTTTTAACTATCAAGTAATTCAAATAGATCTACCTAAGGAAGGTGAGTATCAAAATCGCTTGCCCACAGCTTGGTACCCCCTAGAAGGGAATACAAATGGTGAGTAACCTTGAGGCGACCTGGTAAACCCCTTGGAATCGGTCCTTGCACAAGGATTTTGATACTTTCAGATGTAGATAGGGTAGCCTCTATTTTATCAAGTTTTTAATAGTTCTTTGGAGTCTCCATACCCAATTATGCTGATCGCCCATGACTCGCTTAAGAGCCTAGCCAACAACACTGGGGGAGGAATATTTACCATCCCCAAACATTTGCATTTGGCACAAAACACCCATGGATTAGGAGATATAAGTGAGTACTTTTTTGCCTTCACTTTATTTATATACCGGCCGGGGGGGATACTAGTTTGAGGTCATTCTCCGAGGAGGAAGCTCTTTTCTCCCTGGATAGGCCTTGCTAAAAGTAGAACAAGTGAACTTGTCTGAGTTCAAGTGTTTTACGTTGCTTACTTTAACAAGGATTTACAGAAAATGTAAAGATCCAAGATGCACATCAAGCAAGTTGTTCTTTTTCCAAATTGAATTAAGTGTGATTTGAATTTGAAAACTTCTGAAGACACAAGTGTTTAGATTTTGACTTGTTCTTTCTCCAAAAAGACTTTTGAGTGTTTGCAGTTGCTTTGACTTGGGCATTCAAGATTGAATTATCATGTTGATTTAGAACTTTGAAGTGCTTTTTTTTAACCTTAAGGCATTCAAGATTGAATTTGTGCTTTTCTTGAATTGAAAAGGAGGGAATATAGATGTTTGTTCTTTTAATGCATTCAAGATTGGGTTTGATTTTCAAATGGACAATGATGCTTTAGGACTTAAGTTATTTCCCTTAGTTTCATTCAAGGTTTGTTGGCTCCATTTTAGACTTCAAAACAAAGTTTCCTAGATTTAGTTTGATGCGTGAAATTTTGAGAAAGAAGGCATTCAAGATTTTTGCAAAATGAAGTTAGTTTTCAATAAAAAACAAGTTTTTTAGGATTGATTTTAGGAACTTTTGCATGCACTTTTAGGATTGATTTTGAATGTTTTTAGAAATGAGATGCAAATTTGAGGTTCTCTCTTTTTTTTTTTTTTAGTACCCAAAACTTGAAATATTCCTAATTTTTGCATGAATGCATCTAAAACCTTGATGTTGCAAGGATGCAAATGTTTTGATTGATTTTTCTTGTTTGTTAGAACAAATTTTGCAAATTTTAGTCCTTAACACATTCAAGAATGATTTGGGGGTTCATTTTAAGCACTAAAACAAGGTGTGTATGATTTTGCTTCCTTATGGATTTTTTTGAGAAAAAAAATGGCCAAGATCCCGCAAGAAGAAGAAGAAGAAAAAGTAGATGGAATAGAAGAAGAATAAAGACAAGAAGAGGAAGAAGAATTTGAAGTGCTTCATCCACCTATAAGCTTGAAAAATCTGAAAACACTCAAAAATCCATCAGAATGTTTGCAAAGAACCCCTGAAGTGGGTCCCACCAGGTGTGCCAGAATGTAGACTAGGCTATCTGAATCTGTTTTGAAAGGCTAAGACAAGCAAACATTAGGTTTTAATCTAACATTATATCAATTCAAAAACAAAAAATATCTAAGCTAAGCCACCTCAGATAGAGCTTAAACAGGTGCACCAAAGCACTGTTTGATTTGCTCTTGCTTAGGGGATGTGGGTATTCTCTCTAAGCACTTGGAGCATCTTCTAATGCATACTAAGATTGAGTGAGATCCATGAAAACCTCATAAATGGCACAAAATAGGTATAGAACACCTGATTTTCCCCTAAGGCCTCAAGGATCCAAATGATGCTGAAATGAAGATTAAGCTACATGATGCTTATGCTAAGATTGATTTTAGACCAAATGAGATGTGGTATGATGCTATATGCTATGCAAAATAATGAAAGAAACTATGTTAATCCATTATTGCTAAGCTATGATGTACTAGAAAGTTTGAAGAAAACAATGAAATCTAACAATTAAGATTGATTATGCTAAAGCTAGAAGTAAAAGAGCATGATAACAATGCATGAGAATAAAAGTTAAGCTAATAATTTTCTCTTGGAAGGAGGAGTATTTATAGGATTTGGGAAGGGCTTGGGTTAGGAGGATGAGTCAGAGTTTGGGGTAAGGTTAGGGGTTGAGTCAAGGGGATAGGGATGAAGACTTTCTAGAAGAGTCTAGGCTTTGGATGAGGATAAAGACTTTCTAGAAAAGTCTAGGCTTTCAAGGATAAATATGGAATTTAGAAAATTAATAAAGTTTTATTTATCTCAAAGGCTTTAATGAGTTTGAGGGTCATTATTCGTAGGGTTTGACTAGGAGTAAAAGGAGACTTAGATTAGCTTAGGGAAAGTAGGTAATTTCCCCTAAATGGGTTTAGGGAAGGATTAGGAAAGTTCTAGAAGAGTCTAGAGTTTTCCTAGGGTAATTTAGGGATTGAGGATTAATATTTAATCTTAATTAAATATTTTGAGTTGGGATTAGGGTTAGAAAATGATGGGATTAGCCTTTAATCAAAATTAAAGAAGGATTAGAAGATTCTGGAAGAGGTTAGTGGTCTTAAGGAAATTGGCCAAGTTTTGGGCAAAAAATAAATAAATAATTTATTTTTTAGATTTTTGGTTAATATATTAATTAAATAATTAATAAATAGGGAGATAATGTTTAAATAAGATTTAAACATTTTTGGGAGGGATTCCTTAAATAGTTTTAATTAAGGTAAAGGGATTTAATGACATAAAAATAAATAAATTAATTAAATAATTAAATAATTAATAAATGATGATGTCATCAAGAGTTTTTTAGAAAATAAAAAATACTTTATTTTCTAAAGGATTTTTAGGTGTCTACACTAATCACTAGTCAAAGTTTCATTCCTCGAAAGGTATCAGGAGAGGCAACTCCTAGGTGCAAGGATAAAATATATAGGGTGAGATGATATACTTAAGGGACTCAAGTTTAAAATCTATGCATGCATCTAAATCTAAGATTTATTCCAAGGTGGAAAATTTGTTCTAATAGTTCGATGAACATATGTGGGTTAAGCAATTGAACGTGCTCAAACAATACCTTCTTAAATCAATTATTAATCTTCTATAGTTTACAACATGTGTGACAGAATTGCTCAATTTAGTTTTCATTAGTAACTTTGCATATTAAATTCATTAGTACGAGGACCTAATTATATAATAATTCTTGATCTGAGAAAAGGGAGAATTTAAATTAATCATGTTAATCTAACTAAACCTCCTTCATGACTAAATTATGGTTACTAACATGACAACACATAAATAAATGAATCATTAATCATATTCTAATAAAATGCATTTTACAATTTAAATATGACGTTATTTACCGATTCAAAACAACATACTATAAAATCTAAATACATCATAAAAATTTAAATCCTATATGTTAAATCAACATATTTCATTTTTAAAATAACATAATTTAAAATAAATAAATAAATAAAAATAATTACATAAATTTAATTACGTCTTTATTTAAAAAAAATATATAAAACAATACTTTAAAAAAAAATAATAAACAATTTTTATTTGTTTAAAGTCCCTAAGGGACTAGCAGACCCATGCTTGATAGCACATTACCCTGTCTTTGGCAGTGTATCACGCTGCCAAGGTAGTGCGTTACCCTAGAAAGCACATGGGTCGACTATCGTGGGCAGTGCATTCCAAGAATTGCACGGATTATGAGGAGTGGGGGCCACATCTCCCCCCCCCCCCCCAAACACACTTTCCTTTTTTTAAAATTATTTTTTTTTAAAAGGAAAACAAATTTCCTTTGCATTGTTTTATTATAATTTTTTTTTCTAAAAAATAAAATTCCAAGGTCCTTTCTTATTAAAAGAATAATATTTTTTTTTTGACTTTATGGTCTTTTAGGGTGGTGACCCAAGTGGGCCCTACCCTCTAGTTTGCACTAGCAAGAGGTTATCCTCATCTATTTTTCTTAGTTTATTCTAATTACTATTATATTATTTTTATTTTCTATTTGTCTTGCAAGTGGATGAGGAAAAAAATAGTTTTTTATTGACTATGGCTTTTGGAAAATGTATGGAATTTTTTCCCATATATTTGCCAGAGCCCTGTTGGTCTCTATTTTTTTTTTGTTTTTCACGTGGTATTTCTACATTTGTTTTCTTTCTTCTATAGTTTGATCTTTTGTTTATTTTTACAATACATTAGCATACCAAGGAGTTTACATGTTTCTATTCATTTTCTCCATATAATGGTTTAATTAAGTCTTTAACTAGTGCTACATAGACTTTCCTTTACAAACCTAGTAAGTCATCCAAGTTAACATATTCCATAATTCTATTTTGTAAAATCCATCCACTTGAATTCCATTCTACACATATACTAAATCAACTAGTTCTATTTTATAACTACTTTTATATTCATACAAATGAAAGTCAATACAAATAAGCACTAAAGAATTTATGCATTCTTTTTTTGACTTTGCATGATCACATTGCAAATATTTTGAGTAAAATTACATTTTCTTCAAGAACAATAGTCTATTGCATAATGAGACAAGATATTTCTTCCACAACTCAAATACAAAAGTTTGCAACAACTATAAGATTGGGAGACCTCCTCCATTACAAAAATTGCAACAATGTAACCACATACTTTGTTTTCTCAAAAACACCAAAATGAAACTCTTCCAAAGCTTTTTCCACAATAACTTATCTCCCAAAACCTGCAAATAAAGAGGATACACCATGGATAGCTCACCTCCCATCCAAGGTCTCAAGGAGACCACCCCTGAGCTTGGAGAATCAAAGCCAAATGGGTACATACAAAACACATCTCTCATAAAATACATATATGAACAAAACTACATTAAACTCCCAACCAAAGCTTCACAAATGGATTTCTATAACCCATTGAGATAGGGTGAATGTGGGCTTTTCCAAGGAGGATAATGCCAAACAAATTACATTTCCAATAAGAGTATTTGCATGCCTTTCAAAGGCTACATTATCATTTCTCCATACACAAGCTTTCCTCATTATCATCTTCAAGATGCAAAGAATACAATATGGCTTCATGGAGTGCATACTCCATGAGTATTTTCCCTCTTCTCCAAGAGAAGAGACGCTCAACTATAATGGAGAGCCCAACTAATCCCTTCACCTAAGGCCAATGCTTCCCTTCCCAAAGGGTTAGTGATGCTTTAAACTCCCATGAACAACATACCCAAAACAAAAATAACAAAGAATGATTCAAATCCAAATACTTACCAACCCAACACAACAATAACAAAATTGACATTGAAAATTGCATGCAAGATCTCACATATTCATTCTACACTAAAAAACATCAAAAATGAAATGAAATTAGCATTCTTCCAAAGAAATAATTTCCAACCTTTGTCCAAAGAAAATAGTAAGAAAGTAGTTGAGAAGAGCCCTTATCCTTTTCCTTGTCTTTTCCTTTCTCCAACCCTACTTGTGTCTCTAAAATTAGAGAGTGGGTGAACACCCACTAAGTCTCTCCAAGCCCTCTAAAAAGACCCCTAAAAAATTACTCAAGATCTAGCAATTAATGAGATATTCCCTCTAGTCCTTTGGTCTTACCTCTTGTCCCCCCTCTTAATGGTGGGTTTAGCAAAGAGTGTGGGTCAATTCAAATGCATGTGGCCATCTCTATTTTCGCCACTTTTGAAAAGTAGCCTTTTTGGAGGGCCATAATGGTGATCTAGACTTTCCCATAGGTGAAAACTAATCCCCAACTCAAGGCACCCCCCTAGGGCTAGCTAATTTTGGCCAAAAATGCACTCTAGGGTCACTTTTGAGCCCTCAAAAGTACCTCTAAAGTTGAAATCCGAGTTCCAACTTGATGTGATCCCTACAAGACATCTGCATGCAAGTGAGATTAATAAAATGCCCTATAAAGTTAGGTGATTCATGCCCAAACCTTAATTGACATGCCACCATCCACATGGACAATACAAGTGTCAAGTGACACCATAAAATACACATCACATTCACAAATGATATGTCTAATTAACAAGATGAATTTAAACTATTTACACACATACAAATCACATTTACAAACAAAGATCACATTACAATGAGGTTTCAATCTCTTTATTAGATTAAACCTTGGCTTACTCAATTCACATGTGTTTAGCCCTAATTTTCTAAATAATTCCATGGTTTTCTTTCCTGCACACTAAAGTCGAGCATCAGTAGTCCAAGCCAATAAAATCACATACAAATATATATACAATTCATAGTTAGAAACATTAATCAATATGCAAAATTTAATTTCTAATTACAATTTTTATTTAGTAATGGCCAAACATAGTACCTTCATAATTTAACATCATGACATAATATCCATACTATTTCCTAACTTTAAGGCATAATCCATGAAATAATCAAATCTAATCACGATTAAATACTTCTCATCAAATCACATATCTAAGCATGTATATCAAAAATCAATAATATGTCCTAGGTCCTAACCCACATCAAAATGTAATCCACACAATATAATTATCATCATAAAACATAGTATCATGAGTCTCTGTTAGAATGATCAGAAAGTGTATCGAAGTAGAAAATAATAAAGTATCAAAATGTGAATGTATCAATAGTTCTATGATGGGTCGGGGTGAGGCCTCACATCCTCCCCCTCTAGGCATGAACTTGTTGGAGATTTTCCACCAAGCCAGTGCTGACTGTATGTTTGTCATTGATGAAAACACATGGTAAGTAGCATGCATGGAAGACTTATGTAGTAATCTTTGAGTATATGTAGCATGGACATATTATCATCATGATAGCATGGACATCGAGGTTAATTGTTAGTATAGACAGTTATGTAGCAGCTTGTGTCAGCAGTGTTCTTGATAGAGTTACAAGTAGTGTTATGTGATTGATTATTCGTATAGTTATCATGGAGCCTTGAACGCTTAGATATGTGATGAATACATATTAGTAATGTTATATTGAAGGATGTAGAGTCTGATGTGCTGTAGAAGTGAAGTTATGCAATCACTATTCACCAGTTGTAGTTTCTTGTGTTTATCCAGAAGACTCAACAAAGATTATATTGGTACAGTAGTTGCACCTATCATTTTGGTATGCATGCTTGTATTAGTGATTAGAGAAGAGTTCAAAATGCTTGGTTAAGAATGCATGATGTAATTTAGCTTGAGGAGAAAGTATCAATTAATTTGGTAGAGTTATCAGTGTGTATCGTGCATCTACACTTATTAATTCGGATATGTCCCAGTTTATGTTGTGTGCTTAGTAGAGCTAACTAAGATGTTATTGGAGATTGTTATTGTTTCTCTAATATGATTTCAAGGTGGTTCTAACAGGCTGACTAGATTATATCATTTAGAGGAAAGATACTTATAGCCAGTTATTTGTGATCGCTAGAGGTATGGCATTGAGCTGAAAGATTAGAGTAGGGTAGAGAGAGAAAAGTATTGTGTCATCAAGAAGAGGTCTATGTGATAGAGAAGATAGAGTGTGCTATTCATTGGAACTAATCAAGATAGTAGGTCTACCTTGCAGTTCACCAAGATCCAGATATAGTGTGTATTTTTTATTCAGAAGGTTACAACCTTCACCCCTTTGACCAGTGAGCTCTCAGATAGTGCATCCTCACCCCTAACCAAGTCAATCATAAAAGACTCCTAACAGGGTTTGACCTTTGACTAGGTCACTGTACTTATTGCATTGTAGAGATCAACTCCTAAAATGGTTGTAAGATCTTCTAATAAGGATCATTATACACTAGTGTAGATTATTAGTAGGTGTTAATTCCCAATGAGGTTTTTACCTATTTGGGTTTCCCCATAACCAAAATATTGGTGGTGTTCAAGTGTTCTTTCATTGTTTTTATGACTAAAGTTTAAGTATACTTAATTGGATAAAGAATTGAAACTTGTAGATAACTAATTCACCCCCCTCTCAGTTATCTCTTGGGACTATTCCTAACGATTGGAATCAGAGCCAAATCCCTCAGAGAGAAATTTTAATAGCTTGAGGTTGATTAGATGGTGTAATCACCTGAAAATAGACAAAGATAATTAAGTACTAAATCAAGGCAAATAAAAGGAAATCAAGGACAAGATCAAAGTAATTGAATCAAATCAAACATTTAGCCAATCAAAATTAAAATCAAGTCTTAATTCAAGATAAATCAAAATTGAGAGCATTTTAATCAAGTGAAATCAAATCAAAATGCAATGAATTCTATTAATTGTATAGTTTTGAATTAAATCAAAATCAACCCATTCAAGGGGTACATGGCTAAACAAATTAATTTAAATCAATTAATAAATCCTAATTTCTCTCAACAACCCAAAAGGGAAGGAAATTCAATCAACCAATAGGATTTGAGAAATGCATTCACATGGCTCAAGCCAAATTCAATCTCAATCACTCAAAGTGAAAGAGCATCTTGTCCATTCATCTTGTCTACTTGTCTCAAGCTTTGAGGACACAAAATTTGCATTGTATTCAAAGGGTGGAACCAAAGACTCAACCAAAGCTTAATCATGATCAACACAACTACGCCCCCTAGTCTTGAATAAATATATAAAAGGAAGACCAAAATTAATCATAATTCATAATGACACATCTTATAATTTCATAGAAACTCATTCATTTTATAGCTAGAAAGGAAATTTAGACTTAATTCGAGCTTTTCTATTTGGAATTAATTAATTAACTTGTTTATCTGATTATTTCTCATTCTAAGACTGTCATTAATAGTAGCTTGCTGATAGCTTCACATTAACACTCTTAGATAGAGAGCCATAGGATGCTTAATTGTGCTTTATTTGATAAATAGAGTTGCTAATTATGGTTTATTTATTTTCTATTTGATTTATTATATGATACTAATTCTATGAAGGTACATTTCCTTGCACACAAAATGGTGCCCATGATACGGAGTTGATTGAATATTCTCATGATGCAAAATTAGAGATTGGTAGAAGAGAAGATAATAAATAGAATTAGGTTGCTCCTATTTGATTCGCATGATTGATTATTGATGATGTCCTTTATGAAGCATGGATCGTTTAATGGATTAGACATTTGATAATGTAGCTTGATGATATTAATGTACCTTTGATGATCAGATTGAACATTATTTTTGATGATGAATATTTCAGACATTAATGACATTGATCAGGACTTTGATTATACATTGATGGACATTTGATGATGTAGCATTGATGATATCTTTAATCACTTTATGTATCTTGATTTGGTCTTTTCATGATGATAACTCTACCCACTTTCTCTTTTTTCTTTTTCAAATCTATTTTCAAGCTAAGAAAGAAAAATACCTTAAATACATTTAATCTAGGATGTATGCAGCTAACTGTCATTATTTAGGATTAGGAAGCTTATTTTCATCATCGATCTTTTGGAACATGAAATTGGTACAATCATCACGGGTTCAAGCATGGTGATATGAATACCTCTTTCCTCAAATTTTAACAATTTCAAGTAAGCCAAAAAAGAATTGATCCCTTTCATATACAAATATCCTTGATGATTCTTTGATGATCATGTCATTAGATGAACTTGCATACTGCTATGAATCAACTTGACAAGTACTCAAGTATAAATCAAGAAAATATCATGTCTTCATCATCGCTCATCTAGTCAAACATCATTGATTTGCTAAAAATACATGATTCCAAAAATTTAGTAGCACTTCGAACATTTTTTCTTTTGTTTGTAGATCCATATTTCAAAAATATCATCCACTTTGATACTTAGTTATGTTTAAGCCTTTTAGATATTGATCTAATTTGTTGATGTAGTCAAGGATGGAGAATCCAATTAAGGATGGTCTGACCTTACAACCAAACACCAACACAATAGAAAACACAACAAGAAACCAGATCTGAAAGAGAATAGATGTCTTTATTCATTAATTAACTAATTACATGCAATGTGCTAGGCTATAAGGCCTTCCTGGTTATAGCTAATTACAATGCAAGAAATAGTTCTATAAGATCATGTAGGATCCAACATACTTCTTCTCAACTTGTACACAAAAGGACACTATTAGGCACTCCAAGAAAGATCTAAACTTGTACTCAAACTTCCAAGCAATCTTTTTGCTACCTAATATCACAAGCTACTAACTCTTCTTTCACAGATCGACACATCTACTACTCCTAAACAACTACCCAAACATCTCATTAAATACTAAACCCTAGCCATAAGTCAGCTTTACAAATAATTAAATCCCAAAAGCCAGTCGGCTCCCAAATATACAAATATTAAATACCAAACATCGGTCATCTCATAAATAACTTCACCAATATTTAATTCACCAAGATGGCCTCCAGATCCATATAGCAGAATGCAACATGCCAAATTTAGGTCCCCACACATCCAATGGTCAATCCATAACTTGAAGAACATGACCCAGATTAAATGCACCAGTCAACCAAGCTGAATCTCCAAGGACAATTGTCCATAAGCCAAACTACTGAGCATTAGGAAATACACTAAGCAACCATACCAACCAAGCTCCACAAGCATTACTGAGGACCAATATCGATCGAGCACCATAGACATCACCAAGAACTAGAAGTGCCAAGTCTCCTTCAATGACTGAGCTCCCATCAGCAACTGATTCCTCCAATGACTGAGCCACTTCAGTGACCGAGAAACATGCATAAACACTGAGACCTCATTGATAACTGAGCACCGAGAAAAAAAATACCAAGTCATCGAGTGACCATCATCAACTAAGATCCACTAGAACTTCCAAATGAGAATCACCACCAAGACCATCGAGCTCCATTGGTGAAGCCTAAAAAACTTCAACTGAGAATCACCATCAAAGACTAAGAAATGCCATTCTTCTACTGAGATTACCAGCCAAGTAACTGAACTCCACGAGATAGTTACCAAGACTGCCAAAATCTTTAGGCACTGAGGAATAAGCTAGGATGCCACTACATCGGACTCTTAGGGTACAAAGAAAAGTGTGTCCCACACTTTCTCACCAAAGGGAACATTTGAAAACCACCAACTCCACTTCATCTTCACCAAAGGTTTCTATTCTATCACAAGAAAGAGAACCAATCTACAACTCAACCAATCAGCATGTCCAACATCCTAAACAAACCAAACCATCAATCCATCACAAAGGATCAAGGAAGAATCCCATCTGAAAATCTCATTACCATACTTATCACTGTCAACAAGAAACTCAAGTCCGCAACCAACAAATAACATCTGCACCATAAAACCTAATAAAATCAATTCAGTAACACCAACATCATTGAGGTGTTCAAGAACAAGAAACTCTAGACCAACAACAATCTAATCAAGTACAACCAAATGCTCCATAATTTCCATGTCAAGTACAACCAACTAAACATGAAAACCAATCTCCTCACCAGCCTCAACAAGATCAACAACATCGTCAGTAATCATAGGTAACTCAAAAACAAGAACAAGTTGCTTTGTAGGTTCACTAAGTGAACATCAAAACCAATTTTGCATACCTCTTCAACCTCTGAACTATCATAAGAATTCTTTCCAAGATATCTTCTCTCATGAACCAATCTACGAACCGGCCAAACAACTTTCCTCTGGATCAGCATACTCCAACTCTGGTAAGCTCTACAAAGCTCAACAACACTTTCTCTCACAAGGTTCTTAACTTGGTTCCCCACGAAGTTTAGAAAATTTGCTTCCAATCGAGAAAATCTCTCAGAAATCACATCACCAAGGTCCAATCCTCTCAGAGACATCTCTAAAGATCTTTGAAAACCTTCTGCAACAAACCCTAACACTGACCATCTTGTGACAACCTCCAAGCTATATGAAATTCAGATTGCAACTTGCCACCTTGCATGAACAACTAGGACACAATTTCACAAGTTGAATGTCATGGATCTGCAACTCAGATTGCACACAATCTCTTCACCAAAAATATCAACTTCACAAGATCAACCTTGTGCTCCAACAAGATCAAAATCTCACTCTAATACCACCTGATGCAGTCAAGGATGGAGAATCCAATTAAGGAAGGTTCAACCTTGCAGCCAAACACCAACACAATGGAAAACACAACAAGAAACTAGATTTGAAAGAGAACAAATGTCTTTATTCATCAATTAATTGATTACATGAAATGTGCCCAGCTGTAAGGCCTTCCTAGTTACAACCAATTATAATGCAAGAAATATTTCTATAAGATCATGCAGGATCCAAAACACTTCTCCTTAGCTAGCCCAGGTCTACAACACAATAAGACACTAGTAGGCACTCCAAGAAATATCTAAACTTGTACTCAAACTTCTAAGCAATCTTTCTGCTACCTAAGCTCGCAAGCTACTAAGTCTACTTTCACTGATCCACACATATGCTACTCCTAAACAACTACCCAAACATCTCCTTAAATACTAAACCCCAACCACAAGTTAGCTTTACAAAAAATTAAATCCCAAAAGCTAGTCAACTCCCAAATATACAAATATTAAATGTCAAACATCAGTCGGCTCACAAATAACCTCACCAATATTTAATTCACCAAGATAACCTCCATATCCATATAAGAAAATACAACACACCAAATCTAGGTCCCCACACATCTAATGGTCAATCCATAACTTGAGGAATAGGACCCAGATTAAATGCACCAGTCAGCTAAGCTAAATCTCCAAGAACAACCATTGGTAAACCAAACTATCAAGCATTAGGAAATACACCAAGCAACCATACCAACCAAACTCCATAAGAAATACCAAGCACCAATGTCGACTGAGCACCATAGACATTCCTGAGTAGAAAAAGTGCCAAGTCTCCTTCAATGACTGAGCTCACATTAGTAACCAAGTCCTCCAATGACTGAGCTACTTCAACTACTGATAAATAGGCATAAACACTGAGACCTCATCGATAAATGAATATTGAGAAACATAACACCAAGTCACCGAGTGACCATCACCAATTGAGATCCACCTAAACTTCCAACTAAGAATCACCACCAAGACCACTGAGCTCCATGGGTGAAGCCTAACATACTTGAACCGAGAATCACCATTAAAGACTGAGGAATGCTAGTCTTCTACCGAGATTACCAACCAAGTAACCAAACTCCACTAGATAGTTATCAAGACTTCCAGAATCTTCAGGCACTAGGCAATAAGCCAGGATTCCACTACATCATTTATTGTTTGACGATTTTGATTTGATTTGTCAAATGTTGCTATTTAGATCAAGTATTTAGATGTTTGAAATGTGATACAAATTAATAAGTTCAAGTGTAGCAATTTTTTTAATTTCGATACAATGATTTTTAGCCAACTTGCGTCTATTTTGATAACATTGTTGAATTTGGATTGGTGCCCCTGGTTTGATTTAGCAAAGATCATGCTTTGTTGGGAAATGCAACTTTTGAGTGTTTACTTAAGATTTGTAATTTTTTTCTTTTTAAAAGATTTTTGATGTTTTTGGATTTTTAGAGATTTTTTATGTTTTTAGATTTTTAGAGATTTTTCATGTTTTTGAATTTTAGAGATTTTTCATGTTTTTGGATTTTTAGAGATTTTTTTTATGTTTTTAGATTTTTAGAGATGATTGATGTTTTTTGAATTTTAGAGATTTTTATATTTTTTTGGATTTTTAGAGATTACTAGTTCTCAAACAAGATCACATGGAATTTGTCCCTAATGTCTAGCAAGGTATAGGACATGAAAGATGGATTTGCAAACTAATGATTCACCAATGAATAGGCAATGATGGATGAAGCAAGTGTGTTACCCATAGGACCATCTCCTCAAGATTATCCAAGCTAGGGAAAAATAATAAATCAATATAGGCCAATGAGGTGATGTTGGATAACATATGGAATAATGATCTGGTGTCATGACAATGGTCCAATGGAGTGGATCTATCAAGATACTTTTCTAATATTTTTTTTCTTTTCTTTTATTCTTCAATTGGATCAAGATTAAGGGATCAATGTGGATAGGATCACACAATCATGATAAAGGGGTGGTGAAGGCTATGAATGAATAGTTTGGGATTATGGGAAGGATTCTTAGGAATAATTAAGGTGGCTTTAGGAATAGCAAGATCATGATAAGGTAGCGTGAATGTAACAAGTGAATAGGATGATGGATAGAATAACTCATGTCAACATACTTAATGCTCATGGATATGTTCAACCTTGTCAAGATAAAAGGTGAAAGATGTAATACAGATGCAAGTGAGATCAATGGTAGAACAATGGAGTATATGAGGGATGAAACTTTCCCTCAAGTCTAGAGTGCAAGAGAGAGGAATTATGCATGACACCTGTTTGCCAGGTTTTCATCATGGTACTTGTCCAAGATACCACAAGAAGTGGTTTTCACCATAGGATATATTTATTTTCTTTCCTTTTCTTTTTTTTCTCTTTTTTTTTCTTTTTTTTTTTTTTTTTCTTTTTTTTCTTTATTTTTTTTTCTCTTTTTTGGATGGACTCAAGCCTCATGCTCTTTGGATACTCCTTGAAAAGGTATGATATGATGAGCCAAGGCTTCTGAAAGGTATGCTCAAAGATGTTGATATGGTGGATAATATAAAGGGTGGCTAAAGATTTATGCAATGGATTGGATAATGGAAATGGAAGGATAATGAATGAGAGGATAATAAGTCTTTCTATGTGTGGGCATGAAAAAGGGAATGGAAGGATAATTAATAGGAGGATAAGAAGTATTATCAAGATCAACGTTGATACACAACTTGAAGGGTACTGGAATAATGGAGGAAAAATGGGTGAGATAGCTTGAGACTTTGATGTAAGAGAGGATACGAATCTTGGGATACAAGAACTGAAGATGGATGGATGAGATGGAATGTGTTTGGGAGATGTGGAGTGTAATCCTTTGGAAGCTTGAATGTCAAATTTGATTTCTCTTTTTTGTGTAAGTCCTTCAAAAGTGACTTAGGAATCCACTTTCTTTGACTTTTCTTTCATTTTGGATTCTTTAGAATGCATTTCTTCAATGAGGGATTTAGGAATCCACATTTTCTTTTATTTTTATTTGTTCTCAATGGATGCTCTAGAATGCATTTCTTTAATGAGGAATTTAGGAATCCACATTTTCTTTGATTTTTCTTTTTTCTTGATGGACCTTTGTGGTCTCTTGAATATTTGTTTTTTCTTTCCATTCACATGTCGATTAGATGGGACATGATGCTCTTCATACAAAAGTGGATGCTTGGTTTTTTTATTTTCATGTTGCACATTCAAATTTCCTCCAAAGGACTTGGGATTGGTCGATGAATAAGGTTGATATGAATGGTTCATATGGATGGTCTGATATGGAGGATTGACATGGATGGTTTCTTGGTTTATGAAGTATGTATGTCTTTGTTGATCTTGATAGGATATATGGTAAGTGGATTGTGGGATAGTGATGGTAGGAAAGGTTGATGGAGGAATGTAAGGGCCCAATATGGATTTGGAGGATATATAAGGTTTCAGGTTTGGGATATAGGTACCAAGGATGGATTTGGAGGATGTATAAGGTTTCAACTTTTGGATATAGGGACCAAGGATGGATTTGGAGGATGTATAAGGAATATTCTTATGCACAAATGGAGGTAAATGGGATGTGGGAGGGATATCAACATCTTTATTTTGAGTTGCATGGCCAAGGTTTTCATCTTTCAGATTTATCTTTGTACCAATAGGCTTATATGTAGCTTTGATAAGAGTGACTTTTATAGGAGAAGTTGAAGCTTGAGATAGATATAGAGACTTATGAAAAGTGGATGTTGGGGTAATTTGATCTTGACAAGGATATTTTGATAGCTTAGGAAGAATAATTTTCTTTTGATTTTCAATAAATTCATTAGAGATGGAAGGAATACCCTGATATGGCTTAGGAGATGGGTATGGTCTAGGAGGTGAAGGAATATGGGGTGTTTGAGATGGAAAGATATCTTCTTGAAATAAATGGAAGGGTATGAAGGATTCATCATTGGATTATTGGGATATGGGATTTTTGTTAAATATAGGATAAGGAGGGATATTATCTTGATCTTGATCCTTCATAAGACTTGTTTCTTTTCACTTTTGATTAGTCTCTTGACATGGATCCACTTCTAAGGACAATGTAGGAGTTTGGATCTACATGAGGTATTCTTGAAGGGATAATGAAGGTCCATTTGAAATAGGTACAATAGGCATTGTAGCACATGAAGGCTTGGAGTCTATATCCTTTGCAGCATGAAAGAAGTTTGCAACAAGATGTAGGTTAGCTTGGATCTCTTTTATAGGTAGCCCTTGAGGGTATACATAGTCATTATGAAAACTATTTGGAGATTTGTTTGATGGGGGAATATTGGATAGCTTTGCTTCCATATGAAATGGAGGAATGGTGGAATAAGTGAAAGCTATAAGGGGACCACTACTAGACACGTGTTCATAAGTTTGATCTTTCTTGAGAGTAGTATCTTAATTAGATGATTCATTAGGATTTTCAATTTAAATTAAGTCATCATCAATAAGATTTTGGATTTTATGTTTCAAATCCATGAAATCTGAAGTTTTAGGCTCATTATGTCTATGATATGCACAATAGTTACTCAAAAAGATAAAACCACATGAAGTGATTTGAGGCAACGTGATGAGATCATTTTCAACGAGTTTTTCCAAAGCTGATGTGTATCAAATTCCCAAAGGAGTAAATGATCTATCCCAAGGATATTTGCATGTATTTGTGTTTCTCAAAGAGTTTTCATATGATGAATATTGTTGAGATGGGACTAATTCCTCTTGATTTTCTTGATCAAAGATGAGATTCTCTTGATATTTTGAAATAGGTTCTTCATCAAATATTGGTTTATCATTAGGATATTCTTTTTGATCAAATATAGGATTTTCATGATATTCTTTTTTATCAAATTTTGAATTATCAAAGATATGGCATTCATGATGTTTTTCTTGATCATAGAGGTAAGGTAAAAATGGTCTTAATGAGAATTGGTTGGATAATGTTTCAATTTCTTTTTCCATTTCTTAAATTCTTGTGAATAGAATATTCTTTTGAATATTTATTGTTAATTCATTTTAGGATCTTAATGGATGTTTTCTTTTTGTAATCAAAGACCTTCAAGCATAACACAATAATTTTATCAATTATCACAAGAAATTCTTCCAAGAAATCTACCTTAGGACAAATTTGGGTTTTAAATGGCTCTGATGAGGTAGGATTGCTAATTTATCAAGGATTTAGTATGGGTTCCATTCAAAATGGACACTAAACTTTCATCCTCCAAGTATATTAGGAGGCTTCCCACCACCGTTATATCAAACTTTTGTGCAATCCGTGAGGACTACTCAAGGAAGTTAAAAAATTTAGTATCCTTTTGTCACACCCCAATAAGGATGTATGTGTTTTATTTCATAGTGGGTTGGATTCTCATGAAAAAAGAAAGTGTATTCCACTTTGGGCTGTCCCTCTTCCCGGTCTCCTTAAGAATTCTTAGGAGGTGAGCCCACTAATGTTCTAGCATGTTCATGTAAAGCAAGGAAATGGAGTTAAGAACTAGTTTTTGGGACTTTGATTCACCAAAAGGTGAAGAGCATATCCCTAACTTTTCCTTAATTTTCCAAACACAATAAACAAGGTTCAATTACTAGCCCACTAACTAAAGTGAATTGAGTATTGCTACTCTTTTCTACAAACAATGGGGTTTTGATTTTATGTGCTTGATTTCCTCAACCTTTCTTCTTAATTAAAATGTTTAAAACCTTTGGCATTTTTATTCACTAGAAGAAGTTAAGAGCATAGGCATAAATACTCAACTTTCCAAACAAAGATAGGTTGTTTGTTATTTAATAGATTCTTAAAAGCACCAAATGCCACAATTTAAGGGAAAAAATCACTAGTTTGAGGCTTACCTTTCATTGGAGCTAACAAAAGTTAGGGGCATTTTTGAGTTGTTTCCATGATTTAATGCTTACCTTAGCTATAGTTCCTTTCCCATGTTCTTTTCCACTAGAAATTTAGTCAACAAAAATAGCCACAATATGTGAGGCCTCACCCCGAACCTATCATAGCCATTCAGTTCTGCATTTGAGATAGACATATTTTATTATTATATTTTGATGCTCTATGGATTTTACTGATACTTTATGTTATGGTTTGATCACTTTAGTAGTTTGATGCACATTATGTTATGATTGGATGATGATTACTGAGACATCAGTTGGAACTTACATGTGTGTTCTTAATTCTATTTAATGAATGAATTATGATGTCATGGGGATAATTAATTTTCAAATTAAATTATATATGTATGCAATGATTATGTTTCAAGTTTAATTTATTGTTGAATTATATCTTTCATGATGAGATGTATGTAGGTTAAGGATGAACAATTATTTTCATGTGAATTCTTCTACCCCATTTTCCACTTCTTCCTAACATTTTCCTAGCAATCTGGACTATGAATATGAGGTTTTGGACCCTAAGGTCAAAGTTGACCTTATGGGGTCAAAGTCAACCTTGACCCTGACTAGGTAAGGGTTGACCTCAACCCTGACCTAGTCAAGTTTGATCTCAACCTTGACCCTAAGGTCTGGGATCTTCAGGGTTAGCCTCTGGTTGTGGGATTTCACCAAAAACTTGTCTTTTCCCTCTCTGAGGCCACTATTTTTCAAATTAAACATAAATTCTCAAATTAATATTTGAGGTGGACCTTTCTCAAGATTTGTATAGGATTCCTAATTTATTATTGAAGATTAGCCTTTCTCGAGTTTTGTGCCTAATGCTCAAATTAACTTTGGGGTTGGCCTTACCATGAATTTTGTGACAAGGCTCTTAAATAATTATTTTATTTATATATTAAGGGTGGTCCCCTCCTAGAGTTTTGTGTCAAGACTTTAATTTGATTTCCCTCCATGTGCACCTCTCTCGAGTTTTGTGCCATGGGCCCTTAATTATTGTTTTCTATGAGGCCCCTCTTGTGCCCTATATCACTATAAAAGGGAGCCTTCCTCTCTCATTTTCATCATCCACTTTCATGATCAAGCTCTCAAGTGAAAGAAAGCAAGAAGATAAAGCATTCAAGCATCCAATTCATCAAGGAGATCCATTAATAGGCATTGGAGGATTCAAGCTCTATGGAGCTCTCTTGTTGAAGATTCCTCCATTTCCATTCAAGCCTCTTCCAAGTTCAAGATCCATTCAAGATTGGTGTTGAAGATCAAAAGACAATTGATTGGAGACATCCTACATGTGATTCTATATTCAACCATTCTTGTGGATTCAAGGATTAAAATCCTCCACAGGGGTTTCAACTCAAGCAAGGTGAATTGTTCCATTTACATTGTTTATTCTAGTAACTTCAATTCAATTCCAAGGCTAATTCTTAAATTGGGGTTTGACTGAGGCAAACCCCCGAAACAAACTACCAAAAACCCTCCTTTTCTTGTAGGTACAGGTGCAGAACTTTGGATCAGCGAGTAGATTTGGATACCCTTTTCATCAAACTTTTAAGTTTCGTGAACAAAGTGTTAGTTGCTTGCAAAAAATTTCATGGCTCTAGTAATTTTGCCTTGGTCTCTGCAGTCATTTTTGTGTCTCTAGCCTTGAAACCCTTGCAAATTTTCAAAAATTAACCGTTGGTGAAAAATACCCTTTGTTATACCCTAGCCCTATTCTAATTTCATGTTACTTTTTGTGGGTCACTTAAGGGTCCTAATTCGCGTGTGCTTTATTTTTTTGGTCAGCCCCATTTAAACTTTTCCTAAGTTTCTACCCCCAGTGAATTTAATATTTCCTAAGTCCCCTGCGCCTAATATTTTTCCCGAAAAGCCTATGTCTCAGCATTTATTTTTTCCTATGTTTCAAGCTTAGTGTTTTCTGGGCCCGATCTCTGACACCATCTCCATTCGACAGTGGGTATATCTTCTCATGAGATGTGTCAGAGGCTTGCAAACTTAAGATGTCTGTTGATTCTCCTTTATGATAGAGCTTCTCAGACAGGTGTGTCCATTGACACGTATGCATAAATGGTGACATCTTATTGGTCCATGTTTTGACACATTGATAGTTGTTAGTGGGTCCTGGGTTGCCACCTTGTTAGAGGGTCCTGACACTTGCAGTGAATCAATGGTGGGTGTAAATTCTTATGAGATGTGTCAGAAGTATGAGATTTTGAGACAACCATTGATTCTTTTGTGTGATGTAACCTTTTCTTTTGGCGGGTCCATCTGCCAGATATGCTGATTTGTTGTACTATGATTGGTCCATGTTGTGTGAGTTGGATGTGTTATCAAGTGGGCCTGGTATCTCAATTAGGAGATTCAGGATCAATGGTTGGTGTAAGAGCACATAGAATCTTTGAAGCCCTTAAATCTTGTATCAGACATTCGATCTTCCAGGTGGCTTAATGTTCTCAGTGGGCCATTTTCTAGGTGGTGCAAGATTGTTCAAATTTTATTGGTCGATGTGGGTGATGCAGCAAGGTGGGGTCATTGTTAGAGAGATCAGTGATGAGGACATGATCTAAGGTCGGTGTAAGTTCTCATGAGTTTTGTCAAAGCTATGAGATCTAGCACCTACCATTTGATTATAAGGCTTACAGAAGGTGGGTCTTGTGTCAGTGTGACCAAGCGGCAGTAGAAAATGACATAATGACAAGTGGCATAAAGTGGGCCCACGTAGGGTGTAAGGTCTTAGCGGTCCAGATAAATGAGGTTAGCGGCCTGACGAAAGTTAATGGGTTTGTTCATTCACATAATGAATTAGTAGTGTTAAAAAATGATCGGCAATTCAGTGAAGGAAGGTCGCATAGTCGCTAAAATTTTTAGCGGTGACATAAAGCGTTCCATGAACTGGCGAAAACCTTCAGTCGCTAGTTTGCTAAATGTGATGGTTTATATTAAAAGGTTAAGGTCATAAAGCTTGTGAAACATGAAGATCTAATGGCCATGACCTAAAGTTTGTCTAAGTTCAAATTTTGACAGGCTGATTTCTTGCAGGCGCCATGAAGTGACCGTTGAAATTGAAATTTGAATTTCTTGAGACATTTCTAGCAATAGAAAGGATTGGTTTCAATTGTTTTAGAGGTTGGATTTGATTTGTTTGGTGGCGTCAGTGGTTGCAGTGTGGTCCTAGTTGCCATGGTCAATTGCTGCAAGATGTTTTGTTGTACTGTAAGGGATGATTTTGTGCTGTAGATGGTCGGACAGACTGGTCTTTATGGCTAAATTCTTGGTTCTTTGTCTTGATCTCATAGATTTTCTTGATTGTGAATCTCTCTGGATCTATTTCTCTAAGGTTGCTTGGTTTCCTACCCTTGTAGTAATTTTTGTTGTAATTAGGGTTGGTGTAGTTGTTGAAACCCTAACCCTAGCTGTCCAAAGCTTGTTGCATCCTAGCTTGTTTAGGATTCCAAGGTAGCTAGGGGGTATATGTGGTTGAAGTTTTGATTTTGTAAGGGTTCCTTCTTCTACAATTTTGAGGAGAACTGGTTCTATGAAGGGTCCTTTTCCTGTAGATTTTCTCTACTTCTTTTCATATAGAGTGTTCTTTTCTCCTTGGTTGGCTCAAAGAATATGATATGTATTGTAATGGTTTGTTTTATGTATGAGAATTTGGTATATTCTTACTATCATCAAACTATCTCAATTTGAATTTTGAACTCATTGATCATACATCAAGGGTGTTTGATTTTTCTATTTGCATTTCCCATGTGTTTGCAAGTGGAGTTTTCTTTGTAGAGATAACTGGTTTTAGATTAGTTTTCATGTATGTATGAGCTGAGGTATCAAAGATATGTTATGCTTGTCTTCTAGTGGATGCTAGTTAATGTATTATCTATTTATAGGTCTCTTCTAAGGGGAGGGTTAAAATCTTTTGGATGGGTAATAACATAATTGGATACACAAGCAGATTGTTAAAGTGAGGTTTGTTTATGGTGTGTTATTGATGTTAGGCATCGACACATTGAGTACATTGTCTTCTTGTTTCATAGCTATCTATTGCAATAGGGTATTTGAATCTATGGCCCATTGGATAAGGTACTCATCTATCAGGCCTTAGGACATCTCAGGGGTCCTTCAACCCATCTTCAGATCATTTACATTCAGTTCCACCCTTTCCCTTTCATGTTGTTAGTATAGGTCTCTGGTTTTCAGATTCATTCTATGCAAGTAGGGCTATTGCATGAGATCTTGGTTTCATTGAGGTATAGGATACCTATACGGGTTTGAAGACTATTCCACAATAATCTATCTGTAGGCCTATTGTTTATCATGAGGTGTCTTGAGTGTGTAGATAAGGAAATAGCTACTTGAGTGATGTGGAGCTCAAAGAAGAAGGAGGATGTTCTCTATCCTTATCAATTGGTTCTTTTTTCTTGTCAAAGTTGAGTGCCTAGTTTGAGAATCAAGCCCATCTGTTGATTCAAGTTTGGTCCTTCAAGAAAAAGAAACCAACAAACTAGTGACTCCACTAGGGAGCCATTGGAAAGAGTTAGATAAAAAAACAAAGCATTTGCTAATATTTTCTCACTAAGTGTTGAGTGGTGACTCTTGGTCTTTTTTTGATTAGTGCAGTTCCTGATAAATAGTGTGCAAATCCTAGTGAAGTCTTGTGTTGCTTGGAAGAAGAAGCAAAGAGCAAGTACAAAAAAAATTTCTATTTAAGGAGGTAGTGACTCTATATAGAAATGAACCTGATGGAGCTATGTGATGAGCTCTAGATCTGCCTTGACTTCCTGTCAAGATGTCCTTCTTCAAGGTTTCCAAGTACTTTGGTTTTTCTATGCCCTATTTTTATGAAGATCAATTGTTGAAGAAATGTATCCTTATCAAGTGTTAGCACTGCTTTAGAGGGATGAGTGGTAGTGGGTGGTTCCTCATGGAGGGATATAGGCCCTTTTGTTTTGATGGCATTGAAGGTGCCCCTCATGAGTTCTCTGTTGAGGATGGAAGGTGCTTGCCTAGATTCATGGTCGATGGATCTGTTTTGGCAAGCCAACATGTATATGTTGTCTATTGGAAATATTCAGGAATTAACCAAGTTACTGAGAGGGGAGGGGTGAATCAGTAACTCCAAATTTTCTTTCAATTATAGATGTGTTAACATATAGTTTACTTTATCCTTTTCCATATAGAAAGCATGAAACTTAAAAGCATTCACAACAATGACACATAGATTTGGTTACCCAGAAACCTTCCAAAAGAAAGTAAAACTAGGGTGGGGATGAAACCCACAAAGCTTTAGTACTGCAGTATAAAGTTGGCCAGTTAATGCTTACAATTGATCACTTCTGATGATCTGCCCTGCTAGGAGCAATAAGGACTGCTAGGTCCACCTTGTTAGAGGTTTTACAAACATACAATGAAGTATGCACTCAGTAAAGAGATTTTACAAAAGATTGTTAAGTCTACCTGGTTAGAGGATTTTAGTATTGATTCACCTGTTAAAATGAAACAGTATATCTCTTACTTTGCAACTGGATTGCTGATTGAGATTCGCTGATGTACTGATCACCTTTTGTGATGAATTTGTCTTTGCTACTCCTTATACTACTGTAGCCCTTTGTAATTCGCTTATCTCTGCTTTTCTCTTCTATTTCATATTCATTCTCATTACATTTTGGTATTTTTACAACATTGTTTATATACAAGTCTAAACAATAATTACAATTACAATTACAAAGTTGGCTTGACAAATAAACATAAGTGCTACTAAGTCAGCTCAAGTATGGTTACATGATTCCTGTAAACTAACTCGGTGACTTTCTGATACTTGGCGTCCACTGCATTACTCGGCATCATCATGCACTCGGTAGAAGTGAAGGCATGGTTCATACTAACCACTCGGTAGGTTTTGAACTCGGTAAATACTGGTGACTCGGTAGACATAATGTTACTCAGTTTACACTGTCTTGCTCGATTTGCATTGTCCTGCTCGGTTTGCACTATTCTACTCAGTTTGCACTATTCTACTCAGTTTGCACTGTTCTGCTTGGTTTGCACTATTCTGCTTGATTTGCACTGTTCTGCTTGATTTGCACTTTTCTGCTTGGCTTGCACTGTTCTTCTCGGTTTGCACTCAGAATGCAAATAAGTGTTGTCACTAGTGGCAATCCTGCTTAATGCCAACAGTTGTCATGGGTTTCTTTGGAGATATGGATATTGAATATAAAGATGTTGCCATGAGGCTTTTTGTGCAGACTTTTTCTTATGGTGCAAGGAAATGGTTCTTCTCCTTGCATTCATGTTCAATCCCTTCTTGGAATGTGTTGAGAACTAAGTTTGTTGAGCATTTTGGTAAATTTTCTGCTCTGAAGATGAAATTAGCAAGGATGAAAATGGTGAACTGGTAGTTAGTAGAGGACATAAGATTGCTAAGACTAGTGGTTCCTGATGATGTTCATGAGGAGGCCAATTGTTCTAATATTGATTCTCATTTTGGAGAGAATGTCGATTATGAGGCTGATTCTGAGATCAGTGCATATGAGGATGTTGAAGATGAATCTAAGGATGGCAATATCTCCTTTTTGTCTGTAGATTTTTCTTCTTGTCAACATGAGAGGGTAGTTTTCTTGTCCCGATTTGATGATGTTTTGTGTGAAGATGAAAATATTTAATATGATGCAAATGGTGATTCCTGCATTGATTATTTTACACAAGATGATTTAAGGCCAGAGGTCTCCATCCTTGTCTTGGGAATGCAAGATGTTTGCAATACTAGGGGTGAAGCCGAGTCGAAGGATAATGAAGCCCAAAGTCCATTGAGCAGTGAAAGAATTTCAGCACTCTTGGCTGATGAATTCCAGAGGTATGCACCTTGTGTGGACTTTGATTTGCAGCTCCCCTATTGTATATCCTTTGACACTGATAATGAGGCCAGTGTTCAAAGTGACCCAGAAGACCCATGTACACAAGATTTCCCCTCTTGTAGTGACTTTGCAGAAGAAGAGGTTGAAGGCCATGATGGTGTGTTGACCTATTATGAAGATTGTAGTCATGAGCAAGTTTTTTATTCAAATTCTTTCCTTCCTTCTGCTAGATATGATACTGATGGCGACAGTGTTGAAGAATTTATCATCAATAATTGGGACAGAGATTCTTTTGATGAAAATGATGGTACAGACCAGTTGTCCCCTTGTCACAAAACTCATGAAGAAGACCTTCACTTGGTTCATGATCCAGTCCATGAAGACATCATTGCTGAACCAAGTTGCTCAGTGGCTAGAGTAGTGCATGAAGGTAAATCAAAGGGTTCAAGGCCTTCTCAGCCAAGTAATTGGGTTGTAATGCTTAATGTTCCCCATGTTCTATTTTTTGATGCATTACAAAATGAAATTTTTATTTGTCCTAGTCATCAAGAAGTAAGTGATGTCCCTTATTTCTTGGAATTTGAATATGAATGTAATAGTTGTGACTGGAAGAACATTGGTAGTGATCAGTACAATTTTGTTTTTCAGCCCATGAATTATCATATATGTTGGCAAAAGGATGGTCATGAAATTTGCAGGTGTTTGGCCACATTTGTGGATGAGAATCAAACCTTTGATTCAGGAGGGGCATTGTTTTTCTTTTGGTGGCCTGGGGCCACTAAATAAAATTGTATAATTCTTGTAAAAAATTGTAAATCCTTGTACAGTTGTCTTTCCCTTTCCTGTTTCCTGCTTTCTAGTTTGGTTGTCAGTTTTTTTGAAGGTCCCTATTTTTGTTTTGTGGGTGGTTTTCTCTCTGAGAGATCTAATTTCTTGCATGGAAACAAGTTGCCCATCATCCCCAACTAGAGCCACTGTTAGTACCCTACAAAATTTTTTATGGCTCTAGCAATTTTCCCTTGGTCTCTATAGTCATTTTGGTGTCTCTGGCCTTTAAACCCTTGCAAATTTTCAAAAACTAGCTATTGGTGAAAAATACCCTTTGTTATACCCTGGCCCTATTCTAATTTCATGTTACTTTTCGTGGGTCACTTAAGGGTCCTAATTCGCGTGTGCTTTATTTTTTTGGTCAAATCTGTTTAAACATTTCCTAAGGTTCTACCCCCGGCAAATTTAATATTTTGCAAGTCCCCTGTGCTTAATATTTTTCTCAAAAAGTCTAAGTCTCAGCATTTATTTTTTCCTATGTTTCAGCCTTAGTGTTTTCTAGGCCCAATCTTTGACACCATCTCTATTCGATGGTGGGCGTATCTTCTCATGAGATGTGTCAGAGGCTTGTGAACTTAAGATGTCCATTGATTCTCCTTTATGACAGAGCTTCTCAGATAGGTGGGTCTGTTGACACGTATGCACAAATGACAACATCTTATTGGTCCATGTTTTGACATGTTGGTAGTTGTTAGTGGGTCTTGGGTTGCCGGCTTGTTAGAGGGTCCTGACACTTGTAGTGAATCAATGACAGGCATAAATTCTTATGAGATGTGTCAGATGTATGATATTTTGAGACAACCATTGATTCTTTTGTGTGACGTAACCTTTTCTTTTAGTGGGTCTATCTGCCAGATATGCTAATTTGTTTTACTATGATTGGTCCATGTTGTCTAAGCTAGACTTGTTGTCAGGTGGGCCAGGTATCTCTATTAGGAGATTTAGGATCAAGGGTTGGTGTAAGAGCGCGTAGAATCTTCAAAGCCCTTCAGATCTTGCACCAACCATTTGATCTTCCAAGTGGCTTAATGTTCTTAGTGGGGCCATTTTCTAGGTGGTGCAGGATTGTTCAAATTTTATTGGTTGGCATGGGTGATGTAGCAAGGTGGGGTCATTGTTAGAGAGATCAGTGATGAGGACATGATCTACGGTCGGGGTATGTTCTCATGAGTTTTGTCAGAGCTATGAGATCTTATGCCTGCCATCTGATTATAAGGCTTATAGAAGGTGGGTCCTGTGTTCATGTGATTGAGTGATAGCAGTGAATGACATAATGACAAGTGGCATAAAGCAGGCCCAAGTGGGTTCTATGGTCTTAGAGGTCTAGATAAATGAGGTTAGTGGCCTGACAAAAGTCAATGGGTTCATTCATTCATGTAATGAATTGGTGGTGTTCCAAACTGATCGGAAATTCAGTGAAGGAAGGTCGCATAGTTGCTAAAATTTTTAGCGGTGACATAAAGCATTTCATGAACTGGCATAAACCTTCAGTCTCTAGTTCGCTAAATGTGATAGGTTATATTAAAAGGTTAAGGTCATTAAGCTCGCGAAACATGAAGATCTAACGGCCATGGCTTAATGTTGGTCCGAGTTCAAATTTTGACCACCAATTTATTGCAAGCGCTATGAAGTGACTGTTGAAATTCAAATTTGAATTTCCTGGGACATTTCTAGTGACAGAAAGGACTGGATTTAATTATTTTAGAGGCCAGAATTTATTTGTTTGGTGGCACTAGTGGTTGCAGTGTGGTCCTAGTTGCTATGGTCGATTTCTGCAGGATGTTTTGTTGTACTGTGAGGGATGGTTTTGTACTCCAGGTGGCTAGACAAATTGGTCTTTATCGCTAAATTCTTGGTTCTTTGTCTTGATCTCATAGATTTTAATGATTGCGGATCTCTCTGGATCTATTTCTTTGAGGGTGCTTGGTTTCCTGCCCTTGTAGTAATTTTTGTTGTAATTAGGGTTGGTGTAGTTGTTGAAACCTTAACCCTAGCTGTCTAAAGCTTGTTACATCATATCTTGTTTAGCATTCCAAGGCAGCTAGGGCGTATATGTGGTTGAAGTTTTGATTTTGTAAGGGTTCCTTCTTCTGCAATTTTGAGGAGAACTGGTTCCATGAAGGGTCCTTTTCTTGTAGACTTTCTCTATTTCTCTGCATATAGAGTGTTCTTTTCTTCTTGGTTGGCTCAGAGAATATGATATGTATTGTAATGGTTTGTCTTATGTATGAGAATTTGATATATTCTTACTGTCATCAAACTATCTCCATTTCAATTTTGAACTCATTGATCATACATCAAGGTTTTTTGATTTTTCTATTTGCATTTCCCCTGTGTTTGCAAGTGGAGTTGTCTTCGCAAAGATAACTAGTTTAGGATTAGTTTTCATGTATGTATGAGCTAAGGTATCAAAGATATGTCATGCTTGTCTTCTAGTGGATGTTGGTTAATGTATTATTTGTTTATAGGTCTCTTCTAAGGGGAGGGTTAAAATATTTTGGATGGGTAATAACATAGTTAGATACACAAGTGGATTGTTAAAGTGAGGTTTTCTCATGGTGTGTGATTGATGTTAGGCATTAACACATTGACTACATTGTCTTCTTATTTCATAGTTGTCTATTGCAATAGGGTATTTGACTCTGTGGCTCAGATGATAAGGCACTAAAAATCTCAAGGGTCCTTCAACCCATATTCTAATCATTTACTTTTAGTTCCACCCTTTCCCTTTCATTTTGTTAGTATAGGTCTCTAGTTTTCAGATTCATTCGATGCAAGTAGGGCTATTGGATGAGATCTCAGTTTCATTGAGGTAAAGAATACCTATAGGGGTTTGAAGACTATTCCACAATAATCTTTCTGTAGGCCTATTGTTTATCATGAGGTGTCTTGAGTGTGCAGATAAGGCAATACCCGCTTGAGTGATATGGAGCTCAAAGAAGGAGGATGTTCTCTATCCTCATCAATTGGTTCTTTTTTCTTGTCAAACTTGAGTGCCTAGTTTGAGGATCAGGCCAACCTTTTGATTCAAGTTTGGTCCTACAAGAAAAAGAAATCAAAAAATTAGGGACTTCGCTAGGGAGCCATTGGAAAGAGGCAGATAAACAAACAAAGCATTGGCTAATATTTTCTCACTAAGTTTTGAGTGGTGACTCTGGGTCTCTATTTGATCAGTGCAGTTCTTGATAAACTGTGTGCAAATCCTAGTGAAGTTTTGTGTTGGTTGGAAGAAGAAGCAAAGAGAAAGTACAAAAAAAATTTCTCGTTAAGGAGGTAGCAAATCTATATAGAAATAAACATGATGGAGCTGCTTGATGAGCTCTAGATCTACCCTGCCATCTAGTCAAGATGTCCTTCTTGAAGGTTTCTAGGTACTTTGGTTTTCATATGCCCTATTTTTATGAAGATAAGTTGTTGAAGAAATGTATCCTTATCAAGTGTTAGTACTACTCTAGAGGGATGAGTGGTAGTGGGCGGTTCCTCATGGAGGGATATAGGCCCTTTTATTTTGATGGCATTGAAAGTGCCCCTCATGAGTTCTTTGTTGAGGATGGAAGGTGCTTGCCTAGATTCATGGTCGATGGATTTGTTTTGGCAAGCTAGCATGTATATGTTGTCATGGGTTTGTTTGGAAATATGGATATTGAATATGAAGATGTTGCCATGAGGCTTTTTGTGCAAAAATTTTCTGATGGTGCAAGAAAATGGTTCTTCTCCTTGCCTTCAGGTTCAATCCCTTCTTGGGATGTGTTGAGAGCTAAGTTTGTTAAGCATTTTGATAAAGTTGCTGCTCTCAAGAAGAAATTAGAAAGGATGAAAATGGTGAACTGGCAGCTAGCAGAGGACACAAGATTGCTAAGACTAGTGGTTCCTGATGTTGTTCATGAGGAGGCCAGTTGTTTTGATATTGATTCTCATTTTGGAGAGAATGCTGATTATGAGGTTGATTTTGAGATCGCTGCATATGAGGATGTTGAAGATGAATCTGAGGATGGCAATATTTCCTTTTTGTCTATAGATTTTTCTTCTTGTCAACATGAGAGGGCAATTTTCTTATCCTGGTTTCATGATGTTTTATGTGAAGAGGAAAATATTGAATATGATGTAGATGGTGATTCCTACATTGATTGTTTCACACAAGATGATTTAAGGCTAGAGGTATCCATCCTTGTCTTGGGCAAGTAAGATGTTTGCAATACTAGGGGTGAAGCTGAGGAGAAGGATAATGAAGCCCAAAGTCCATTGAGCAGTAAAAGAATTTCAGTACTCTTGGCTGATGAATTCTAGAGGTATTTACCTTGTGTGGACTTTGATTTTTAGCTCCCCTTTAGTATATCCTTTGACACTAATAATGAGTCTAGTGTTCAAAGTGACCCAGAAGACCCATGTACACAAGATTTCCACTCTTGTAGTGACTCTGCCAAAGAAGAGGTTGAAGGCCATGATGGTGTGTTGACCTGTTATGAAGATTATAGTGATGAGCAAGTTTCTTGTTCAAATTCTTTCCTTCCTTCTGCTAGATATGATACTGATGGTGACAGTGTTGAAGAATTTGTCTTCAATAATTGGGATAGAGATTCTTTTGATGAAAATGATGGTATACACCAATTGTCCCCTTATCACAAAACTCATGAAGAAGACCTTCACTTGGTTCATGATCCAGTCCATGAACACATCATTGATGAACCAAGTTGCTTAGTGCTTGGAGTAGTGCATGAAGGTAAATCAAAGGATTCAAGTCCTTCTCATCTAGGAAATTGGGTTGTAATGCATGATGTTCCTCATGTTCTATTTTCTGATGCATTACAAAATGAAATTTTGATATGTCCTAGTCATCAAGAAGTAAGTGATGTCCCTTATTTATTGAAATTTTAATATGAATGTAATAGTTGTGACTAGAAGAACATGGGTAGTGATCAGTACAGTTTTGTTTTTCAGCCCATGAATTATCATATATGTTGGCAGAAGTATGGTCATGAAATTTGCAGGTGTTTGGTCACATTTGTGGATAATAATTAGACTTTTGATTCAAGAGGGGCATTGTTTTTCTTTTGGTGGCCTGGGGCCACTGAATAAAATTGTATAATTCTTGTAAAAAATTTTAAATCCTTGTAGAGTTGTCTTTCCCTTTCCTATTTCCTTCTTTCTTGTTCGGTTGTCAGTTTTTGTGAATGTCCCTATTTTTATTTTGTGGGTGGTCTGCTCTCCTAGAGATCTGATTTCTTGCATGGACACAAGTTGCCCATCATCCCCAACTAGAGCCACTATTAGTACCCTACCAAAAATTTCATGGCTCTAGAAATTTTCCCTTGGTCTCTGTAGTCATTTTTGTGTCTCTGGCCTTGAAACCCATGCAAATTTTCAAAAACTAGCCGTTGGTGAAAAATACCCTTTGTTATACCCTAGCCCTGCTCTAATTTCATGTTAGTTTTCGTAGGTCACTTAAGGGTCCTAATTCGCGTGTGGTTTATTTTTTTGGTTGGTCCCATTTAAAATTTTCCTAAGTTTCTACCCCCGGTAAATTTACTATTTCCTAAGTCCCCTGCGCCTAATATTTTTCTCGAAAAGCCTAAGTCTCAGCGTTTATTTTTTCCTATGTTTTGGCCTTAGTGTTTTCTAGGCCTGGTCTCTGACACCATCTCCATCCAACAGTGGGCATATCTTCTCATGAGATGTCTCAGAGGCTTGCGAACTTAAGACATCCCTTGATTCTCCTTTATGACAGAGCTTCTCAGACAGGTGGGTCCATTGACATGTATGCACAAATGGTGACATCTTATTCGTCCATGTTTTGACATGTTGGTAGTTGTTAGTGGGTCTTGGGTTGCCGGCTTGTCAGAGGGTCCTAACACTTGCAGTGAATCAACGATGGGCATAAATTCTTATGAGATGTGTCAAATGTATGAGGTTTTGAGACAATTGTTGATTCTTTTATGTGACATAACCTTTTCTTTTGGTGGGTCCATCTGCTAGATATGCTAATTTGTTGTACTATGATTGGTCCATGTTGTGTGAGCTAGATGTGTTGTCAGGTGGGTGTGATATCTCAATCAAGAGATTCAGGATCAACGGTTGGTGTAAGAGCGTGTAGAATCTTCAAAGCCCTTCAGATCTTGTGCCAACTATTTGATCTTCTAGGCAGCTTAATGTTCTTAGTTGGGCCATTTTCCAAGTGGTGCAGGATTGTTCAAATTTTATTGGTCGGCATGGGTGATGTAGCAAGGTGTGGTTGTTGTTAGAGAGATCAGTGATGAGGACATGATCTATGGTCGGCATAAGTTCTCATGAGTTTTGTCAGAGCTATGAGATCTTACACCTACTGTCTGATTATAAGGCTTATAGAAGGTGTGTCCTATGTCAGTGTGACTGAGTGGCAATAGAGAATGACATAATGACAAGTGGCATAAAGTGGGCCCAGGTAGGGTCTAAGGTCTTAGGGGTTTGAATAAATGAGGTTAGCAGCTTGAAAAAAGTCAATGGGTTCATTCATTCACGTAATGAATTGGTGGTGTTCCAAAATGATTAGCGATTCAGCCAAGGAAGGTCATGTAGTCACTAAAAATTTTAGCAGTGACATAAAGTGTTTCGCGAACTGGTAGAAACCTTCAGTCACTAGTTCACTAAATGTGATGGGTTATCTTAAAAGGCTAAGGTCATAAATCCTGTGAAACGTGAAGATCTAACGGCTATGAAGTGACTGTTGAAATACAAATTTGAATTTTTTGAGACATTTCTAGTGACATAAAGGACTGGTTTTAATTGTTTTAGAGGTCGGATTTGATTTGTTTGGTGGTGTTAATGGTTGCAGTGTGGTCCTAGTTGCCATGGTCAATTGCTGCAGGATGTTTTGTTGTAATGTGAGGGATGGTTTTGTCCTGCAGGTGGCCAGAGAGACTAGTCTTTATGGCTAAATTTTTGGTTCTATGTCTTGATCTCATAGATTTTCATGATTACAGATCTCTCTGGATCTGTTTCTCTGAGGTTGCTTGGTTTCCTTCCCTTGTAGTAATTTTTGTTGTAATTAGAGTTGGTGTAGTTGTTGAAACCCTAATGCTAGCTATTCAAAGCTTGTTGTATCCTAGCCTATTTAGGATTCCAAGGAAACTAGGGGGTATATGTGGTTGAAGTTTTGATTTTGTAAGGGTTCCTTCTTCTACAATTTTAAGGAGAACTGGTTCCATGAGGGCTCCTTTTCCTGTAGATTTTCTCTACTTCTATGCATATAGATTGTTCTTTTCTCCTTGGTTGGCTCAAAGAATATGATATGTATTGTAATGGTTTGTCTTATGTATAAGAATTTGGTATATTATTACTGTCATCAAACTATCTCCATTTGAATTTTGAATTCATTGATCATACATCAAGGGTGTTTGATTTTTCAATTTGTATTTCCCATGTGTTTGCAAGTGGAGTTGTCTTTGTAGAGATAACTGGTTTAGGATTAGTTTTCATGTATGCATGAGCTGAGGTATAAAAGATATGTCATGCTTGTCTTCCACTAGATGCTGGTTAATGTATTATCTGTTTATAGGTCTCTTCAAAGAGGAGGGTTAAAATCCTTTGGATAGGTAATAACATACTTGGATACACAAGTGGATTTTTAAAGTGAGGTTTGGTCATGGTGTGTGATTGATGTTAGGCATCGACACATTGAGTACATTGTCTTCTTTTTTCATAGCTATCTATTGCAATAGGGTATTTGACTCTATGGCCCATTGGATAAGGCATTGGTCTATCAGGGACTTACGACATCTCAGGGGTCCTTCAACCCATCTTCAAATCATTGACTTTTAGTTCCAAACTTTCCCTTTCATGTTGTTAGTATAGGTCTTTGGTTTTTAGATTAATTCTATGCAAGTAGGGCTATTGCATGAGATCTTGGTTTCATTGAGGTACAAGATACCTATAGGGATTTGAAGACTACTCCATAGTAATCTATCAATAGGCCTATTATTTATCACAAGGTGTCTTGAGTGTACAGATAAGGCAATACCCACCTAAGTGATGTGGAGCTCAAAGAAGAAGGAGGATGTTCTCTATCCTTATCAATTGGTTCTTTTTTCTTGTCAAACTTGAGTGCCTAGTTTGAGGATCAGGCCCACCTTTTGATTCAAGTTTGGTCCTGCAAGAAAAATCAACCAACAAACTGGCGACTCCGCTGGGGAGCCATTGGAAAGAGTCAGATAAACAAACAAAGCATTTGCTAATATTTTCTCACAAAGTGTTGAGAGGGAACTCTGGGTCTCTATTTGATCAATGAAGGTCCTGATAAACAGTGTGCAAATCCTGGTGAAGTTTGTTGTTGGTTGGAAGAAGTAAAGAGAAAGTACAAAAAAGTTTTCTCTTTAAGGAGGTAGTGACTCTATATAGAAATGAACCTGATGGAGCTGCTTCATGAGCTCTAGATCTGCCCTGCCTTCCTGTCAAGATGTCCTTCTTCAAGGTTTCTAGGTACTTTGCTTTTGGTATGCCCTATTTTTATGAAGATCAATTGTTGAAGAAATGTATCGTTATCAAGTGTTAGCACTACTTTAGAGGGATGAGTGGTAGTGGGTGGTTCCTCATGGAGGGATATAGGCCCTTTTGTTTTGATGGCATTGAAGGTGCCCCTCATTAGTTTTCTATTGAGGATGGAAGGTGCTTTCCTAGATTCATGGTCGATGGATCTATTTTGCCAATCCAACACGTATATGTTGTCATGGGTTTGTTTGGAGATATGGATATTTAACATGAAGATGTTGTCATGAGGCTTTTTGTTTAGACATTTTCTGATGGTGCAAGGAAATGGTTCTTCTCCTTGCCTTCATGTTCAATCCCTTCTTGGGATGTGTTGAGAACTAAGTTTGTTGATCATTTTAATAAATTTGCTACTCTCAAGTAGAAATTAGCAAGGAAGAAAATGGTGAATTGGCACTTAGAAAAGGACATAAGATTGCTAAGACTGGTGGTTCCTGATGATGTTCATGAGGAGGCTAGTTGTTTTGATATTGATTCTCATTTTGGAGAGAATGCTGATTATAAGGTTGATTCTGAGATTAGTGCATATGAGGATGTTGAAGATGAATCTGAGGATGGCAATATTTCCTTTTTGTCTGTAGATTTTTCTTCTTGTCAACATGAGAGGGCAGTTTTCTTGTCTCAGTTTGATGATGTTTTTTGTGAAGAGGAAAATATTAAATATGATGCAGATGGTGATTCCTACATTGATTGTTTCACACAAGATGATTTAAGGCCAAAGGTGTCCATCCTTGTCGTGGGCAAGGAAGATGTTTTCAACTAAAAGTGAAGCTGAGGAGAAGGATAATGAAGCCCAAAGTCCATTGAGCAGTGAAAGAATTTTAGCACTCTTGGCTGATGAATTCCAGAGGTATGCACCTTGTGTGGAATTTTATTTGCAGCTCCCCTATAGTATATCCTTTGACACTGATAATGATACCAGTGTTCAAAGTGATCCAGAAGACCCATGTACACAAGATTTCCCCTCTTGTAGTGACTCTGGAGAAGAAGAGGTTGAAGGCCATGATGGTGTGTTGACCTATTATGAAGATTGCGGTAATGAGAAAGTTTCTTGTTCAAATTCTTTCCTTCCTTCTACTAGATATGATACTGATGGCGATAATGTTGAAGAATTTGTCTTCAATAATTGGGACAAAGATTCTTTTGATGAAAATGATGGTACAGACCAGTTGTCCCCTTGTCACAAAACTCATGAAGAAGACCTTCACTTGGTTCATGATCCAGTCCATGAAGACATCATTGATGAACCAAGTTGCTCAGTGGTTGGAGTAGTGCATGAAGGTAAATTATAGGATTCAAGTCCTTCTCAACCAGGTAATTGGATTGTAATGCATGATGTTACTCATGTTCTATTTTATGATGCATTACAAAATGAAATTTTTATTTTTCCTGGTCATCAATAAGTAAGTGATGTCCCTTATTTCTTGGAATTTGAATATGAATGTAATAGTTGTGACTAGTAGAACATGAGTAGTGATCAATATAGTTTTGTTTTTCAGCCCATGAAATATCATATATGTTGGTAGAAGGATGGTCATGAAATTTGCAGGTGTTTGGTCACATTTGTGGGTGAGAATCAGACTTTTAATTTAGGAGGGGCATTGTTTTTCTTTTGGTGGCTTGGGGCCACTAAATAAAATTGTATAATTCTTGTAAAAAATTGTAAATCCTTGTATAGTTGTCTTTAGCTTTTTTGTTTACTGCTTTCTTATTCAGTTGTCAGTTTTTGTGAAGGTCCCTATTTTTTTTTTGTGGGTGGTCTGCTCTCCCAGAGATCTGATTTCTTGCATGGAAACAAGTTTCCCATCATCCCTAACTAGAGCCACTATTAGTACCCTACAAAAAATTTCATGGCTCTAGCAATTTTCCATTGGTCTCTGCAGTCATTTTTGTGTCTCTGGCCTTGAAACCCTTGCAAATTTTCAAAAACTAGCCATTGGTGAAAAATACCCTTTGTTTTACCCTAGCCCTATTCTAATTTCATGTTACTTTTTGTGGGTCACTTAAGGGTCCTAATTCACCTGTACTTTATTTTTTTGGTCAGCCCCGTTTAAACTTTTCCTAAGTTTCTAACCCCGGTGAATTTAATATTTCCTAAGTCCCCTGCGCCTAATATTTTTCCCAAAAAGCATAAGTCTCAGTGTTTATTTTTTCCTATGTTTCAGCCTTAGTGTTTTTTGGGCCCAGTCTCTAACACCATCTCCATCTGACAGTGGGTGTATCTTCTCATGAGATGTGTCAGAGGCTTGCGAACTTAAGATGTCCGTTGATTCTCCTTTATGATAGAGCTTCTTAGATGGGTGGGTCCGTTGACACGTGTGCAAAAATGGTGACATCTCATTGTTCCATGTTTTGACAAGTTGGCAGTTGTAAGTGGGTCTTGGGTTGTCAGCTTGTCAGAGGGTCTTGACACTTGTAGTGAATCAATGATGGGTGTAAATTCTTATGAAATGTGTCAGACGTATGAGATTTTGAGACAACCATTGATTCTTTTGTGTGATGTAACCTTTTCTTTTGGCGAGTCCATCTACCAGATATGTTGATTTGTTATACTATGATTGGTCCACATTTTGTGAGCTAGATGTGTTGTTAGGAGGGCTTGGTATCTCAATTAGGAGATTTAGGATCAATGGTTGGCTTAAGCGCACGTAGAATCTTCAAAGCCCTTCAAATCTTGCACAAGCTGTCCGATCTTCTAGGTGGCTTAATGTTCTCAGTGGGGCTATTTCCTAGGTGGTGCTGGATTTGTCAAATTTTATTTATCAGTGTGTGTGATGTAGCAAAGTGGGGTCATTTTCAAAGAGATCAGTGACAAGGACATGATCTACAGTCGGCGTAAGTTCTCATGAGTTTTTTTAGAGCTATGAGATCTTATGCCTACCATCCGATTATAAGGATTTTAGAAGGTGGGTCCTATGTCAATGTGACCAAGCGATAGTAGTGAATGACATAATGACAAGTGGCCTAAAGTGGGCCTAGGTGGGGTCTAACATCTTAGCAGTCTGGATAAATGAGGTTAGCAGCCTAAAAAAAGTCAATGGGTTTGTTCATTTGCATAATGAATCGGTGATGTTCCAAAATGATTGGCGATTCAGTGAAGGAAGGTCATGTAGTCACTAAAATTTTTAGCGGTGACGTAAAGCATTTCGTGAACTAGCAAAAATGTTTAGTCACCAGTTCCCTAAATGTGACAGGTTATATTAAAAGGTTAAGGTCATAATGCCCGTGAAACATGAAGATCTAACGGCCATGACTTAAACTTGGTTTGAGTTCAAATTTTGACCGCCGATTTATTGCACACACCATGAAGTGACCGTTGAAATTCAAATTTGAATTTTTTGAGACATTTCCAGTGACAGAAAGGACTGGTTTTAACTATTTTAGAGGCCACATTTGATTTTTTTGGTGGCACCAGTGGTTCTAGTGTGGTCCTAGTTGCCATGGTCGATTGCTGGAGGATGTTTTGTTGTATTGTAAGGGATGGTTTTGTGCTGCAGGTGGCTGGACAAACTAGTCTTTATGGCTAAATTCTTGGTTCTTTGCCTTGATCTGATAGATTTTCATGATTGGGCATCTCTCTGGATCTGTTTCTCTAAGGTTGCTTGGTTTCCTGCCCCTGTAGTAATTTTTGTTGTAATTAGGGTTGGTGTAGTTGTTGAAAGCCTAACTCTAGCTGTCTGAAGCTTGTTGCATCCTAGCCTATTTAGGATTCCAAGGTAGCTAGGAGGTATATGTTGTTGAAGTTTTGATTTTGTAAGGGTTCCTTCTTCTACAATTTTGAGGAGAACTGGTTGCATGAAGGGTCCTTTTCCTGTAGATTTTCTCTACTTCTTTGTATATAGAGTGTTCTTTTCTCCTTGGTTGGCTCAAAGAATATGATATGTATTGTAATGGTTTGTCTTATGTATGAGAATTTAGTATATTCTTACTATCATCAAACTATCTCCATTTTAAGTTTGAACTCATTGATCATACATCAAGGGTGTTTGATTTTTCTATTTTCATTTCCCATGTATTTACAAGTGGAGTTGTCTTCATAGAGATAACTGGTTTAGGATTAGTTTTCATGTATGTATGAGCTGAGGTATCAAAGATATGTCATGCTTGTCTTCCAGTGGATGCTGGTTAATGTATTATCTATTTATAGGTCTCTTCTAAGGGGAGGGTTAAAATCCTTTGGATGGGTAATAACATACTTGGATACAAAAGTGGATTGTTAAAGTGAGGTTTGGTCATGGTGTGTGATTGATGTTAGGCATCCACACATTGAGTACATTATCTTCTTATTTCATAGTTGTCTATTGCAATAGGGTATTTGATTCTATGGCCCATTGGATAAGGCACTGATCTATTAGGGACTTAGGACATCTCAGGGGTCCTTCAACCCATCTTCAAATCATTTACTTTCAGTTCCACCCTTTCCCTTTCATGTTGTTAGTATACGTCTTTTGTTTTCAGATTCATTCTATGCAAGTAGGCCTATTGCATGAGATCTTGGTTTCATTGAGGTACAAGATACCTATAGGGGTTTGAAGACTATTCCACAATAATCTATCTTTAGGCCTATTGTTTATCATGAGGTGTCTTGAGTGTACAGATAAGGAAATACCCCCTTGCGTGATGTGGAGCTCAAAGAACAAGGAGGATGTTCTCTATCCTCATCAATTGGTTCTTTTTTCTTGTCAAACTTGAGTGCCTAGTTTGACGATCAGGCCCACCTTTTGATTCAAGTTCAGTCCTGCAAGAAAAAGCAACCAACAAACTGGCGACTCCGCTGGGGAGCCATTGGAAAGAGTCAGATAAACAAAAAAAGAATTTGCTAATATTTTCTCACTAAGTGTTGAGTGGTGACTCTAGTTCTCTATTTGATTAGTGCAGTTCCTTATAAATAGTGTGCAAATCCTGGTGAAGTTTTGTGTTGGTTGGAAGAAGAAGTAAAGAGAAAGTACAAAAAAAATTTCTCTTTAAGGAGGTAGTGACTCTATATAGAAATGAACCTGATGGAGCTACTTGATGAGATCTAGATCTACCCTACCTTCTAGTGAAGATGTCCTTCTTCAAAGTTTCTAGGTACTTTGGTTTTCGTATGCCCTAGTTTTATGAAGATCAATTGTTGAAGAAATATATCCTTATCAAGTGTTAGCACTGCTTTAGAGGGATGAGTGGTAGTGGGCAGTTCCTCATGGAAGGATATAGGCCCTTTTGTTTTCATCGCATTGAAGGTGCCCCTCATGAGTTCTTTGTTGAGGATGGAAGGTGCTTGCCTAGATTCATGGTTGATGGATCTATTTTGGCAAGCCAACATGTATATGTTGTCATGGGTTTGTTTGGAGATATGGATATTAAACATGAAGATGTTGCCATGAGGCTTTTTGTGCAGACATTTTCTAATGGTGCAAAGAAATGGTTCTTCTCCTTGCCTTCATGTTCAATCGCTTCTTGGGATGTGTTGAGAGCTAAGTTTGTTGAGCATTTTGATAAAGTTTCTGCTCTGAAGAAGAAATTATCAAGGATGAAAATGGTGAACTAGCAGTTAGTAGAGGACATAAGATTGCTAAGACTGGTGGTTCCTGATGATGTTCATGAGGAGGCTAGTTGTTCTGATATTGATTCTCATTTGGAGAGAATGTTGATTATGAGGCTAATTCTGAGATCAGTGCATATGAGGATGTTGAAGATGAATCTAAAGATGGAAATATTTCCTTTTTCTCTGCAAATTTTTCTTCTTGTCAACATGAGAGGGTAGTTTTCTTGTCCCGGTTTGATGATGTTTTGTGTGAAGAGAAAAATATTGAATATGATGTAGATGGTGATTCTTGCATTGATTTTTTCACACAAGATGATTTAAGGCTAGAGGTCTCCATCCTTGTCTTGGGAAAGGAAGATGTTTACAATACTAGGGGTGAAGCTAAGGAGAAGGACAATGAAGCCCAAAGTCCATTGAGCAGTGAAAGAATTTCAGCACTCTTGGCTGATGAATTCCAGAGGTATGCACCTTTTCTGGACTTTGATTTGTAGCTCCCTTGTAGTCTATCCTTTGACACTGATAATGAGGCCTGTGTTCAAAGTGACCCAGAAAACACATGTACACAAGATTTCTCCTCTTGTAGTGACTCTGCAGAAGAAGAGGTTGAAGGCCATGATGGTGTGTTGACCTGTTATGAAGATTGCAGTAATGAGCAAGTTTCTTGTTCAAATTATTTCCTTCCTTCTGCTAGATATGATAGTGATGGCGACAGTGTTGAAGAATTTGTCTTCAATAATTGGGACAGAGATTCTTTTGATGAAAATGATGGTATAGACCAGTTGTCCCCTTGTCACAAAACTCATGAAGAAGACCTTCACTTGGTTCATTATCTAGTCAATGAAGACATCATCGATGGACCAAGTTGCTTAGTGGCTAGAGCAGTGCATGAAGGTAAATCAGAGGATTCTTGTCCTTCTCAGCTAGGTAATTGGGTTGTAATGCATGATGTTCCTCATGTTCTATTTTCTAATGCATTACAAAATGAAATTTTTATTTTTCCCAGTCATCAAGAAGTAAGTGATGTCCCTTATTTCTTGGAATTTGAATATGAATGTAATAGTTGTGATTGGAAGAACATGGGTAGTGATCAGTACAGTTTGGTTTTTTAGCCCATGAATTATCATATATGTTGGCAGAAGGATGGTCATGAAATTTGTAGGTGTTTGGTCACATTTTTGGATGAGAATTAGACTTTTAATTCTGGAGGGGCATTGTTTTTCTTTTGGTGGCCTGGGGCCACTGAATAAAATTGTATAATTCTTGTAAAAAATTGTAAATCCTTGTACAATTGTCTTTCCCTCTCCTATTTCCTGCTTTCTTGTTCGGGTGTCATTTTTTGTGAAGGTCCCTATTTTTGTTCTGTGGGTGGTCTGCTCTCCTAGAGATCTAATTTCTTGCATGGACACAAGTTTCCCATCATCCCCAACTAGAGCCATTGTTAGTAGCCTACAAAAAATTTCATGGCTCTAGCAATTTTCCCTTGGTCTTTGCAGTAATTTTTGTGTCTCTGGCCTTGAAACCCTTGCAAATTTTTAAAAACTAGCCGTTGGTTAAAAATACCCTTTGTTATACCTTGGCCCTATTCTAATTTCATGTTACTTTTCATGGGTCACTTAAGGGTCCTAATTCACATGTGCTTTATTTTTTTGGTCGGCCCCATTTAAACTTTTCCTAAGTTTCTACCCCCGATGAATTTAATATTTCCTAAGTCCCCTGCGCCTAATATTTTTCTCGAAAAGCCTAAGTCTTGGCATTTATTTTTTCCTATGTTTCGGCCTTAGTGTTTTCTAGGCCTAGTCTCTAACACCATCTCCATCTGATGATGGGCGTATCTTCTCATGAGATGTGTCAGAGGCTTGAAAACTTAAGACATCCTTTGATTCTCCTTTATGACAGAGTTTCTTAGACAGGTGGGTTCATTGACATGTATGCACAAATGGTGACATCTTATTGGTCCATGTTTTTAAATGTTGGTAGTTGTTAGTGGGTCTTGGGTTGCTAGCTTGTTAGAGGGTTCCGACACTTGCAGTGAATCAAAGACGGGTGTAAATTCTTATGAGATGTGTCAGACATTGTTTGAGCTGGACGCTTTGTTAGGCGGGCTCGGTATCTCAATCAGGAGATTCAAGATCAACAGTTGGTGTAAGAGTGCATAGAATCTTTAAAGCCCTTTAGATCTTGTGCTAGCCGTCTGATCTTCTAGGAAGCTTAATGTTCGCAGTGGGGCCATTTTCTAGGTGGTGCAAGATTGTCCAAATTTTATTGGTTAGTGTGGGTGATGTAGCAAGGTGGGGTCATTGTTAGAGAGATCAGTGATGAGAACATGATCTATGGTCGGCATAAGTTCTCATGATTTTTGTCAGAGCTATGAGATCTTACGCCTACCATCTAATTATAAGGCTTACAGAAGGTGGGTCTGGTGTCAGTGTGACTGAGTGGCAGTAGCGAATGAAGTAATGATAAGTGGAATAAAGTGAGCTCAGGTGGGGTCAAAGGTCTTAGCGGTCCGGATAAATGAGGTTAGCGGCTTGACATAATTTAATGGGTTCGTTCATTCACCTAATGAATTGGTGGTGTTCCAAAATGATTGGTAATTTAGTGAAGGAAGGTCGCGTAGTCGCTAAAATTTTTAGTGGTGACATAAAGTGTTTCACGAACTGGTAGAAACCTTCAGTCACTAGTTCGCTAAATGTGATAGGTTATATTAAAAGGTTAAGGTCATAAAGCTCGCAAAACATGAAGATCTAACGGCCATGACTTAAACTTGGTCTGAGTTCAAATTTTGACCACCGATTTATTGCAGGAACCATGAAGTGACCATTGAAATTCAAATTTGAACTTCCTGAGACATTTCTAGTGACATAAAGGACTAGTTTTAATTGTTTTAGAGGCTAGATTTGATTTGTTTGGTGGCGCTAGTGGTTGCAGTGTCGTCCTAGTTTCCATGTTCGATTGCTGTAGGATGTTTTGTTGTACTGTGAGGGATGGTTTTGTGCTACAGGTGGCCAGACAGACTAATCTTTATGGCTAAATTCTTGGTTCTCTATCTTGATCTCATAGATTTTCATGATTGCAGATCTCTCTAGATCTGTTTCTCTGAAGTTGCTTGGTTTCCCGCCCTTGTAGTAATTTTTGTTGTAATTAGGGTTGGTGTAGTTGTTGAAACCCTAAACCTAGCTATTTGAAGCTTGTTGCATCCTAGCCTATTTAGGATTCCAAGGCAACTAGGGGGTATATGTGGCTGAATTTTTGATTTTGTAAGGGTTCCTTCTACAATTTTGAGGAGAACTGGTTCCATGAAGGGTCCTTTCCCTGTAGATTTTCTCTACTTCTCTACATATAGAGTGTTCTTTTCTCATTGGTTGGCTCAGAGAATATGATATGTATTGTAATGGTTTGTCTTATGTATGAGAATTTGGTATATTCTTACTATCATCAAACTATCTCCATTTCAATTTTGAACTCATTGATCATACATCAAGGGTGTTTGATTTTTCTATTTGCATTTCCCATGTGTTTGCAAGTGGAGTTGTCTTCGCAAAGATAACTAGTTTAGGATTAGTTTTCATGTATGTATGAGCAGAGGTATCAAAGATATGTCATGCTTGTCTTGCAGTGGATGCTGGTTAATGTATTACCTATTTATAGGTCTCTTCTAAGGGGATGGTTAAAATCTTTTGGATGGGTAATAACATACTTGGATACACAAGTGGATTGTTAAAGTCTGGTTTGGTCATGGTGTGTGATTGATATTAGGCATCAACACATTGAGTACATTGTCTTCTTGTTTCATAGCTGTCTATTGCAATAGGGTATTTGACTTTGTGGCCCATTGGATAAGGCACTGGTCTATCAGAGACTTAGGACATCTCAGTGGTCCTTCAACCCATCTTCAAATCATTTACTTTTAGTTCCACCCTTTCCCTTTCATGTTGTTAGTATAGGTCTCTAGTTTTTAGATTCATTCTATTCAAGTAGGGCTATTGCATGAGATCTTGGTTTCATTGAGGTACAAGATACCTATAGGGATTTGAAGACTATTCCACAATAATCTATCTGTAGGCCTAATGTTTATCATGAGGTGTCTTGAGTGTACAGATAAGGCAATACCTACCTAAGTGATGTGGAGCTCAAATAAGAAGGAGGATGTTCTCTATCCTCATTAATTGGTTCTTTTTTCTTGTCAAACTTGAGTGCCTAGTTTAAGGATCAAGCCCACCTTTTGATTCAAGTTTGGTCCTGCAAGAAAAAGAAACCAACACAAAGTCAAAGTTGACCTTCATTTTCCTGAGGTCATCCTTGCCCTTTTATGAGGGTCAAGGTCGACCTGATCTCATGTCAGAAAAATATTTTTGGATTTTGTAGATCTTGTAGTTTTGGTTCAAGAATACAAGAATCAATAGTATTTTAGATCATTTGATAGTGTTTTTAGCCGATTCTTTTTTAGAGGTAAGTAATTTCTTAATTTCAATATTAATCATTTACATTAACTTTCTATATCAATACAATTTCATGTAAGTGTAAAATGGTGTATGGGGTCCTAGGGCAATGGCTTGCACATAAAAGAGACCCCAAAGCCAATATTTTACACTTACATGAAATTGTATTGATATAGAAAGTAAATGTAAATGATTAATATTGAAATTAAGAAATAAAGGTACTTACCTCTAAAAAAGAATCAATTGAAAATGCTTTCAAACGATCTCAAAATTTGCTGATTCTTGCGATATTGAACTAAAACTGTGAGATCTACAAAACTCAAAAATATTTTTTCTGAGATGAGATCAGGTCGACCTTGACCCTCATAAAAGGTCAAGGATGACCTCAGGAAAATGAAGGTAAAATTTGACTTTGTTTGCGTATCTCAAAAGTTCCACGAAAAGGGTATCCAAATCTACTTGTAGATCCGAAGTTTCACACCTGTACCTGGAAGAAAAAGAGGGTTTTTGGTTGTTTGTTTGGGGGGTTTTCCTCAGTCAAACCCTCCTTTCTTTTGTGGATTTAGATTCTCTATTGTGTTAGCTCTTCCTTTGTATTCCCTTGTGTGTTCACCTTCACTTTACATTTTGGTGAACCCATTTTACGAATACTCTTTCTTTTGTGGAATTATATGTCCTATTGTGTTTATGGTGTTTGATTTCCTTTTCATGCTTATAAATCTCATTTTAATGCATTGGGATATGTCTATATCTATTCTTTATTTGTTATCATGATGCATAAGTTGTTTCAAGTGTTTTTCAAATGCCTTATGGATAGGGATGATAATCCTCCTATTTGGGATGAACCTTTAGATTTGGATATTGATTACTCTCTTCCTCATGAAGCCATTATGAATGACTTTACCTTTTGGGATGAACCCTTGGATAAAGACATTGATTTATCCTATCCTCATGAAGAATCTTTGATACAAGAGGGTGATTTATTAATGGATGACATATTCATACATGATGATAACTCTTTTCCTAAAACACACTCCCCTTATGCGGACATTTTAGTGAAAGAAGATGATATTATAGATGCTTTACCTCCATTTGAGATTCCTTCTAGTGATGAGGCATTAGTGGAGAATGATATGAATTCCCTTAATGCTCTCCCTTTTAGTGATGATCATATGGAGAATCAAGATCTTACCCCATCTCCTCCTAGGATCTCCTCTTTTCTTCCTTTATATTAATCTATTTGTAGTGTTGAGATGACTAATATGGTTTATCCTAAACCTTTGTTGACTATCAAAGGTTGTCCTTGCATTACTATCAAAGGTAAACCTATGGAGTCTTTAAATGATGAAGATTCTATAGCTCACACATATCATACAAGGAATAACCCTCAACCTAATCTGATGGTTTCTACTTCTTTTCCACCTTCTCAACCTATTCTTCCTCCTCCACCTCATCTTCCTAGCAAGGAGTATGATTTGATAACTCAATTGCAAAATACTCCTGCCAAGATTTCTTTATGGGAGCTTCTTCAAACTTCACCTACCTACTATGAAGCCTTGCAAAAAGCTCTAGAAACTCTTCCCACTCCACCTCCTAATCAAGAGAACATCTATAACTTATTACACTGCATGCATGCTACCCCGGGTCCTCCTGACATTGTTTTTACTCAAAAGGATTTACCTTCTAAAGAAGTTCAAAATCAGTATGATGCTCTTATGGTTGTTGTTACTATTAATAAAAGTATCATTCATAGGACCTTGATTGATAATGGATCTGGGCTTAATGTTTGTAGCATGGACATGCTAAAAGCAATTAATGCTGATCTTTCAACTATTCAACCTAACAATGTTACTATTCATGGCTTTGATAACATTGCTAAGAACACTTTAGGCATCATTACCTTACCTATCAAAGTAGGACCGGTCATCTTGCATACACCTATTCATGTTATGCCTGGACCTCTCAATTATAACCTTCATTTGGGTAGACCTTGATTGCATGAGATGCATGTCATTCCTTCCACCCTTCATCGTAAAGTCAAGTTTATACATAACAATGGGATGTATATGCTTCATGCAGATGATGTGCCTAATCCTTGTCTTAATATTCAAACTCACACTACTCCTATTTCTAATAGCAATCTTTCTACCTCTAATGCTCTTCCTAGCGATGATTGGGGAACCTTGGATTTTACTCCTACCTTTATTGGAGAGTATAAGATTAATGATCTTGATTTTATGAAGAAACAAAGAGAATTTGAACAATGAGTCTTTACTTCTATGCCCCTTAGTAATAACTTTGTCACTACTTCTACCCACAATGAATCTATCAAATCTACTAAGGATGATATTGTGACTACTAAAGTTCCATTGAATCCTTCTGATATGGCTTCTCATTATGGTCCTAGTTATCACTTCCTAGTTAAACAAGGATTTAAAGCTCAAGGATGTGGTAAGCATAAACAAGGAATTCAAATGCCCTTGCACACTAGGGGGCATGAGCATTCTTATGGATTGGGATTTAATCTTCAAAAAAAATTCAATGTTAACAACATCTCAAATAACACTTCAAAACATGATGAAACTATGAAGGAATTTAGCCTAGAAGTTCTTTTTCCTAAACTCCTTCGTGCTAAGATGATTACTAGACCTAAACGCAAAAATAAATGTACTCCACACTTGAAGACTCTTCCTTTTTGTTCATATCATAGATTTCATGATCACTCTACTAATGAATGTCATGCTTTACATTATAAGATTAGGAAGCTCATTGATAGTAATGTTATTTGTATATCATGCGGCAATGAGTTGTATTTCAATCCTATTTTCTCTAAATAACATTCATGTTCCTATTATGGAACTCCACATTATTTAAACAATGGTAGCCTAATACTTGGGGGCTCGTTGTCTTGCATAGTGTTGTGAGTGATATAATAAGTCCCCTTCCATCCTTGTTCCTACACTTGGGGGGCAAGGATGTCATCTCCTTCAGTTCTATCTTTCCAGTATTCACCTCTTTCCTTGGTTAAGCAGTATCTATCTATTATGTGATAGCCAATTATACATGAACATTTTGGTTTGCATTGAGGATCTTTTTCCTTGATCACAACCTATTTCATTGTTTGACATTAGGTTTTCATGGTTGATATATCTCTCACCTTGGAAAATGAACAGTGTGCTATCCCTCACAAGGGTTACTTTGTCACTTCTTGCATGATATCTCTTTGCATTCATCCCTTCCATGGCCTCATAGGAGCTGTGACCTTCTTGGCTTGGACTGGGTGTTGTCTATGGATATTGTCTTAATGCTAAAGAAGGATTTATCCTTGTTCTTTTCTTTCCTTAATATGTCAAAATAGTACATTTTTTCCATCTTAAGGAGGGGGGCATATATATGGCCTCCCTTGCTCTATATTATGTATTTTTGTTCTAACCTTTTGTTTTACAGCATGCTAAATCTTTTAAGGTAATGCACATAAGTTGCTAAATCCTAAGGAGACATGTATTTTTCAAAATTTTCAATATGCTAAATCTTGGAAGGTAACGCACATAAGTTGCTAAATCTTGAAAAGACACGCATCTATATGCTAAATCTTTTGAGGGTAACACACATAAGTTGCTAAATCCTGAGGAGACACACATTTCAAATTCATGGTGATACAAGAAGGTGGATCCATGGGTAGTTTATAAAAGCTGCTAGAAGGTGCACAACTTTATGGGGTGACTATCAAGTGTTTTCTTGGTGGGCCATCCTATCCTTTTGTGGTTCATAGTGAGATATACACATCTTATTGGGTGAGCTAGCCACTCCTCTCTTCCCCTTCTATCTCTTTCTAGTGATGTCTCTCTTATTAAAATATTGGAGTTGACAAAGACTCATGTCCCTGGGGGCTTGAGGATTCCTTTGTCCCTTTGATTTCAATGAGGTTATCTTTTCCTTTATGATCTCCTTGACCAAGAGTTTGCATCGAGTCCATACTCTTGCTAAAGTGGGGGATTAATGTATCATCTTAAAATGGAAGCACTTCCATGGTAAGAGTGTTTAGCCCTCTAAGTAAGTGGTTTTGAGTCATGTTGAATGCATTGAATGGATATTCAACTTGAATATGGCTTTTCCCCCTCTTCTACCCCATTTTCCACTTCTTCCTAGCATTTTCCTAGCAATCTAGACTATGAATCTGAGGTTTTGGACCCTAAGGTCAAAGTCAACCTTATGGGGTCAAAGTTGACCTTGACTCTGACTAGGTTAGGGTTGACCTCGACCCTAACCTAGTCAAGTTCAAGCTCAACATTGACCCTAAGGTCTGGGATCTTCAGGGTTAGCCTCTAGTTGTGGGATTTCATCAAAAACTTGTCTTTTCCCTCTTTGGGGCCACTATTTCTCAGATTAAGCGTCGAATTCTCAAATTAATATTTGAGGTGGACCTTTCTTGATATTTTTATAGGATTCCTAATTTATTATTGGAGATTAGCCTTTCTCGAGTTTTGTGCCTAATGCTCAAATTGACTTTGGGGTTGGCCTTACCTTGAATTTTGTGACAAGGCTCTTAAATAATTATTTTATTTATATATTAAGGGTGGTCACCTCCTAGATTTTTGTGTCAAGACTTTAATTTAATTTCCCTCCATGTGCACCTCTCTAGAGTTTTATGCCATGGGCCCTTAATTATTGTTTTCTATGAGGTCCCTCTTGTGCCCTAGATCACTATAAAATGGAGCCTTCCTCTCTCATTTTCATCATCCACTTTCATGATCAAGCTCTCAAGTGAAAGCAAGCAAGAAGATCAAGCATTCAATCCTTCAAGCATTGAAGCATCCAATTCATCAAGGAGATCCATTAGTAGCCATTGAAGGATTCAAGCTCTTGGAGCTCTCTTGTTGAAGATTCCTCCATTTCCATTCAAGCCTCTTCCAAGTTCAAGATCCATTCAAGATTGGTGTTGAAGATCAAAAGACAATTGATTGGAGACATCCTACATGTGATTCTACATTCATCCATTCTTGTGGATTCAAGGATTCAAATCCTCCACAAGGGTTTCAACTCAAGCAAGGTGAATTGTTCCATTTACTTTGTTTATTCCAGAAATTTCAATTCAATTTCAAGGTTAATTCCTAAATTGGGGTTTGACTGATGCAACCCCCCCAAACAAATAACCAAAAACCCTCTTTTTCTTGCAGGTATAGGTGTGGAACTTTAGATCTCTGAGTAGATTTGGATACCCTTTTCACCAAACTTTCAAGATCCATGAACAAAGTCAAAGTCAACCTTCATTTTCTTGAGGTCATCCTTCACCTTTCATGAGGGTCAAGGTCGACTTGATCTCATCTCAGAAAAATATTTCTAGGTTTTGTAAATCTCGTAGTTTTAGTTCAAGATCGCGGGAATCAACAGTTTTTGAGATCGTTGGACAAGATTTTCAGCCGATTCTTTTTCAGAGGTAAGTACCTTTATTTCTTAATTTCAATATTAATCATTTACATTTACTTTCTATATCAATACAATTTCATGTAAGTGTAAAATATTGGCTTTGGGGTTTCTTTTATGTGAAAGTCATTGCCCTAGGACCCCATACACCATTTTACTCATTACATTATGATAGATTTATGTTCTTATGAAAATATTGCAAGTGTGACTAAGGAAGAGTTTTATGTATTCATGTTATATTGATAAGTAATGGACAATGTAATTGTTTCATAAAAGGAGTGTAAAAATTGAGTTGAGCATTTCTTATTTACTCATTGAAATATCTTTATATTTCCATGTTGATATAAATGAAGGAGGAAAAATTTATTGTAATTTCATTGTAGTTCATTGGCAATAATTCATTGTATATAAATGGTAGAGCAATGAAGAAATTTCTCAAATATAAGCTCTCTCTCTTTCCTCCTTTGCAATAAAAGTTTTCATGTTCTTTGCATCTTATTTTTAAACAAAAAAAATATACTTGAGAAGAGTTGTCACTTAGTTTTGTAAATTAATAAGCTTGGATCAAATAGACATGTATTAAGGAGTTTAAAGTAGTCTTGAAAATATAAAGAATGAAGAAGAAAGCAAATCAAATAAACAAGCCAAAAATAAAACTAAGGCAAAAAGAGACCTACTGGAAAATGTATGGGAAAAATTTCCCATACATTTTCCTTTACACAGTCAATATTTAATTAAAAAATAAGACCACTTGTCCTATTTGTCCTATAAGATTAAATAAAATTCAATCACCTACACTATACTTCCTACTATGCTTTGGTGGTGGGACCCATTTGGGTCTCTACCCAATCTTTCAAACATATAAAAAGAATATATATATTTTTTAAAAAATATAGCATACTTTTAAAAAGGTATGCATGACCTTTTATTAAAAAAAATATAAATGAAAACAAATTATTATAAAGTGATTGTGTTTTTTTTTTATTTAAAATTAACAAAAAAAATAAAAATAAAAGCTTAAGTGGGGGGTGGGCGCGTGCCCCACACCCCATCCCTACTATGACAGGGTACCCTGCCGCACGATAGGCAGTCTGCCATAGTAGGCTATCTGCTGCACGACAGGTCCTGCTACGATAGGTTCCCTACTGCCAATGGGGGCTGCTCGCGGGTTTATCGCGCAATTAGCACGAGCCCCATGGGAGACCCCCTTTTGTTATGATGAAAAATATATTTAAACCATTTTTTAAATTATTTTTAAATTATTAATTATTTTATATTATATAATTTTTAATATTAATAATGTTAATTGATATAAATAATATTAATCAATTTATTTATTATTTATATTATTTAATATTATTAACATTAAGTAATATATGGTATTTAATAATTTTATTTATTACTTATATTATTTTTGAATATTAATTTATATATATATATATATATATATATATAGATATATATATATATATATATATATATATATATATATATATATATATATATATATATATATATATATATATATATATATATATATAGATATATATATATATATATATATATATATAGATATATATATATATATATATATATATATAGATATATATATATATATATATATATATATATATATATATATATATATATATATATATATATATATATATATATATATATATATATATATATAATGTTATTTCATTTAGAGTTATATTTAATAGTTATGTTAATTAATATAATTATCATTTAATTATTAGATTAATAAAATTTGTTATTAGAAAAAAAAGGGGTATTAATTAGATGTCATTAATTATTATAATTAATGTTTAACTTTTATTTATTGGTATGACAATTATTTTAATTAATTATTAGTAATTAATATAATTACTATTATTTAATTATCCTATTAATTCATAATTATATTAATTACTATTAATTGATATAATTATTATTTTTATTATGTACTTTTTTTTTATTCAACCTATTAAGGGTTGAAAGTAAGTTTCTAATGGAAGAATATTATGGGATTAAATTATAGAAAATTTCAAGTTAAATTGTAATCTAAATGTTATGATCAAATAAACCTGTATAGCTATCAATTAGCTAAATAGATTTCTTGATTTATTAACACAATGCTTAAATAAATGAATCCTATCGACTCATTATAATATTGTGTTGGCATTAGGCTCAACCAACCGATATTGGTATAGCTTAAATTATAAGCTGGATACTAACATGTAAGAACTTAATTGTTAGTGAAAATTTGGTTGTAACTTTGCCTTCTAGATATCATCCCTTGATAGGACTAATTCATCTAGTGATTTATATCACCAACGTTGCAAGAAATATTGTTTCAACTCTTTTCAAACTTTTGTTATAGTCAACTGCTAACCCGCAACATAAACTTAGATTTATTTTACCTTTCAAAAAAAAAGTTGGTGTGTGTTTAGAGTGATAATTTATGGGCATGACACAATAAAGGAAACCAAAACTAAAATTGATGAAGCAAAGATTGAATTGAATCTAAGGCTTTAATATGCAAATTTTGAGAAAAACTTTAATTAAGGTGAGAAAATCTAGTTAAGTGAGACAAACTTAGTTTTATATTCTTCTACAACTTTAAGATAGTTCTCATAAACCTGATTTTCCTCTTGTGAATCATTAAGGACTTATTTGATGTGAGCAAAGTTCACCTTCTTGATTTTCCTAGTCAAAGCCTTGCCTTCTTGGTTAAATTTTATCTCTAGTTTTTTCACTTTTCTGTGATTAGACATCCTGCAGAGTCATGAAAATCATTTTACCAAAGTCAGATAATGAAAATTTACAATTTATGCAAAAGCACTGCCATAATGCTTAAAAGCACTATCTAACTGCTTAAAAGCATTGTTAATCTGATTAAAAGCGTTATTTGAAGTTTGATAGTATACTCAAATGTGCTGAAATAACTAGTAAAAGGTGCTGAAAATTTGATCAAAGGTGGTAAAAATAGAGTAAAAGCACTAAGTAAATGCTCAGAAGTGCTCGGTAGTAAGGGAAAAAGTGTTGCTTGAATCGGTGAAAGCATTGTTAGAAATTAAGACAGAGGTCAGAAGGATTAAATGACATTTTGTGTACAAGGAAATATACCTTCGTAGAATTAGTATCATACAATAAATCAAATAGAAACTAAATAAACCACAATTAGAAACTCTATTTATCAAATAAAGAACAATTAAGCATCCTATGTCTCTCTATCTAAGAGTGTTAATGTGAAGCTCTCAACAAGCTACCATTAATGATAGTCCTAGAGTGAGAAATGATAAGATAAAAAAGCTAAATAATCAATTCCACATAGAAAAGCTCAAATTAACTCTAAGTTGCCTTTCTAGCTATAAAATGCAAGAGGTTCTATGCAATTCTAAGATGTGTGGTTATGAATTATGATTGATTTTGGTCTTCCATTTATAGATTTATGCAAGGGTAGGGGGTGTAGTTGTGTTGATCATGATTAAGCTTTGGTTGAGTCTTTGGTTCCACCCTTTGAAGAAAATGCAAAGTTTGTGTCCTCAAAGCTTGGGAAAAATATACAAGATGAATGGACAAGATGCTCTTTCACTTTGAGTGATTGAGATTGAATTTGGCTTGATCCATGTGAATGCATTTCTCAAATCCTATTGGTTGATTGAATTTCCTTCTCTTTTGAGTTGTTGAGAGAAATTAGGATTTATTAATTGATTTAAATTCATTTGTTTAGCCATGTACCCCTTGAATGGGTTGATTTTGATTTAATTCAAACTATACAATTAATAGAATTAATTGCACTTTGATTTGATTTCACTTGATTAAAATGCTCTCAATTTTGATTTATCTTGAATTAAGACTTGATTTTAATTTTGATAGGCTAAATGTTTGATTTGATTCAATTACTTTGATCTTGTCTTTGATTTTCCTTGATTTAGTACTTAATTGTCTCTGTCCATTTTTAGGTGATTAGAAATGCCCCTCTTTGAGTTGACGTGTGAAGCATGTCGATTCAAAGAATACTCTGATCTTGTTGATGATGGGTCTTGATTTTGTCGATCATCAATCTTTGATGTTTATTTGATATTACTCAACTTTGATTTGATTGCATTTGATTAAAACACTCTCAATTTTGATTTATCTGAAATTAAGAGTTGATTTTTATTTTGATTGGCTAATTATGCATTGTGATTCAATTGATTCAATTAAGTCCTTGATTTTCCTTGATTTGACTCGATTTTCTTTGATTTGATCTTTGTCTATTTTTAGGTGATTGCAAATGCCCCTCTTTGAGTTGACATGTGAAGCATGTCAATTCAAAGAATACTCTGATCTTGCTTGATGATAGGTCATGATTCATTGATGGTCGATCTTTGATGTTCGTTTGATCTCTTTCGATGGTCGATCCTTGATTTCTAATATGAGATTGATGCAGATATGATTGATATGAAACTCTCAATTGATATGGTTCTAATGACCTTTCTGATATGATGGTCATTCTAATGATTAATCCCTAATATGATGTTTGATTCAATGATTCATCTTGATATGATACCTATTTTGATGATTGATTCCGATGTGATGCCCCATTCGTTTGATTACAAAAAAATTCTTGATAAAATCTTTCACTTTGATTTGATGATTGGTTTCTTGATTTTTTATGATGTTACTGTTGATGTTGATTTGATTATACGATGCTATGCCCCCTCAGAAATAAAACATATTGATGCTTGATTTGAAAAATTTAATTGATTGACTGATCCAATATGTTTTCATTTCTAAAAAACACTGATGATATGCCATGATTTACAATTTGCCCCAATTGAACTAATAGTTTAAAGTTTAGGTCAAAGTCAAAATTTCACCTCTAAATTAGGTCAAATTAGCTTAAATAGGTTGAAAGAACCTTGATTTACTATTCATTTTCACTTTTGACTTCTGAGATTTTTCTTTAGTTTCCTTTGGTTTTCAAGATGGTTGTTCCTATTAGAGAGCATTGGTTTGACAGATGTCAACGGTATCAGAGACCACCTAACTACAAACCTCCAATGATTCATTTTTAACTTGTTGCATTTATTGCTCATTTATAGAATTTATTGCATCTTTTCCATGTTTTGGTTGTTTTGATATTGCAAAATCATGCCTAGGAATAGTTAAATGTCGTGTTAGCCTTTAAAGTGTCACATCCATGCTTTTTACTCATGCCTCCACGTAGTAAACTGTCACCTAACAATTTTTCATTCTTCCCTAATAAAAATATGATTCCGCATAGCCTTAGGGTTTAAATGCCAATTTGCATATGTTTTTCCGCATGTTAAGCCCTAGAATTTCATTGTCACCTACACTTTATTCAATGTCTCCTAGCATTATAAAGTGTTGTGTGAATCCTGAATTAATGCCTATGACAAATAAAGTATCGCTTGACATCTTTTCTACATCACATGAGATGAAATGTCATGTAGTATGTCTAAAATCATGCCTAAAATATTTTTGAATTTTTTTTCACTTGTACTTGATTTTTCCTGATGAAAATTTTGATAAGTCTAGATGATCAATTCCAATAATAAGATTAGGTCTATTGCGTTTAAACAAAACAATTGATTAGTATATCAAGATAATGGTACCAACTAATGTGATTTGTCAATCTAATAGGATAAATCAATCAATGTAAAAATTGATATGATTAATTTGATACTTCATTCTCAGGATAGAGACATGAACAAATGATATTGTGTGTGATTGCTTGATACTTTTGATAAAATTAATTGACTTTAGATGATTCCTTTGTTTTTCCAAATAGGCACACTTCCTTGTTCTTTACATACGGTTTGTTGCATCATGGGTTATTGATCTTGGTCAGGCTCTGACTCTAGTAGAGTATCGACTTGTTGAGATGTCTAGCCTTAGTCTTCTTCTTGACATGTCGCGGTTCCAGCTGAGCCATGGTCTTCTAACTGCTGTGGTGGAGAGATGGCACTCTGAGCACAATACTTTCCACCTTCTTTTTGGAGAGATGACTATCACTCTAGAGGATGTGTATAGAATATTACGCATTCCTTGTCAAGGAGAGTTAGTATATTATGATTCTATTTATGATAGCATAGTCTGCAAATGAGTTTTTGGAGACAACACTATAGATGATGATACTATTAGTTGGCCATAGTTTGCTTCTTTCTTAACATTAATAGTGGTTCTTGGTGCTCTTATTGGTGGATTCCTGCTTCCCAACCAGTGAGGTTGTAGTTTTTCAGTTGGATGGGGCAGGATCCTCAAGGATTTACTTCCTTAGCCTCAATGATTTTATTGGGGCTCCTATGTTCTTGCTCAGCTATATCATGATTTGCATGAGGTTGTCTACAGGGAGAGAACTTCATTATCTGTAGGTGTAGTGATTATACAGTTGTGGGTATTGGAGCATCTTCCCATTACTAGGCTTATTTCTGATAGAATTCATCGCTAAGGATTCCGGTATGCTTTTCTGTATAGAGGCATGGTTGTCCAGCATCATTTAGGAAATATTGAGTATCGATGCCAGTAGGTTGAGGATCTTGATCAGGTTTATTGGTGACCATATATTGGTTGTGAGCACTAGAAGGAGGATGATGATGAGCTTCCCTATATGTTTTCTCCTCGATGGATGATTGGTAGGGCTACTACTATTATTGAACATTTCTACTTTGGTCAAGTTTCTTGCCAGTATGGTAGAGTACAAGATATGCCATAGGGTGCAGCATAATATGCTCGTGTATAGGAAGAGCAGTCTATGCGGGGTCCTTTGATTGATTATCAATTTGCATGTGAGCAGATTGCTAGTTTGGCATACTATAGATGGGAGATGCTTGTAGGTGTTGCAAATGCTGGTATGTCTCATAAGTATTGAGACTGGTGGGATCAGAATAGGTTTCCTTGATTTACTGATCCAGTAGAGCATATCCCAGATCAAGACGAGAGAGATGATGATGGGAGTGGTGATGATGGTGGTGATGGTGGTGGTAGGAGACGTCAAAGATGGTGAGGATAGAGAGACCCTCAGGTTATTGGTAGAGCACAAGATGGATCATGAGTGAGAGGTGGACATGTTTGGGATAGGGCTAGAGGTAGAGGATAGGATGATGGAGCTGAGGTATTCCCTAGAGTAGTAGTGGATAGACAACATAGAGCTCATCGATAGTAGAGATAGGTACATATAGATGTTTCTCGATAGATTCCTGGTGGACATGATCTCTTAGCTTAGTTACAGAGGGTTTCTTTAGCATAGTAGGATCAAGTTCCATCATAGTAGGTGCCTCCATGGGTTCAGAAGGTACCTCCCTAGGTGTAGCAGTCATAGGATATGGGGTAGAGTTCATAAGATGTTCCTAGCATTGATAGCATATCACAAGATGTTTGGTCCATGAGGACAGATATATCTACTGTTGTTGGTAGACTAGATCAAGTAGCTCTTTTGATGTAGTAGTTTATGACTTATGTGACTCAGAAACCTAGCATAGCGAGAACTTCTTAGGCTCCTCCCTCATAGGATAGACAGGATGGTAGAGGTCTAGATGGATCAGGTGCTAGGGATGGATCGGGTGTTGCTATGGTTTCTTGATGATTTGACTGAGTTACTCATTGTTGATGTCCTTGTATCATGTTTCATGATGTTTTATTCATTGAAACACTTGATGTATCACTTTCATGACATTTGTATCTTGATATATTGATGTACTGGATCATTTGATGAACACTTATATGATGATATACTTCCTTGATTCTCTTGATGTATTTTTTTATGAGATTATCTTTATATGCAACTATATGGTGTTTATGATGAATTTAATTGTGATTATGCTATGGATGCAATGTATCTTATTTTATGATATAAATAGATGAATGCATTGATGTATGGATTTATGACATCCTTTTCTTCTATTTTTGAATGTATGGATGCAAACTATTTTATGAATGCCTCTATGTTTTTGGGTTTTCAGATGTATGCAATTCTATCTTTAATTATATGTATGCAAATAATGTATGAGTAATGATTCTTTTTCTCTTCTTTTCTGATATATGGCCAATGAATAATGATTAATGCTATGCATGAATGCAAAAGATAATCTCGCACATTTTTTTATTGAAATCAAGGATAAGCCATTTGAATTGAACCCCCCATTTCTTTTCCCCCCTTACAATTTAAGCTACGAAAGGAAAAATAATATATACAATGCACTTAATCTAAGATGAATGTGGCTAACTATCATTATTCAAAATTTGGAGCTTATAATCATCATTGAGCATTTTTGGAATCCCATTTTAGCACAACCATCACTAGTTCAACTATGATGATATGAATACTTTTTGCACCTCTTTATTTTCTTTCTCATCTCTCTTTGGTATGACTATCACTGATTGAAGCCAATCATGAGAGTCTGAATACTGATTTTTATAGATTCTATGTTGCGAGTGGATTTTGGTATTATGATATTGAAGATTAAAATGGCCAAGGTATCTATTTGCGTAAATAAGTAAAAATCGTAGTTTTATCCTATGTACAAGTCCTAGATGATTCTTTGATGATCACATCCTTAGACAGATAGTACATGATTTAAAACTTTGATTTTAACATAGTCATTTAGAAATCAAGAAAATATCATCCTTTCATCATAGCTTGTCTAGTCTAAAACTTTCATCGTGTAACACCCCATCTATACTAAAAGATAAAAGATGATACTAAAGAAGAAACCATCATAAATAAAATCACATAAAACCACAGTAATAATTTTTTTTCTTAAAAGAACAATCTGATTACATATAATCATAGCAACCACTTCTAAGAGCTTTATAGTTTACAATCAATTTACATCAAAGTAATAATAATACTCTTTATTCAAAGATTAAGTCTCAAACAAAATTTTCCTTCTTTCCAGAAACTATTACATTCTACAAATAGATCTGATAACTAATAACCATGAAATGATCTATTTCCCATAAAACTTAACAACTACTATCCACTATCCCATATTCATTGATTTATCCATCTAAAACCTGAAAACCAAAAAGAACACAAACGCAAACAGCAAACAGGGCTCAGTCACAATGATAAAGAAAATGAATCATCTCCAAATATCTGCAATCATAAAAGTCAGTACAAAATAACATTTATGCAGATTTAGATACAGATGTAATTGAAAACTAAATAACATAATTTCCATTCTTTTACACCAAAATCATCAAACACTAAATTTCCTTCTAACAGAAATAAACTCGCAAAGAAAATGACAAAGTAATGATCCAATAGTTCATGGGTGTCCACATAAGGACCTACACTATGTATCCGTAAGGAACCTCGTAGTAATCCATTATGTCTGATGAAACCATAATGTTTTATCTTTGTTAATTGAAACCCATAACCCTTGAATTTATAATTATCACTTAATTAAACAACTGACAGAAATTCTTTCCCATAAGGATATAGACTAGTGTCAGTCACAACTGATAGAAATTCTATCATCACAAGGTACTAGACTAGTGTCAGCCCCCAATCTACGGATCATTCTTGCATTATCTCAAAAACACTTGGTCTAGCAATCAATAAAAGCAGTGAAATGAACTACATAACACAATTTCACTAACAATCCATTTCTAATGTATCAATTTACAAAATTGAAATAGAAAACAGAAAACCATTATAAAACCATATTACCATATTCCTTGTCATACATTCATAAGCATGATGTTTCACGAAAGATGAAAAGATCACAAATATTTCTCCATCACAAAACCAAATAAAATAATCTCCATATTAACTTAACATTAAAACTGTAACTGTACAATAAAATATCCATATCAAATCCATGTTTCCATTGAATAGAAAAGAACTAACATAATCATACATCAACTGAATCAACACAACACCCATCACTTTTAACAAACATACTAGTTTACCATAATCGAATTATTAAACTAAATGGCCATACACCCTGCTCTATTAATTACAAGTTTATACCATTTATATACATGTTGGCGTATGTACACGTATACACCACAGCTTGTGTATACATATACATATCCCAGCAGGTATATGTATATATGAATATATAATTATATAAGCTTGTAATTAATAGTTCAGATTGACAGTCATAGCATCTATTATATACATGTTGGTGTATGTACATGTATACACCACAACTGTGTATACATATACATATCCCAGCAGGTATATATATATGTTTATGTAATCATATAAGCTTGTAATTAATAGTTTAGAATGACAATTATATCATCTATTATATATCTAATTGCATAAACTGTAATTAATAGTTTAAGTCCATGAATATGCAATAGAAAAACACACTAATCTTCACAATCCTGTCACAGAAAACAACTACCTTATTATACTACTAATCTTCCAAATACATAAAATAATGACAAAAATATAACCGACTTCTACCTCTTAATCAAATTACCAAAGTGTTTCTTTCCTTTTCCTTACTATCTGTACAAGATAGTAATTGATTTTCCTATAAATCCCTTACATTTCCTAATGTTGTATCAACTGTAATACACACTGGTGATAATACTGAAGTTTATAAAACTCACAATCAAGTTTCACATAACCAAGACATCCACATTCCTCTATTGACTGATATATACAGTGACAAACATCCTTTTAACCAAACATCGACACCAGAAAATTAAAGGAATTCACCCAAAAGAAATACTTTAATCCATACATATGTTGCAAGTGTTAACACAAAATATGATAGGTATCTAAAACACTATGAAATACCACTAATTCCCTTTTTCACAATTAAGCTTAAAAGACAACATCGATATCAACTTCGGTTTAACAATGACAGAGAAACCCGATATCATCTTATAACCAAGTCTATACAAACTGTATACATTATGATGCTATAGTACCCTAACAACAGGCACAGTGCGAGAAGATCTAAAGAAGTTTTAACAAGATCACTCATGCTGGTTTCATTCTCCATTAATATGCCGATACTCAAACCTGACTAACTCCCTTAACACTGTCCAAAGCAAGAAGACATCGACACCAAAAACACAAGGATATAACCATACAACATCTACATAGCTATATTCCAAAGATCGACACAGACTTAAGTAAACATTTCCAACTTCATACTCTGAACAGAGATCTCCCTTATTACACTAGGCTCGAAATAGCATATAAAAAAAAAACAAGTGTTAAATACCATACTAAAACTAGACACCTACTAACCAGTCATTTTGTTACCAAGTTTCACCACTAATCATGACATTATAACTAGATTTCTTTCTAATCTATCCAAGAAAGAAAAAGATCGATTCATATAATCGAACTCACAAAATAAACTAACATATAATCGAACTCACAAAATAAACTAACACAAAGCCTCACACACATCAACTAGCAAATAGTGTTAACCAACATTCCCTTAATTTTCATTGCAGAACAAGAAATGGAAACAAAGAATAAGGTAAGAGATGCCCCTGCCTGGTATTCATATGGAGAAGATATCCAGAACCGGTATGCTAGTGCTAGCCCCTACCTGGTGAGCTTCACAATGAATCCCAAACTCAACCTCGAAGATCCCTTATCATAGATTACCAAAATGTCATGTAAGAGAACCCAAAATGCAGAGATAATAGTATGAAACTTCCCACTTCCTAAATGACCATGAACAGAAGGGTTTATCTTTGCCGTGAAAACCCCTTTCATTCCAAGCCATTTATCAAGAAGGATACAACAGTAACACAGGTCCATAACCAACTGTTTCCCCAAAATGCCACAACATAACATGGTAAAAAAAATGGAGTCATATACAAACTGCAATTCCTTAACTAGAGCAAATGGCAGATTTCAAACTCAACAATGAATTCCCATCGATAAGTTCATTCAATGCAAACTTATCTCTTGTAGTGAACACAACTCAAAACCTGCCAAATGTCCAACATAGTACATTTCCACAACTCAAAAAATAGCTTAAACCCCACTAATACCTCAAAGCAATGCAAGTGCATTAAATCCCTACCATGAGTCATGTCTTCGAGCCAGTTAATAATATGAAGACTTAGGGATAGGTTAATACATGTCTTTGCCAATAACATTAGTCATATATACTAACTTAAACATCTAAGATAACAGCGCATTCCAATGTTAATTAACTAACACTAAAACACACTAACCTCCTACTAACATACACCATAGGATATACTAACTTAGTTAATTCACATAGTTTTAGTAAATGAAATACCACATTATTACTAAAACATACACTCATAGTTATATGTATAAAAATACATATATTTCAAATTCATTAATTTTGAATTCAGAATTTAATTAACGTTAAATAACAATAGTACTCTAAATACTATCTATACACATCAAGATACAGTTAACAATAATAATGTAACCATTTCTAATTACGTCTAACATATTACTAAGGATTCCAAAACAATGAATCAATAATCAGACAATTTAACTAACCATATAGTTTGTCCTTATTTCATAATCAAACCAATGTTCAAAATTCGGTCTAATCCAATTCTGTCATCAGAATAGGACTCATAAAGTGACATAAATAAACATAATTCCCTGGATGTCTGGCAGAATAATAGAGATAACATATTTAATCTAATTAACAAAGTTCAAAAGAACGCAGTCAGAGTTCAAACTCAAGGAAATCTAACATAACATAATATAACATAGAAAATAAAGTCTGGAACAGTTAGGGGCATGACACATAGATTCGCTAGAAAGACATGATTTCATCAATTGAGTTAACACTTAGAAAAATTTTTGCAATGTTTTTCAAATCCATATGACAAGTATAGTTTCATCCATTTCATATTTTTAATCTTGATAAAGATAAGGTCATTTCAGTTCTTGGATCAAATTTTGTGTTTTAGGCTCAAATTGGATTAGGTGTAGATTTGATTAAGCGTCCCTCTTTCAGGTGTGATGACTTGATTCTCTGATTGAATAAAGCTTGCTTTGATGAATCATTTCTCCTCTTGAGTAGATTTCCCCTAGTTTGATATTGATTTTGATTGTGGGACTTAGGACAATTTGTAGATTAGGTGACCAAAATCTTGAGGTACTTGCAAATGTAATTGTGGCATTTTATTATGCAACATATACAAATGCTGGCGAATGCAATATTTATAGGTGACCTTCTAAGTTTGTGACCGACTTGGAATTTCAATGGTGCCTGTTTATGAGGTTTTCACCAATTGAATGGATCTAGCTCTTTTTTTAATTTTTAACGCTTTTCTCTTTTTTTGCTACCAAGGTGCCTATTTGCTAGGTTTTCACCAAGGCACTTTTCTTCTTTTTTGATTTTTTTCTATTTTTCTTTTTTTTCAAATTTTTTTTTATCATCGAGGTGCCTATTTGCTAGGTTTTCACCAAGACAACATCTTTTTGAGGATCATATATGATTTTTTTTGCTTTCTTCATGCTCAATTTTCCACTATTTTTTATCTTTTCTTTTTTTCAAATGTTTTGGTATTTTTAGGATCTCTTTTGACTTTGTACAATAAATATGATGCTCCTCCATTTGATACTCTTTATACTCTTTTGTCTACCTCATGTATAAAACCTCTTGAGATGTATGCTATTAATAGGCTCTTTCAACTCCTCTCTATCATAATGTTCTAGTTTGTAGGTGTGAGTCCCAAAATTTTCAACAATGAGAAATGGTCCTAACCAGTTTGCTTCCCATGTTTCTTTCTTTTCTCATTCTTCTTGATTCTTGGGATTTTCTCACAAAACTATGTCACCTATTTGAAATGTTCTTGGATTGATGTGCTTATTGTAAGCCATTGATATCCTATTTTTGTACACCTTCAAATGATCAAATTATTGCTTCTATTTTTCATCTAAGAGTTCTAGTTCTTGTAGCCTAGCAACCCTATAGTCTTCCTCATTTATTAAACCATGCATAGATATCCTCAAAGATGGAAGTTCTACCTCTAAAGGAAAAATTGCTTCTATTCCAAAGACAAAGAAAAAATTTATATCCCCTTTTGGCATTCTTATGCTTGTTCTATAAGCCCATAAGGTCAAGTTTATTTTAATGTGCCAATCCCTACCTGAATTGTCCACCATTCTCTTCAAAAATTTTAAGATGTTTTTATTTGTTGCTTCAACTTCTCCATTACCTTAAGGGTAATAGATTGAAGAAGAATGATGGATCATGTGGAACTTTGTGCATAATTCCTTTAGGTCTTCATTTTTTAAATGCTTGGCATTATTTATTATGATAGCATGAGGTATGCCATATCTACAAATAATGTGATTGAGAATAAACAAAGAAATTTGCTTTCCTGTTGTAGTCAATAGGGGTACAACTTCCACTCACTTCATAAAATACTTAGTTGCCATCATGATTAATTTATGACCATTCGAGGATGGTGGATAAATCATGCCTATTAGGTCTAGAGCCCATTGATAGAATGACCAAGGTGTTGTCATCAAATGAAGCTCTTGTGTAGGCACATGTATCAAGTTTCCATGGATTTGACACTTTCTACAAGTTTTTGCAAAGTTACTATACACACTCAAATGGTGCACTTCTCTAAGTCATTATATCCAAGGGAATCCATGAATAGAAAACCTTAGAAAGTGACCTAGAGCTCTTTATGTATGTAGTTGTAAGATTATTTGATGGCTCTCAGCTAGAGCTATTAAGCTTATGACCTTGCTAGTCAACCACACAATAAGAGATTCAAATGAAGACAAGGGAAAGAATGCCAATATCTCCAAGAATCACTATGAAATGCAAATGCAAGCTATATTAAGATGAATATGCAAGTTAGAAATGAGAGATGCAAGCTAAGCTATGGAAATGAAAGTACAAGCTATGCTATGATAAGGAAAGTACAAGTATTACCAAGCCTTCCTAGTTAAACTAGATGAAGTAATCTAAAGTATAAAGGAAACTAAGCTAAATATGAAGCTATGAATGCCATGACGAATGAAACTAGAATGCAAGAAATGAAACTAGAATAACATGTAGATGCAAAAGCTAAGAATGCTCCAAATCTTCAAAGGCTCCAAAGTGACCTAAAAAACCTGTAGCATAACATTAGCATAAAAGATGGATATCCAAATGAGGAAGATAGCTCTTCCTCTATAGGAAATGAAAAGGAATGGACCATGGAGATTAAGAGGCAAAAGATTTAATCAAGGGTGGAGCATCAAAGAGGAGAAATCCATGTGCACAAATATCCTCCAATGAGAAAATAAGAGTTGACTTTTGTGTCCATATAAGATAAAAAGTGATTTTCTTATTTTTATAAAATAAGAATAATGTTTTATTTGTGCAACTTAGGATAAGAGGAAAGTGGGGATTTTTATTTATTAAAAGGGGAGGAAATATTCCTTTTAATTAAATAAAGACTTAGGATAAAATGGTTAGCCCAAGGAATAATCAAATAAATGATAACATAGGATTTGATCAAGGAAATTGATATATTTGAAAAATGTTGATTTTTAAAAATATTGATCCAGGGATTTGATAAATTGCTGAATGGGGGCCCAAAGTCTAGGCAACCATTTTAGGGTGCATACATTTGCCCCTCTTTGACTAATGTGTGATCATTCTAGGAACACATGTGGTCAAAGAAGAATTGAAATGTGAGATCAATTTGGGATCACAAAACAATCTAGACATGTGATCATTCTGGGAACACACCAAGACAAAGATAAGCCAAGTGAAAGACAAGACCAACACCATTGTTGTTAAGTGATAGTCAAGTCTAAAAATCAAAAGACAAGATCAACACCATTGTTGTTAAAGGATAATCAAGTCTTAAAATAAAAATCTCAATCTGAGCTGAATGATAAAGTTGAATCAAAGATTAAAGCTGATAGGTACTACCCCTTTAGAATCGGAATCAAAATCAAGTAGAGGAGAAGCAAAAAATTGATAAACTTGATCAAAGCACTAGAAATCATGATCAAAGATGAAACATGATAGGATAACCATCAAGCAGTGAAGATATGCCCTAGGGGGACTAAGTCAAACCTCAGAAAGATAAAGTGAGTGAAAATGAATGAAAGACTAGGAGTTTGGAAGAGATGTGGGGAAAGAAATGAAGATGCCCGAACAAAGATTGAACGATCGGGCCTCAAATGATCAGCCAACTACGCAAAAGAGGGAGAAATTTTGAAATGTGATTTTGACTATCAAGATGAACTCAAATTTCAATTTCAAATCTGAAAATAGATCCAGGACATCGAAATTAGCTAGGGGTGCAATTTTCATGCAATTTCGAGGTGTTTTGAAAATTAGGTCAAAAAGTCAAAATGCTATATATAGGGGTGAAAAGGTCATGATATGAAAGAAAAGAAGTGAAAGACATGATCAAGAAAAGGAAAGGTGAGTGTAGTTGACCAATAGGTCTATGAAAGATAAAAAGGAGAACTCTCTCCATATGCAAGATGCAAGACTAACTTAACATGAACCTAAAAATGCAAGCTACTATGAAAAGTGGTTGACTTGCAAGGTCACAATGCCAATAGACATCTAATAATCATCATTGAGCTTTATTGGTAACATCATAAGATCATAAAATACTCACTAGTATGACTATGGGTATATGAATATGATCTATATCAGATAAAATGTGGGAATCCCACCTAGGCACCAAAGACATGTAGGTCAAGATGACTAGTGCAGTGAGATTACCTAAGTTTAATATGGAAAGATTATACTCACATCGAGACACAAGGAAAGTCAAGATGACTATAAGTATGCACTTGTGTAAACAATCAAGGATAATACCTTGTAGATCCTAGGTCTCAAGTGGATCAAGCATAAATGCTAATGACAATTAGGACCAACAAAATATACCCACAAGTAGAAAAAGCAATAAAACATGTCCTAATACCCTCAGTCTTCTAGCTATGCATCATCAAAAAATTCTTAGGGAAAAGAAAACTCATTAAAGAAATCATCATAGATAGCACACAAAGAAATAAAGTCAAACAAGTCTCAGGGAGTTGAGTGTTTAAGTGCGTGTGTGTAGGTCATAGAATCAAACTTTGAGTATCACATCTACAAGGGAGAAATACCATATCATGCTAAACTATAGGGTAGGATAACTGATAAGTGTTGAGAAACACTTGATGCTGGGGTAGTGTTGAAAAACACTATTTGGGGTGGTGTTGAAAACACCATTTGCAAGATGTCCTAAAAGACCAACGCATCCTAAATGACCAAAGTTAACACAGTTATGCCCCCTAGACAAAGACAAAGACCAATTCCTGTTGAATTTGATAACCATCAAATCTTCCCAAGAACACCTGCATGCAAAGACTACTACAAGAATGAAGACAGAAGAGAGACAGAAAGCTATGGCGGCCAAAAGGCCAGAGACTGCAAAACCATGTTGCAAGAAAATAATCTTCTATTAACAATGATGAAAATAATACAATCTCCTTATGAATTACAAAGAGGGAATCCTTATAAAAGGATACCAAAACCCTAAAGGTGAAAACCCTAAAGAATAATGAGATGCCTAAGTCTAACTTAAGTGTAGAGAATAATAGACTAATAATTAAATAAATTAATTATTAGCTATAATATGACTACTCTAACACCCCCCCTTAAGTGTAACTTAGGGAGAAGCTAAACAACTAAGGACTACAAGATGCATGAAAACAAAAATGCATGAAAGAGCTATGGGTCCCGGCAACAAGGCCTGATCAGGTACCCAAAACATAAAGCAAAAGAAGTCCCAGAGAAAGGAACAAGAAGAGAGCAAGAAGCTCCTCCGAAGCATGTCTGAAAACTCTGTCAGAAGATACTGCTGGAACCCCCACTGAAGTGCATGACCAGGTAGAGAAGACAATTGTCTGAAGAGCTGATCAATCGAACCAGGAAGCAATAGAACCAACAGGTGAACCCCCCCATAATGCTGAACTGGGAGAGGTGACAAGAACACTAAAATGCGATGCCAAAAATAGCTGCAGAAGAAGAACTAGGAACACCAACAGTGCAACAGAAGCACACACATAGGATAAAGGGCGGTGTCATAGACATAGTCTACATGGGCTAATGTCGTGGAAGGTACGCTCACTTGACAAGAGTGGATGCACCTATAGTGGAAAATGCATCAGAATCCCCCCATGGCACTTTATAACTGAGTGCGAATACTAAAACTGAACCAGGTGAAAAAGATCCCAGAAATGTAGAAGAGGGCACTTTATCTCAGTGCGTTTACAGAACAAAGATATATCAGAAAGAGCATGCAAGCTCAGAAGTCAGAAAGAAGAGTGCACTAAGAAACCAGAAGAAGAGATCCCCGGACCTGTAGAACCAAGCACACCACCAGAGGGCATAAACTTCATAACTCGGAGGAGTGAAAACCTGGAGTAGAAGCTGGAAAAATAACCTCTACCACTGAATAGTACACAGAATCAGCTTTCCGATGATATCTCGTTTGCCAAAAAAGGAGTCCGGAAGAGCCAGATATGACTCCCGGAAGGCAAAAAGAGATATCAGACTTCAACAGAAAAAAAACTATTGAAACGGTGGAACCAAAAAACCTAACCTCCACCATCGAAAAGTGCTCGGAAAGAGCTTTCCGACAATATATGGAAGTCATAAAAAGACCCCCGTATGCTCCCTGTAGAGCGAAAAAAGCCCAGTACCCCTAAAATTGCCAAAAAAGGCTTACAAAATGCCCCAGGAGCTAAAAAAATAGGCCCCCGGGTGCATGGAGCGCTCCGGGGGCTGGGACGCAGCCCCTGGTCGGTCATATGACCGCGCGGCTGTGTATATGAGCCCGCGGGGGCTGAAACGGGCCGCCACCGGCGGCGGGGGCCAGCGGAGCGGCGGTGGGCCGGGCGGAGCCTGCAGAGCAGAGCGGGGGCGTGGGCCGGCGGAGCAGAGCGGAGGGCGGCGGGGGCGCTGGCGGAGCCGGGGTGGTGGCCGGGCTGGGCGGCAGCTGGGCGGGCCGCGGGTGGCACGGTGGCGGGGGCCGCGGCTGCGGTGGCCGCTGAATGCGGTGGCCGCTATGCGGTTGTTGCTGGGCGGTGCGGGGGTGGCCGCTGGGCGGCGCCCCCCCCCCCCAAAATTTTTTTTAAAAAAAAAAAAAATCGCCGTCTTGATCCGCGTGCTAGGTCGTATGGCCTGGTACCTAAAAAATTTTGCCTCAAATTGTAAAAGTGTCTAAAATGGACAAATTTTATATGGATTCTGAGGTTTTTGGGCCTTCTGGACACAATGGAAGTGTCCGTTTGGGCCCAAAATGCCTCCAAAAATAGAGACCCCCCAGAACCACTAAAAGAAGCCAAAAAAGCTTCTGAAACCCTCTGTGCTTCAATAAAATAGGAACAGTGAACCGCAGATCAGCTCTGATACCATGTTGAATTTGATAACCATCAAATCTTCCCAAGAACACCTGCATGCAAAGACTGCTACAAGAATGAAGACAGAAGAGAGACAGAAAGCTATGGCGGCCAAAAGGCCAGAGACTGCAAAACCATGTTGCAAGAAAATAATCTTCTATTAACAATGATGAAAATAATACAATCTCCTTATGAATTACAAAGAGGGAATCCTTATAAAAGGATACCAAAACCCTAAAGGTGAAAACCCTAAAGAATAATGAGATGCCTAAGTCTAACTTAAGTGTAGAGAATAATAGACTAATAATTAAATAAATTAATTATTAGCTATAATATGACTACTCTAACAATTCCAAACCAAGGCAACAAGGTCAAGGCAAGATGGAGAAAGGATAAGTGTCGAGAGTGCATGCTAAAAGACAAGGGTGCAAAGGCCTCAAGTAGCACCTATTTCCAAGTTTTCACCACTTGGAGATTTTTTGAATTTTTGAATTTTTTTTGTATTTTTGCTATCAAGGCGCCTATTTCCAAGTTTTCACCAAGGCACTTTTTCTATTTTTTTTGAATTTTTTTGTATTTTTTGATTTTTTTGGTGAGACATCAAAGTGTCTATTACTAGTTTTTCATTGAGATGATCATTTTTTCAGGACATTTTCCAATTTTTAGAATCTTTTAACAATATACTATTTTTTTGGATTTTTTTAGGATCAATAAGTATGTACAAAGGATGCCCCTAGATAGAATGGGAATCAAACTCCCAAGCGAGATCACATCATGTAGTCCCTATGTCTAGCAATGTGGAGAACAAGAGAGATTAGCAAGCTAGTGGAAGAGATGGAAGAAAAGAGAATGAAGGAGAATGAAGGGAAGAAATCCTCAAGGGAAAACTCCTCAAGAGTACCCAAGCCAGGGAAAAATTATCATGTAAAGCACATTTGGACAAGTAATAAAAGGTCAGCATAGGATAAGTCACAAAGGCATAATGTAAAAGAAGGAAAGGATGTAGTCCAAAGGAGTAGACATGTCAAGAGGCTTCATAGCATCATGTTTTACTCTTTTTTAATTAGATCAAGACCAAAGGGGAAAAGGATAGCAAAAGGCTAGAATAAATGGAGTAAAATAAATATGAAGGCTAAAACATGAATGGAATGAAAGAAAGATCACCGTAAGATAGCTCACAAGATAGCCAAATGTTTGTGTATAGGTCAACATTGTCCAGATCAAAGAGAGAAGATAAAATGGATGAAATATGTAGCAAAACTTTGCATGATGCCTGATTGCCAGGTTTTCATCATGGTACTTATCCAAGGGGCCACAAGGGAGTGGTTTTCACCATAGGATGAATTTATTTCTCTTTACTTTTGCTAACAAGGTGCCTATTTCCAGGTTTCCACCAAGGCACATTTTCAATTTTTTCATTTTTTTTTCTTATTTCTATTTTTTTTTCTTATTTCTATTTTGGAAGAAGGAAAGCTTTTTAGATAATTCTCCTTGAAAGGATAAATCATGATATGCCAAGGATTAAAAATGATATGTTCAAAGATGCTAATAGGGAAAGGAAGATGAAAGAGAAAAATGGATGATAAGGTTTTATGTAAAGAAAGTGAGGTTGGAAGATAGGAGGAATAGGAAAATGAGGAAAAATGATAGAAGGTAGAAGGATAATGAATGGAAGGATTGTGAAAGGGTAGATGGACAGGAAGGCAAGATCAACATCAACACACACCTTGAAGGGTGGTGAGAGGGTGGAGGAAATGTGAATGAAGGAATATGGTGAATGTTTAGCAGAGGTTGTGGTTCAAGCGCATGGAATGGAAGAATGTTTTTGGAAAAAGATGAAGTGGAAGCCTTTGGAAGCTTGAATGTCAACTTCACTTTTTGTTCAATATTAGACTCTTTCAAGAGAGAATTTGGAATCCATATAGCCTTATGCTTTTCATTTCTTTTTTATGATTTAGAGAGAATATCTTCAATGATGGATTTTGGAACCCATACTTGTCTTATAGTTTTCTTCTTAGATATCTCTTTTGACTTTATGCCTCCATGTTGATTAGAGGAGACATGGTGATCTTTTTTTTTTTATGGATTCTTGTATTGCTTTTTTTTTTTTTATTGAACATTCAAGTTACTTCCAAAAGACTTGGGACTTGTGAAAGAAGAAGGAGGATATGACTAGTTTAGATGGGTGGGTGGATGAAAATGATTCAAGGGTATGAATCTATGTTGATCTTGAGGAAAGATAGGAGATGGATGGACATAAGGACCCAAGATGGATGACAAAGTAGGAGAGTTAGGAGGGTAAAGTGAAGGGACATAAGGGCCCAAGATGGAAGGAAGATGTGAAGCCCTTAGTAGTTATGGAAGAGGTCCAAGGATGGAAGTGGAAGATGCAAAAGGATAATCAATAAGTTCATCAACATTTATATGACAACCAAGGACATCAACATCTTTAGAGTAAGCATTAGGATTTTCAATAGGATCTTGGACATCTTGAATATGAGCACCTTCTTTGATAGGATTGTTCAAAGCTTGTAAAGACTTAGGAAGAGTAGAAAGTGGAAGTGAACATGGAGTGGTAGAACAAGAAGATGGAAGACTTTGATCTTGACAAGGAGCTTTGGATAGCATAAACATATCATTTTTCTCTTGATTTTCAATAGGCTCAATATTGGAAGTAGTAGCTTGATCTTTCTTAGGAGAAGATTGAAGATATGGTGGAATGGATGAGAAAGGGTGTAGAGGATCACAAGAACCTTGAAGCAGATAAGAGACATCATGAAAAGGATTGGATGAAATGGAGGGCTCTTGATCTTGATCTTTCTTTATGTTCTTTTCTTTATCATTTTTAGAGTCCTCTTGACATGGGGCCACTTCTAAAGACAAGGAAGCATGTTGGAATTGTATGGAAGAATTTGGAAGAGATGATGAAGGACTAGCTGAAGTAGGAATTATAGTGCATAAAGTCTCAGGCTCTTTAGGTTTAGCATTATTGAAAGTATTTGCAGCCAAGTGAAGGTTAGCTTAGGCTTCTTTAGGAGGTAGCACTTGAGGGTAACTATAGGGAACTGCATGAAAAGCCTTAGGATCTTTTTTGGATGAAGGATTTGTGAAAGATTTGGAAGACTCAGAAGCTTTAGGAAGTGTATGGTTATTAGAGGAAGTAGGGGATGGAAGGGAACCATTGCAAGACAAAGGTCCATCATTAACATGATCTTTCTTGAGAGTGTGATCTTTATTTTCAGCATGAGGGTTCTTAGAGGAAGGATTCTTATAATATTTACATTTCAAATCAGCATGGTACATTTTATATTCCTCAATAGAAGTAGATGTATCATCTAGGTATTGTTCACAGAAATCATCAAAGTTTCTTTCAAAATTAGAATCATACATATGACAATCACGATCTATCCAATAGCACGACCCTTTAGTAAGCATGATCACACAACGAGGAGGACTCTTAGGAATAGAGGTTTCATAGGTATGACTATATGGTTCATCATCATAGCCATCATAATAGTCATCATAGTCATCGAAGGTGGGTGTGTCACTCTTCATGGGAGACATATCACAAGGATTATTATATTGCTCATAGTGAGGAGTAAGACTCTTGGGAGAAGTAGAAGAGGAATGAGATCATGAAGAAGAGGAAAGTGAAGACCTAGTGGAGGAAGAAGACTTGGATAATGAGGAATGTGAATAATGTCTAGAAGAGTCATGATAAGACTTGGAATGTGAAGAAGAATGAGAAGACTTAGAAGATGAAGAATGTTTGGAAGAAGGAGGTCATGATATGATCATGTCTATGATCCTAGAAAAGGCATCTAATTCAATCATCTTTTCTTTTATTTTTTCTTTAAGTATGTCACCCATGAGATATCCAGAAGGACTATTGGAGGAATAAAATTCTTTGAATTGAGCAATGAGTTCAAGATCATCCATTCTCAAGAGAGGTTCTATAACAAGGTAGTTGAACTTCATGGTTGTAGAAAAGAAGGAATTAAGCATGGAAGAAAAATAAGAGATGAATAGAAGAAGGTAGACTAGATAATAAGATGAAAAGAATCAAGAAGGCATGAGGAGTTTATGAAGAAGAGGAAGAAGAAAATGAGAGACTAGGAAGACATGGGAGATGTGGAAGAAAGAAGACCAAGAGTCATTTTGTGCAAATGGATACCATTTGAGTTCATTTGGATATTGAGCAACATGTCACAATACCTAAGATCTAACCTAGACTGACTAAGGAAGATTGGAAGATGACACAAATTAGTTTCAGATTGCAAGTAGTAGTGAGAAAGAAAAAGGACTCTTTGCAATAGTTTCCAGGCTAACAAGGAGACATTTTCAGACCAGGTGATATTTCACATTAAGCAGGGCAATATTTTCCAGACAGCCCAGGTGATACTTTCTAGGAAAGTGGGGTGATAGTTTTCCAGTGATGAAATATCGCGTGATATTTTCCAGGACAGGGAGTGATACTATTCCAATGTCATATGATTGTTGACCAGTGAGTGTCAAAATCTCAATTTTAAGGGCAATTTGGTCCAAATTTTAGTTTGAGGGTTGATTTTGTCTATCTTAATCACAGTGACAGTAGTAAATTGACATGTTTTCCAATAGTAGGTGATCAAACATGTCTTCAAAAACTTGGAACAAGGGCAAAAGAAACCTTGCCAAGACAAGCAATTGTGATATCAAAATTGAAAAATCCTATGAACACTACCGAGATGTTGAATATGCAAGAACGTTTACACAGGTATATCACAATGAGAATACTTCAAGCACTTTCTTTCCTAAAGAGACAATGGATCAATACTTAACAACTTGGCCCACACTTGATGGTCCATTGCCTCATACAAAGTGATTTCCCACAATAGATATTGGCCTTGTCATGGAAGTGCCAATGACACAACCAAAGGAACATAGATGGTGAGTAATCTTGGGGTGATCTGGGTTATTCCACTTGGATGAATCCTTGCACCAAGAAGGTAAGCAACAAAATAGGGTGGCCTCTATCTATGGTTCTTAGTAAGGGCTTCCGTTCATAGCACTCCTCTTGCTCCTCAAAAGGGACTAGGACCTCATGGCCTCAAGAGTACCTTAAGCATTCTTTCTCAACACTTTCCTCATGGTCACAATCCCACAAGTACTCACATCAAGAAAAGACAAGCACTACATCTACCAAGGTTTTATGTCCTCGATAGCCTTGAGTTTATAGTGGGTTGGATAGCCAGCAAAAGGCTTGTCCCCACTTCATCATTCCTCTTGATTGTTCAAGAGCAGGGCTGCTAAAGGATTCTAAAGATCTAATCAAAGAGTGGATCAACTTATGAGGTTCAAGGTTTTTGTTTCACCACAAGGGTGAAGAGCATACTCCCCTATCTCAAAGTTTTCTCCCAAACACCTCAAGAAAATGTTCAATTACCCTCTTGCTTTCAAAATCCAAAGATGGGTCAAGATTTTCTAGTTCACCACAAGGGTGAAGAGCATACTTCTCCTACCATCCAAGAATTCCTACAACAAGATATTATGTTCCTATGAAATGAAACAACTAGTAATTGCCACACTTGAAAATGAAATAAACAAAAAACACTTGATTAGATTTTTATGCTTTGGGCAGCCCTATAAAAACTATTAGTAGGCCTTGTGCATTTGAAGCTTTGACATGCATTCTTTTAAGAAAATGATCAAGCAATGAGAGCACCTACAAGCACAACTTGTTAGTCCCACAAGGTTAGCAAAATCAAAATCCAAATGAAATTTGCAAATTAAATCTATCTAACCATAGAAAACTAAACCAACAAGCTAACTAGATCCAAATTTGTTAAGAAAGAACCAAGAAACAACTCACTACTAGGTACAGGTGATAGTAAAGTCACCAGAAATATCACGTGACACTTTACAATATACTAGGGTGATAATATATTTCTAGGTGATACTTCACTATACTGAAAGGAAAAAATATGTTCCAAATAGGGTGATAGAATGTCTCAAATGGGGTGACACTTTAACTGGTAAAGTATCACATGACCATATGCAAACTATCACATGATACTAGAAAACTATCATCCGATAATCTAAGACTAAAAAACCCAAGAGCTGAAAATGAAGCTAAAATTTGATGAAAATTTGACAAAAATGCAAAAAATTAAAGACAAAACAATAATGCTCTACCCCACGGTGGGTGCCAAAAATGTACACACTCAAATGGTGCACTTCTCTAAGTCATTATATCCAAGGGAATCCATGAATAGGAAACCTTAGAAAGTGACCTAGAGCTCTCTATGTATGGAGTTGCAAGATTATTTGATGGATCTTAGCTAGAGCTATTAAGCTTATGACCTTACTAGTTAGCCACACAATGAGAGATTCAAATGAAGACAAGGGAAAGAATACCAATATCTCCAAGAATCACTATGCTAAGAAAATGCAAGCTAGATTAATATGAATATGCAAGCTAGAAATGAGAGATGCAAGCTAAACTATGGAAATGAAATTACAAGCTATGATATGAAAAGGAAAGTACAAGTATTACCAAGCCTTCCTAGTTAAAATAGATGAAGTAATCTAAAGTATAAAGGAAACTAAGCTAAATATGAAGCTATGAATGCCATGACAAATGAAACTAGAATGCAAGAAATGAAACTAGAATAACATGTAGATGCAAAAGCCAAGAATGCTCCAAATCTTCAAAATCTCCAAAGTGACCTAGAAAACCTACAGCATAACATTAGGATAAAAGATAGATATCCAAATGAGGAAGAGAGCTCTTCTTTTATAGGAAATGAAAAGGAATGGACCATGGAGATTAAGAAGAAAAAGATTTAATCAAGGGTGGAGCATCAAAGAGGAGAAATCCATGTGCACAAATATCTTCCAATGAGAAAATAAGAATTGAATTTTGTGTCCATATAAGACAAAAAGTGCTTTTCTTATTTTTATAAAATAAGAATAATGCTTTATTTGTGCAACTTAGGGTAAGAGGAAAAGTGGGGCTTTTTAGTTATTAAAAGGGGAGGAAATATTCCTTATAATTAAATAAAGACTTAGGATAAAATGGTTAGTCCAAGGAATAATCAAATAAATGATAACATAGGATTTGATCAAGGCAATTGATATATTTGAAAAATGTTGATTTTATAAAATATTGATCCAGGGATTTGATAAATTGCTGAATGGGGGCCAAAAGTATAGGTGACCATTTTAGGGTGCATACAGTTACAAGTATCTTCCTCCATCGTAGGCCAAGAATATCATGTCCTAAGAATTTTCTTAGCTAAGGTTAATCTATTTGAGTGTGATCCAAAAATTCCTTCATGGATTTATCATAAGGATAAGTTTGATTCCTCTTCTTCTAAACAGCTAAGGAGCATTCCATCTAGACTTTTTCGATACAATATTTTAGAAATTATGGTATATCAGACAGCTTGGTAAATGAAGCTTTTCTTTTGATTCCTGGTTTGGTCTATGGGAAGGATTTGATCTTTCGAGTAAGTATAAATTGGTCCATACCAAGGTGCTTCATTTTTAGATAGTAATAAAATGGTGTAAGGGTGGGTAGGGTCAAATGCAAGTTGATCCACTTCTTCTACTAGGAATTCATATCTTGTACTCTAATCTGGCAGTTTCAAAAGTGGAGCCAAAGTTTCCATTGCATCCGTTGCTTTGTTCTTTTCCCTCGACACTTGTTCAAATGTGATAAGTATGAAATAATTTTTAAGATTGTCCACCATTTTTTTTTAGGGTATCAATTTGTCATCTTTCATTTGATATTCTTCATTGACTTGATTAATGACTAATTGTGAATCTCCATAAACCTTTAATTTTGTTACTTTTCACTCTAATGCCAACTTGATTCCAATAACCAAGGCTTCATATTCTGCTATATTATTTGTGCATGGAAATAGCAATTTGTAATACTTAGGGATAGTAGAGCCTTGAGGAGTGATTAGAATTATGCATGCTCTTGATCCATGATGAGTGTAGGAACCATCAAAATATAATTGCCATGATTTTGTGTCCACATTCACAATCTCTAAATCTGGGGATTCCACTTGGATGGGATGATCATCTTAAAGTGGTGCTTCTGCTAATTGGTCAGCAATAACTTTCCCTTTGATTTATTTTCTATCAACATATTCTATGTCAAATTCACTTAGCACCATCACCCACTTTGCTAGCCTTCCATTCAATGTTGTCTTACTAAGTAGATACTTCAAAGGGTCAATTTTGGCAATGAGCCTTATCTTATGGGCTACCATATAATGGCATAATTTTTGGGAAGAAAAAACCATATCCAAGCATGCCCTTTCCATAAATGTATAATTCAACTTGTATTTGACTAAGGTTCTACTTATGTAGTAAATTGCCTATTCTTTTCCTATTTCATCCTCTTGTGCTAAAAGTGCCCCCAATAAATTCTCCATTGCTAAAATGTATAAGATCAAGGGCTTGCCTCTAATAAATGGCATCAAGATTGGTGGATTCATGAGATATTTCTTCACTAGATTAAAGGCTTCCTCACATTTGTCATCCCATTTGAAAATTATGTCTTTATGCAAAATTTGGGTGAAATTATGATATTTTTCTGCTAATTGGGAGATAAATCTCCTAATGGATTGGATCCTTCCTTGTAAAGACCTCATGTAACCAATGTTTTTAGGTGCTTCCATTTCCATAATAGCCTTCACTTTAGTGGGATCCACCTCTATCCATTTTGTAGATACAATATAGCCTAGTAGCTTGCCAGATTGGACTCCAAATGCACATTTCTTTGGATAAAGTCTTACTTTGAATTCTTCTAGCCTTTCAAAAAAATTCACCAAAATTGGAAGGTACTCTTTTCTTCAATGGGATTTAGCTAATATGTCATCCACATAATCCTCCATGAGCTTATGTATCATATCATCAAATATTGTGGTCATTGCTCTTTGATAGGTCGTTCTAGCATTCTTCAAGCCAAAAGGCATGACATTCTAGCAAAAAGTACCCCATGCACATGTAAAGATAGTTTTATCTAGTTATATCTACTAAATCCATCCATGAGTGAGAACATGGAGTTTTAGTTGTTAGGTCCACAATGGCATCAATACTTGGAAGTGGTAAATTGTCCTCAGGACATTCCAATTTTAAGTCTCTATAGTTTGTGCAAATTCTGATGGATTTGTCTACTTTTGATACTGGCACTATATTTGAGATCCATTGTGCATAACCAATGGCCCTTATAAATCCCACCTTCAATATTTTTTATAACTCCACTTTTACAAGTAGTGCTATATGAGGATGCATCTTCCTTAGATTTTTCTTAACAAGTTTAGCTCCTTCCTTGATATTTAGATGATGCATTATTAGATTTGGGTTTAGACCTAGCATATTATCATAAGAGCATGTGAAGTTAACTTTTCTTTCCTTAAATAACTTGATGAATTCTATTCTTTCTTCGCTAGATAGGGATGTCGCTAGGTGGATGATCTTTGGCTCTATTTCTGACCCAATATTTATCTTTTCTATTGGCTCAATTAAGATCAAAGATCTTTCTTCATAATGTTCTAGTAGAGCATCAAAACTCCCATCCTTAGGTGCCTTATTTGGGTTTTCACCTTTGGAAACATCCTTTATTTCTTTATTTGTTTCTTGATCTAATGTTTCCACAACGTGGTTTTCAACACTCGATTCTTTTCCTTTAGTATTTTTTTCATTTTTTCTCCGATTTAAAGTTTGGATGCTCCCTTTGATCATTTCTTCTTGATATTATCTAATATAAGAAGGTTCAACCACTTTGAGGTATTGGGACATCATGTTGTCATTTAAGAAAATTGGCAAGGTAGTTTGTTCAATGGTATTCCATTCAATTAAGTCCAAATGGATGAGAGTTAATGGGTCAAAACTTAGGTTTGTTTCAATTGGATTTAGTGTGCATATCTCATTATTGGAAGGCTTGTACATTTTACCTTGAAAATATAGAACATGGGCTTCCTCTAAATGCTCTAAAGAAAAAGGATCAAAGTCCTCCTCACTAGACTCCTCTAGGGTTTATGTTGGATAAAAATTGTGTGGATTAAACCTAACATTTGATTCTTCATAGTAGGTCTCCATGAAGGAATGTATGGTTTCCTACCCATTAATTTATCTCTATTTCTATGCTTGGCACATCATTTAGGATTAATTGACTAGAACTAGATGCTTGATTTGAATTTGACTCTTCTATTGGTCCTTTATCTTTCGTAGAAGCATAAGTATGGATAAAATCAATACCTTTATCTTGACATGACTCATCTGACAAGGTATCCCATTCTCATTCATTATAATCCTCATCACTATAAGATTCTAATTTTAATATTTGATCATGTAGCTTGGGGTAATGTTTTTGAGTGTATCCTTCTTCAAGATACCCTAATCCTGCTTTCTCTTTGGAATCTCACCATGTTGATTCTATGGGTTCAATGAGATCTTCATTATTTATGCCCAAAGGTCCTTGACCTTTGTACCCCATCTTTTGCATGATTGAAAACCCTTTCCCATATTTATGTGTTGGAATGGTTACATTTTGGATATGTTTGACGTGGGCACTTGATTCTTCATCTTTGTATAACAAGTTTAGGATTTCATTATCTTCTTCATCCATGGTGGATGATGTACTTTCCCTCACGATGTTATCTTTATATCTATGGGGTAGATTTGGACATTTTCCAAAGGACTTGGGTAATAAAGGTATGTCCATCATAGATAAGGAGTATTCGCCTACTCCCTTTTTCTTGATCTTACATTGCTTATCAAAATTTTTCTTCATTTGGTCCATCTTTTGATAATGGGCCTCTTTGTGTACACTTGGATAGATTTGGTAGGGTCTTGTTTTGGTTCTTCATTAATGTTATCCTCATTAACCTTCTCTTTTCAATTAGTTGACACAGTTAGGTTAATGAGTTTTGGTGTGTCTTCAATAACTACTTCTTCTTCCATATTTTATTTTCCTTTCAACAAAGGGATGTCCTTAGAACTTTGACCTTGCTCCATCTCATTGGGTATAGACCCTTCAACATTGTGTTGAACCAAGAAGTCATTAATAGGCTTGACATTATTATAATATTGGGATGGGTTCAAATCCCCACTTACCATTATCTCTTTCCCTAGATATGGGAATTTTAGGGATTGATGATAAGTTAAAGGAATGACATGCATTTTGTGGATCCATGGCCTTTCTAACAAGATATTGTAAGTCAAATTTAAGTCCAACACTTGACATATGGTCTCTTTTTGCATGGGACCAACTCTAATGGGTAGCACTATGACTCATTTTGAGGCTCTTTATTCATCATCGTAGGATTTTATGGTTATCTTTTTCTTAGGGTTAATAGCCTCCTCAAAAAATCCTAGGGCTTTCACCAAGTTAAGAGTACAAATGTTTAGGCCAGCTCCTCCATCTATAAGGACTTTTTTCACCCTATGCTTATGAATCAACAGTTCTATGTGTAAGGGAAGATTTCGGGGATGATTAAGGGACATGTCATCTTGTTCAAAAAATGATAGGGAATGGGGTGGAATTAAGTGCCCTACCATATTTTGGAATTTGTCTACCTCCAAATTTAGAGGCACATTTATTTCCAATAAGGCCTTCTTGAAGATATCCTTGCAAATTGGTGATAATTTGAGCACCTTAAGAATAGAGATTTGAGTGGGAGTTTTTTGTAATTGATCAACCAAGTTGTATTGTTTTGATGATGATGTTGAAGCTTGGTTTGATAATTTTTTATGCTTTCCCCCTAGTGACAACATTTGATGATACTTCCCTTGACTTATCTTTCACTATGATAACATTTATGGTTTGTTCCTCTTCTCTTAGTGTATTTATCATGTTATCATAGGTATGAGAAAATTTTACTTTCTCATTGCCCTTTTTTTTATTTTGAATAGCATTAGATGACTCACCCTTTTCATGATTCAACAAGGGGTTTTTGAAGGCCGTGTGAAATCCTTTATTTTGAGTTCCTTCAATTTGAATGGTTCCCTTGTCAATTAAATATTGCACCAAGTGTTTTAACCTCATGCATTCATTTGTTTGGTGACCTCTATTTCGATGATATTCGCATTGATGGGCATCATTCCACCAATAAGGTTTAACTTCTGGTTCGTAATCTTTCATATCAGGTAATGTGATGACATTATTGGTAACCAAGGTCCTTAATAAATTCTCCAAAGGTTATCCTAAGTAGGTGAATTTCTTTTTATTATAATTGGATTAGGAAGATTTTGATTTGTTCCCATTAGCATTATTATTGGAATTATTGGAATTGTTATTGGAATTATTGGCATTATATGGAGCTTTGTTTGATTGATTAACATTATTTAAAGAATTAGCTCCATATGGTAGGATAAAAGGGGTTGACTTCAAGTTGTGTGCCTCCACAACTCCATCATTCACAAGGTTTTTGTTGTTATTCTTTATCCATGATTTAGATTTATCATTGTTATTGTTGGACCCTTGATTATTGAAATACTTAGGCACATAATTATTGTTATTTATATTATTATTATTGTTGTTGTTGTTGTTAGACTTGTTATCTTTAAATAATTTGATTTCACCTCTCTTGACCAAAACATATTCAATCTTGATCCCATTTTCAATGAGTTTTTCAAATGTTGGGGGACATTGAAGTTGTAATCTATAATTCATGTCCATGGAAAATTATTGGTGAAGATTTCCATCTTCTCTTTCTCGGGGATACTTCATGGATACCTTGCAAAAATGGTCCTCCACCTTTGTAGGAATCCTAAGGAGGACTCTCAATCTTTTTGTTTTGTATCACACAACTTGGGCATCATGATTTCATTCTCAATGTTATAAGAGTAATGGGTTACAAAATTGGAGGCTATCTCCTCAAAGGTCCTTATTCCCGGGGGTAATTTTGAGAACCACTCCATTGTAGAACCTCCTAAGCTTCTAGGAAAGAGTCTCATTAGATATGTATCATTGTGCATGAACTCAATTCTTAGGGCACAAAACTCTCTTGAATGATCCCGTGGGTCTGTTTTATCTATGTACTTATCATATTTAGGAAAAATGGTATTGAAAGGAAAAGATACCATAGCTAGGCTTTTGTCAAAAGGGAAAGGACACAAAAATTCAATGGAAAAGGCCTTAGGTTCAGCTGCCTTCTTCATGATATCAATTTGTTCTTGGAAGGCCTTTATCTACCTATTCATAACATTCATGGGGTCATCTTGTTATTGGTCTTTCTTGAGTTGGTCAATATCAAAATTATAAGGTAGCTTTACTCCCTTTTGGGCTAGGTTTAGAAAAAAATTCTCTCTATCCCTATCTATCAATTTCTCCATGACCTCTATGAATTGTAGGTCTTGGACAGCCCTCTCAAATTTCTCTTCAAGTGTTTCTTTAGAATTATGATTGACATTGTTGGTATTATGATTATGATATGTCAAGTTCCTATCCATATCTCCAAGTCTTTGTTCAAATAGGTTTGGAAAAATTTCTTCTTGATTAGGATCTTTGAAAATATTTTGGTATTCAAATTCTTGCCCTTGGTTTGCAACAAGAGTTATATCTCCTTGTAATGATACCTTATATGTGTGGGGCCACATGGAAACCAACATCTAACAAGGGTTCAATTTGGAATGATCCTTGATTCAAGAATTGTTGATTTTAAATTGAAGAGATTTAAAAATATAAGATGAATTTTAAATGGATATATCTCTCACTTGTTTATGTATTTCAAACACAAAAATCATGCATTCACTTGTCTCTTTTTAGCCACTTAACACAAAATGTTTGATTTGAAGAACATTGTCACAGGTTTTGCACAAAAAGACACTTCAAGCACCTACCTAGCACAAGATTTGGTTCATAAACATGGCTCTAAAAGGTGGTCTTGCTATTTTATCAAGGATTTAATGGAGATTCCATTCAAATAGATCTTAAAATTTTATCCCCCAAGCATGTTAAGGGAATTCCCACATGCACAAAAGTATAATTTGGTGCAATCTACGAGGACTACTAGAGGAAGTTCAAAAAATTTAAAATCCATTTGTCACACACCCCATTAAGGATGCATGTGTTTCATTTTAGAGTGGGTCAGATTACCACAATAAAAGTGAGCATGTCCCACTTTGGGATGTCCCTCTCACCTACCTCATTAAGGAAAACTTGGGAGGTGAGCCCACTAATTCTCTACCATGTTCATTCAAAGCAAGGAAAATGGAGTTAAGGTCAAGATTTTGGGAATTTCGTTCACTGAAAGGTGAAGAGCATATCCCTAACTTTTCCTTTTGTTCCCAAACACAATTAGCAATGTTCAATTGATTTCACCCACTAAATATAGGGATTCGAGTATTTCTACTCTCTTCCACAAACAAGGGGCTTTGATTTTATGTGCTTGATTCATTAATCTTTCTTATTAATAAAAAATTTCAACACCTTTAGCTTTTGATTCACTAGAAGAAGTGAAGAGCATAGGTCTAAATGCTAAATTTTTCAAACAAAGAGAGGTTTTGTAATTACTAGATTTTGAAATGCACTAATGCCACAATTTAAGGGAAAATATTGACTAGTTTAAGGCTTACCTTTTCCTTGTAGCTAACCGAAGTTAGGGGCATTTTTGAGTGATTTCATCATTTTATCATTACCTTGGCAATAGCTCCTTCCAAATGTGCTTTTCCACCAGAAAGTTAGTTAACACAACCAATTACAATGAGGGAAACCAAATCAAAATTGAAGAAAAAAAACTAATGTATTGAACCTTAAGCACCTTATTTGAAAATTTTTAAGGAAAAACATGAACTAAGGAGAAAAAATCCAATTGAGAGATACAAATTTCATTTTGTAAGCTTCTATAATTGCAAGATAGTTTTTATATACCTAGTTTTCTTTCTCTTCTGATTCCTCAAGCACTGATTTGATATGAGAAAGGTTCTCCTTCTTAATATTCTTAGCCAAAGCCTTGCCTTCTTGATTAAATTTGCTCTCTAGTTTTTGGACCTTTCTGTGCTTGCTCATTTATAGTAAAAACATACAGACCAAGAGTTAGGTAATTGAATTTATCAATCTGATAGCAAATTAAAATAGTAGACAATAAGCATCATTGTCTAGCTAATACATGTGATCAAATTGTTGGCATGCATAACTTTAATAATAGCAAGTGTCACTTTCCAGTGACACACTCGATATTCAAAGTTAATCAGGTGTAAAAAGTTTATTGCTAAGCGTAAAGATGTCATGCCCATAATATTTCAGTCACAAAAACACACCAACTTTTTTTTTGAAAGTTAAAAGATTAAGATTATGTTGAGGGTTAACAAATGACTTAAGTTGAATGGTTAAGTCAAAGCGAGGGAAAGTTTACTAGTGTAATGGAGAAAACATGGCGAGGATCTATTCAAAAATGATCACCCCCTGGCAAGATAAACTACCCTGAAAAAATTCAAGGTTTAACTATCTTAACCTCAAACTTAATCCATCAAAATATTTATTCACTAATACAAGAGCAATGATTTAAGAGAGGGGGTGGGGCCTTTTCTTAGAAGACTATAGTTTTTGACTATGGTTAATACAGGTGCTTGTCATAACAAATTTTACTATAGTTTAGAAAGTCTTTTAATTGACTAAAATCTAAATAGATACAACTCCCTACACCTAACATCTTTAAATAGAACATTGATTAGATTGATAGTCTATATTTAAATCCTAACAATTCATTTCATTTCAATATAGGGGTTAATTCCTAATAACATTTAGTTTATCCGTCTATCCAAATTATAACCACCTTGTGTTGTTAAAGGCCATTGTTAAAACCCTCCATCAACACCCTTAATAGTTTTTGATTAAATAAATCATTTATTAATATCCAAATAAATTAACTATCAACTAATTAATTAACTAATTAACTGTGGAAATCAAATTAAGTATAACAATAATAAAAATAATAATTAATAGATATTGATTTGACTAATAATTAAAAAAATATGTTAATTAAAATATATATTTATTAATAAATATATTCATTAATAAATATATTCATTAATAAATATAATTATTAATATATATATAAATAAATCATTAATAAATATATTTATTAATAATTAAATTTATTAACAAATATTTAAAAAGTTTTTAAAAAATAAAAATAAAAATAAAACAATTTAACAAGGTATCTTATTGCAAGTTTAAGTCCCAATGGGACTAGGGCGTGGGCCCCCCCTCTGTCGCAGCAAAGAAGGCTCTATTGTGACAGAGTACTTCTCTATCATGACACCACTATGATAGAGAAGTACTCTACCATGCCAGGGTCCTCCTTGACGCTGTTAGCACATGCAAAAAAAATTCATGGCCATGACCTTTTTTTTTCCCGGTCTCTGCAATTTTTCCCAGCTTCCTGGTCCTTAGACCCTTGGAGTTCAAAAACTAGCCATTGAATTTTAGATATTCAAATGTGCCCTAGCCCTATTCTAATTTCAATTTACTTTATCTGATCACTTAAGACTTTAATCTGCATGTGCCCTTTTAACCTCTTACTTTATTCTTTGCGCGGTTAGGTCTTTTATATGTCTGGCGATTGGGCGAATATGTTTTTGTGAAATCTCATAATAGATTAGTCATGCCCCAAATGTTTCAGTGACCTAGCAAATAGAAGTGTTTCCTCTTTCATCGCATATTCTCAAGATGTAACTCAAGGTTAAGGAATCATTCGGAGAACTGGAGAAATCTTTTGTTCACGTATTCTCATGGTTTGACCACAGTTAGAGAAAGTATCTCACAAATTAGAGGTTTCCTTTGTTCGCGTATTCACTGAATCCCCTAAGGTTAGTCTTGCAGTGAGATGAGTAAAAAAAAGGGGTATTTCTTTGGGCCCTATCTGCCAGGTGTGCATCATTAGAGCCTCATGACTGGTCCATAGGTGAATAGATCAGAGATAAAGTGGGACTTGATTTTTTGAAGGCTTAGTAGGCCCTGACGATGTCAGAGGATCAATGGTTAGCATATCTTCTCATGTGATTTGTCAGAGCCTTGCGATCATGTGACTATTATCGATCTTTCCTTGTGGGCCCAGATTATTTTCTCAGCGTCCTTGGTGGTTGTGATAAAAGTGTCTAGCGGCCTGATAAATTTTACATGTGCTCACTCATTCATGAGAAAATTTGGTGATTGCCCAGATGGACTAGTGACTCAGCGAACAAGTGGGTCGTGTAATTGCTAAATATTTTAGCAATGGTGGTAAGTATTTCACGAACTAGCGAAAACCTTCAGTCGCTAGTTCACCAGATCAAGTGGGGCTAGTGTTTTCGGTGACCGAGCATGAACCAATGAATGGTATGGTGACAGGTCGCATTAGGCAGGGCTAGGTGGGGTCTAAGTTTTAGCAGTCCAAATTAAAAGAGTTGGCGGTGCCGATAAGTGTAGTCTTGTCGTGCATTCGCGAGAAGATTTGGTGGTTCTCCAGATTTCTAGTGACTTGGTGAATAGCGGTCATGTAGTTGCTAGAGTTTTAGTGAAAGGCATGATATGTCTCACGAATTGGCAGAGGTCTTTGTCACCAGTTCGTTGAATATAATAGGGCGCTAGTTTAAAAGGAAAGTAAGCCGCGAAGGTAAAGATTGATCAGATGGTCATGACTCAAAGATAGTAGAGATTCAAATGAGGACCGTCGATATGCTGATGGCACCATGAAGTGACCATTATGATTCAATTTTGAATTCTTCAAAGGATTTTCAAGCATAGAAGTACCAGAAATTCAATTCTTGAGCGACCAGAGTGGGTGGAAGTGATTGCTAAGCATTGCGATGTGGTCCAGGCTATCATGGTAGCTATACAGGAATGTCTTTCCACAGGTAATAAATGAATCAGTACCCTGAAGTGTGTTGCAGGGGTCAATTTGGCCAAATTTCTTAGGGCTTGATGATGATTCGGTACTTAGACCAGTACAGGGCTAGTTGGCTGATAATTTCAATTGTATGAGTTGGCATGTTGCGGCCTGATCCCGATCTTGTCTGTGTTAAATTCTTGGTGGGATTAGGTGGATTAAAATTTTGATTTTGAAATGATAATTGTGCTTGTATTGTAACCCTAGTATAAAGAGATTTTTATGATCATTTTGTAGCATTGGGAGTTAGATTTTAAAACTTTTTTGTTGTGAGTCTTCTGCCCAGTCAGGAATGTAACATTTTGGCATTTGGTATTTTGTTGATGATAGAGAAAAAGTTGCAGGTCTAAGCTATAATTTTCAAGCTTGAATCCTCTGGTTTGATTGTTTATACTTAAGGATTCCTCATACTTAATACAAATACATGACTCTTATCCCTCCTTTGTGTCAACTTGGATAGGTTTTGAACTTTCTAGTTCTTTGCGTATTGTTTTATGTGTATGTATCCATTCTTAAGTTCTAATCCAGGATTAGATGAAATGATGCTTTAGATGGGACATAGATCTATCTAATTGTCTATGTAAGGATATCTTATAAGTAGTAAAGGGGATTGCAGGTGTGTTTATGACTTGGAATCTCAGCTATTGTCTGGTGTGTGTAGCATTCTTGTTCTAGGAGATCTTGCCCAATGGATGAGGCACTAGCCTAAGTGAGTATCTCTTTATCAACAAATACTGGTTGTTGTTGTTATGATCCAAAAGGATAAAACAAGAACCATTCTTTAAGTTTTTAGCATTTGGTTGTTTGTGGTTCTACCCCATAGCAATGGAGAGTCAATGAGTGTGTGGTTAACACTTAGTACTTTCTTGCTATCCACTAATCTGTTATTCAAACCTAGTTCTTGGTGTATGAAGAGTATTTTATACTAGGTTAGGTGCACCCGCCTTGGTTTTGTAGAGCCAGAAGAAGAAGAGGGCAGTCTTGTCCCTATAGTTGGTCCAATCACCCTAAGACCTCATAGCAATTTTGGAGTTAACCATTCCTAAAATCCATCTGAGGGTGTATTGGTAGCCTGTTAGAGCATAAGTGTCATTTTGGACAGAGTACTTCTCTATCATGACACCACTGTGACAGAGAAGTACTCTACCATGGCAGGGTCCTCCTTGACGCAGTAGGTACTTTTACGCAGCTAGAGAGAGAGGGGGGTGTGGGGGCCACAGGTCCCCTCCCCCAATGAAATTTTTTTAATTTTTTTTTTAAAATTACTTGTATTATTAAATTTTGGTTTTATAACTTAAAAAAACAAAACTTCTCCAAGACTCTAATGTGCTCGGCCATGTTATATGGAAAATTTATGTTTTTATTTATTTATTCCTTTTTTTATAAGAATAAATCATTATTATTTTTATAACAAAGCCCACAAATGTGGGTTTTATAAAAAGTGATTTGACTTATTATATGTATATATTTTTAATTTAGATTTACTATTTGCTTGCACATAAAGTAGAATTGTTTTTTTTTTGTAGGGAACCTTTCTGGGAGACATCCAAGGTGGGTCCCTCATGATGACTATGCTTCTAGGATGGGATAGAATAGCCTTTCTATTATTATTTTGATTGCAAGTGGCTTATATTTAATATTAAATAATGACTGTGGGATTGGAAAATGTATGGAAATATTTCCCATACATTTTCGAGAGACTTGTAGGTCTCTTTTTTTACTTTTCTCTTGTTTTATTTTTTTGACTTGTTTGTTCCAAATGATTTCTTCTCACATTTATTTACTCTTTCATTACAGATAGCTTAAAGTTGTTTGATAAGAATAAATGTAAATAACTAAAACTTAAAATCAAATTATTTCAAGGAGCACTATGCTATGATAATTGGTCTTAATAAATTAGCTAAACATTTCCATGCTTACATTTTCCAACTTGAAATTTCTTTCATAGGACTATTCATAATACAATAACAACAACACTAACATTAATACTTTCCAATTACCATTTCAAAGAGCTCAAGGAAAACTAATAATCTTTTTTACAATTTCATTTATTGAAGTACTATATAAAAATAACAACATAATACATTTGGATTTCCCTTGTGCATCATACATTATTTGCATATAATAAACATGAATCTTTCAAGAGAAATATACAACCATTCATTTCTTCAAACTTTGATGCAACAACACTTGTTACAAACACAAGACTTGGAGTGATAACTCCATTACACAATACATTGAACTCAAGGGATTCTCAAAACTCCCTTACAATAAGCATAATCTTGAAACAAAAGTGATCCAACTCAAATATGAAATATCATCAACTCTTCAAGATTTCAACTCCAACCATGAAGTCTTCAATGGCTCCAAAATCCTACAATACAAAAATACATAGGCCAAGGAGTGCTCACCTCCCAACCTAGGCTTCTATGAAGCCACCCCTGAGCTAGGGGCACCATCACAAAGATAGGAGATAATCAAGCAAACCGACAATAACAACACATACAACATAAAACATAATGAAATCTCCCTTCCAAGGTTAATACAAAGAGTCTCAAAATGACTCAACAATAGGGTGAAGGTGGAACCATACTCAAGAGGAGAAAGCACATCTCATGATAAGAGGTAAGCCATCACTTGGCTTCCTCATCATGTATCTTTCACCACAAACACAATCTCATCAAACTCCTTATGACCCCCAATATACAAGAACATATAATAGAGATGGCTATATGGAACCCATACATCCATGTTTCATCCCCTCCTATCCAAGGAGAGACCCTACACTCTTGATTGTCCCAACAATTCCCTTCACCCCAAAGACTACTCTTTCCTCCCAAGGGTGAGTATGGCCTTGAGAACTCCCTCAACAAATCTCTACAACACATACAAGAAAACTTCAAGAACCAACAAATGAAACTACACATTTTCAAAGCTAAGAAATCATGCTCAACAACAAGCTCATGGTTCTCATAACATCCATAAAAACTACACTTTCACAACACAAAGGAAATAACACTACAACAAAACTTAAGATTCACAAATCCTCCATTATCACAAAAGTAACAAGTTCACAACACATACACTACAAGAAACACAATAACTAAATTTTGCATACAAACAAATAACATACAAGAGAGCTCTTTCTCTCAACATGAAAACATGAATAAGAAAAATGAATAATACCATAAACCTTGGTTCAAGCTATGGAAGAAAGTTGATGAAGAGCTTTTCCACTTTCCAAAGTCCTCTCCAAATTACCAAATCTCTAAATCTAGAGACTGGTTGTCAAACTCTTCCAAAAGAAGAGTCCCCTCTAAAAAGGCCTCCACACACTCTCCTAGGGATAGGATCTCTCTCTAATTGGATGACCTTCCCAAGCTTCTTACATGGTTTTCAAATATGGATTCCTAAAAGGGTTTCCCAAAAAGTGGACCAAAGACTTGAATTATTATTAGATGAAACACTACGCAAGACCTTGCTTCAAAAGTGGATTTTTGTCATTTTGAAAATCCAACTTTTGGAGGGGTCTTTTGGTCAACATGGGGTTTTCCTATGGTTAAAAATGCCCCTTACCCATAGGTATATCAAGTGGGCTTACTAAAAATAGCCTTAACACTTCCCTATACACCTTTTAAGGCCCCCCAAAACCCATGTGAAGCTCAAATTTGAAATTCCAAGACAAGACATAACCTTAAGCTCCCTAACCAAGTAATTTTCATGGGGATCCTAAAGGGTACCTTCCTATGTTGGTGTTCTACCAATCCCCAAGTGGACATTTCATGGCCAGAAGTACACACGCATGTGTCAAGTGACACAATAAAAATGACACACCACAAGCCATGTGGCATGTCCAATTCAACATTCTCACATAACTAACATTTACAAATAACATATAAATCAATTACATTCATGCACCATACTTTTACAAATTAAATACATTACAATGAGGTTTTTCACTTTTCACTAGAAGCAACCATGATTGAAATGAATTTTCACATTAGTCTTTGCGATGGTTCCCCGAATTTATCACGGCCTATTTCCCTGCACACTCAAGTCCAATATCAATAGTCCAAGGAAATATACATGTAAATTCCATAATTTTCTTAATCAAATAATTCTCAAGAAATTAATCATAATTAAGTCAAAATTTCACATGGCATAATCATTCATTTATAACTTACATAAATCTCATCATGAAATATACAATTCATCACTAAATTAAACTTGAACATAATCATTGCATACATAATTCAATTACAATTAAATGTCATCATGACACTCATAAACTTCACTTAAGTAATTAAATTTAAATTCACAATAGGAATCTCATCATATCATAATCGAATCAAATCTTCATTTCCTAGTTACTTATGTAAGCATATAAAATCTGTCACATCATCACAACATTCATAAATCAAAATAGCCATAATTTAGAATTCGTATTTATGTCATAAAAGGTCATCAATAATTCATCACCTAACATTTAACCAAAAATGAAATACACATCTCAACTTTATTCATTTCTTGATTTTCACTTTCCTAACAACTCATATCGTCATAAATTCCCTAATGGCACATCTTAGTATTTCATCTAAATCAATTATCATAATGTCAGTCATAATGTTTCATAAATTCAACATTGTGAGTATAAAAGCATCATAAAATTTAATGTATTCTCATATACGATAATCAAATCTTTGTCTAAAAGAGTAAAATCTACTAAGCTAATCAAAACATCACGCCAATCACTAGGGCTACCATAATGATAATGAAAAAGCCAAGGTGGGTCTAGGGTGAGGCCTTGCAAAAGATATTGAAAATTGTGTAAAATGATTTATTTAAAGTGACAATTTAACAATACTAGGAATGACTCTCTCTGTAAATTGTGTAGTTAAAGTCTATCAGAGGCAGTGACAAATAGTAGATCCATGACACTTCTTAAGTCATAGATGTGACTTTATGAGAAAAGGTAGAACAATTTATTTCACAAGCATGAGCATTCATCTTGCAAGTGGCTAGAAATAATTTAAGACAGAAGAGAAGTGATCAACCAAGTGTGAGTTATCAGCTAGTAGGCATTAGAATAGTGATCTAAAGCATCATTAGAATTACTATAGGCATGAATGAATTCTTTATATGCATGACTTCACCTATTTGCTGCAGAAGATTCACAAAAAAGTGAAAATACAAGCACACAAAATATGATGAAAATGATGAAATGAGGCTTAGAGCCCCATGGTGGGCGCCATTTTGTATACTAGGGAAAGTATCTTCATAGAATTAAGGTTGAACAATAAATGAAATAGTAACTAAATAAACCACAATAGAGAAACTATTTAGCAAATTAATGATCAATTGAGCATCCTATGGATCTCTAACTAAGAATGTTAATGCAAAGCTCTCAGGAAGCTTCCATTAATGGCAGTCCTAGAATGACAATGATAAGATAAACAAGTTAAAGCTAACAATTATATCAAAGTAAATGCTAATTAAGTTCTCAAATGCATTTCTAAACTCAAATTGCAAGAGGTTCAATGCAATTCTTAGATGTGTGGCTATGAATTACGAAGGATTTAGGCCATTGTTTTATAGATTTTCCAATGGTAGGGGGTGTAGTTGTGTTTGATCATGATTAAACCTTGGTTGAGTCCTTGGTTCCATGCTTTGAAGACAATGAAAAGTTTGTATCCTCAAAGCTTAGGACAAGTAGACAAGATCAATGGACAAAATTATCTTTCACTTTGAGTGATTGAGATTGAATTTGGCTTGATCCATGTGAATGTGTTTCCTTAAATCTCATTGGTTGATTGAATTTCCTCTCCTTTTGGGTTGTTGAGAGTAATTGAGATTTATTAATTGATTTAAATGAATTTTTTTACCCATGTACCACTTGAATGGGTTAAATTTGATTTAATCCAAAACTATACAATTATTTGATTTAATTGCGGTGTGATTTGATTGCATTTGATTAAAACACTCTCAATTTTGATTTATCTTGAATTAAGACTTGATTTTCATTTTGATTGGCTAATTATGCATTGTGATTCAATTATGTCCTTGATTTGCTTTGATTTGACTCAATTTTCTTTGATTTTATCTTTGTCTATTTTTAGGTGATTACAGGAGCATTCTCTTGCATGCCTATGGGCATTATGCATGTCGAAGACATTAGGGCATACATTTACTATAAGAAGGAACCAATAAGATTGGACAAATTATGGGCGCACATGAAAAATATGCTAAAACTAGACAAAACCTTCTTGGATGAATATGCGAAGTGGAATGATCACCCTATAGCAGAGTATGCTACGACATATGAGTTCTATGAGATAGAATGGATTAAAATACTTCTGAGAAGAATTCATGATGACCTATTTTGGATAGGTGATGTGCTAGTAAGAATCACTAGTGTCCTAATATATGAGATGACATGCCTATCTAAGACTAGCATAGTCCTTCCTATGGGAAAGGATGTCAGAAAAATTGTTGAGAAAACATGTAAGTCAAGGAGTGATAGGCATGGGATGAAAATTGAGCCTATTGAGAAAGTTGACATCAAATTGATGTCCATGATACTTGGATACAGGTTTCAACACACCAGCAAGGTGAATAGTGTGTCTACAGCCACAATTCTAGCAACCATTAGACTTGTGAAGGAAGATGGAGAGATCAATCTATGTGAGATATTGCACACAAAGTTGATTAATAATATCAAGGCAATCAAGCATGCTAAGACCAAGATATTTAGGTTTGGGTCATTGATCATTTACATGTACCTTCATATAGTTGGGAAAGTATCAAATTTGTATTTGGACAAGTCCATTCCAACCATGCCACATATATCTTACAAGGAATCCACTAAGAGTACATTGAGAGATTACATAACATTAGAGTTGAAGATCTTCAGGGCCAAGATGCAAATGAGGTACAAAATTCTAGAAAACATTGTTGAGAAATAGAAGGATACTATTTGTTTTATGGTTGAAATAGATACAACATGCATGGAGATATATGTACCTAGAGAAAAGTGGATTCATGCACTTGGATATGAAGTAGATGAACAAGTTTTAGAAGAATATGCTCAAGTACTACTTTTAACTCCTATTGACCCTAATGAGCCAAGGTGGGGAACTTATGAGGAAAAGATAAGAGAGATAGATGCTATGTTAGAAACTAAAGTCCACCAAGATAACTGAGAGGGGGGGAGGTGAATCAGTTATTAGATAATTATGACTTTTATCATCTTCAACAGCATTTAACCATGTAAGTAATGCAATTACTAACCATACAAATATATTCATACACAATGACACAATAACACAAGATATGTTGACTAGGGAACCTCTTGATCAAAGAGTAAACCCCTGTAGGAATGATGCCCACAAAAGATGCACTAATATGAATATTCCTTGTGAAAGAATGGATGCTATTAGGAGTCTTATGAAATACATTATAAATCCCTGTTAGAAGATTTTGAATCCTTGTTAAAAGATTCTAACCCCATTAAGAGTTATGGAAGATAGAAGGACCCACTGCCCAAACAGCTTCAAGGTAAGATCATTGAACAAACTATCCAAATAGCCTTAATATTATTCAGTAGAATAATATGAAATATGTTACCTCCTTACTATGCCAAACCACACTCACTGCTACATCAGATCTCAATTCCAGATCTCTGTACTTCGCATGTCTTCCTTCACAATTTCACTTTCACAACCTCTTAGACTCTTCTCTTCACTTCATGCTTACATTCACATGCAACTAAAACCATGCTCACACTTCTTTCATATTAAAAATACATACAATAAGGAAAAACATTCCTTCCTTTATACCACACTCAAATAATTACAAATGATTTGGCACACAATTACAAAATAAAAGTTTCCACACGCTACATCAAAATTACACAAAATTGTCGGCTTCCAGAAGCAATAACTCTTCACTCGTGCAACCTCAAAGTTTGTGCTATGAACCACATAATCATAAATGTTTCTCAAACTTCTCTCTAACTACACAAAACTAGATTCCATCCTGATTAGGAGATATCATCCGATTTCCACAAACAGCTACTCAGGAACACTACCTAAATACTGCTTTTACCAAAATACTCATAACTTTCATGAATCAATGAATTACTATTTGCACTCTTAACCATAGAAAAATAACATGTCAGAGAGTATAACATCAACATCACATAGCTCCAACTACAGTATCCCATGTGTGCTAATCAAAACAATGTCTACTTCTCTACTAGTCTCCAAAAGATCACTGTGTTGACATCAATGACAATCATAGTCATGAATGCAAAAACAACTGCTACAGAATGACTGCCAACATCTAGAATTCATTCTTAACAATCTCCCCCATTGGCATTGATGGCAACATAGATGAAAAACATCCAATGTTCCAAAAATCCAATATTGCTACACTACTACACTGATACTCTGAAAGTTCTTCAAATCTTCTTCATCAATCAAATCTTGCTTCGTTATCCTATTAAGTTCTCTCCAAAAGATGGTGCATAGGGTTTTTCATGTACACTTCTCCCCCATTGACATCAATGACAAAAATTTCATCACTATGTTAATAACAACTCAATGTCCAAAGACACTATTTCAAAAAATACATTCACAAGAGTCCTCATGACTCAACTCAGATACACATACTCCCCCATAGAGGAAGTACCAACATCCAATCTAGAAAAAGATAGGGCTCATATACCACTAGATGGATGCAACCAACTACATCATTACTCAAAAGTAGGTTGGGGCATAACCCCAAGCATACATCTCAGATACTCAAATGTATCCTTAGGCAAAGGCTTTTTACATATGTCTACTATCTATTCCTTTGTGCTTATGTACTCCGGTCTGACTTCTTTCTCAGCTACTTTCTCTCTTACAACATGATACTTGATCTCTATATGCTTAGTTTTAGACTGTAAAACATGATTCTTAGACATACTGACTATGCTAGTGTTGTCACAATGTATGACAACAAGCTCAATAAACTTAATTCCAATATCCTTCAGCATCTACTTCATGCAAATTATCTAGTTACAATTGTTTGCTACTACTACATATTTTGCTTCTATTGTACTCTATGAAATACAATTATTCTTCTTGCTCAACCATGAAACCAATCTTCCTCCAAGAAAAAAGGCTCCACCACTGCTACTTTTCTTATCATCAACACTACCTAGCCAATCAGCATCTGTATATGCACATAGGGTAAAATCATCAAATTTTTCATACCACAATCCATAGTCCATTGTGCCTCTTAAATATCTCAATATCCTCTTTACTGCTACATAATGTGACTCTCTAGGTTTAGCTTGAAATCTTCCTACCATGCCAACTGAATGTTGTATATTCATTATGTTGGAAATATTCAAGACTATCTAGGTTACTGAGAGGGGAGGGGTGAATCAGTAACTTCAAAACTTTTAACAAATTCAGATCTTAATAATATTAGATTGATAATTTGACTGCATGCATGAGTAACAAAAAGAATAAAACATTCATAACACTTTGAACATAGAGATTTGGTGACCCAGAAAACTTCCAAGTAGAAAGTAAAACTGAGGTGGGGATGATACCCACAAAACTTCAATACTGTAGTATAAAGTTTGCTGGTTAAGGCTTACAATGATCACTTCTGATGATCTACCCTGTTAGGAGCAATAAGGACTGCTAGGTCCACCTTGTTAGAGGATTTACAAACATACAATGAAGTATGCACTCAGTTAAGAGATTTTACAAAGACTGTTAAGTCTACCCGGTTAAAGGATTTCAAGCTGATTCACCAGTTAGGATGAAATAATAGATCTCTTACTTGCAACTGTACTTGCTGATTGAGATTCTCTGATGTACTGATCACCTTCTATGATGGATAGATCTTTGCTACTTCTTATACTGTTGTAGCCCTTTGTAATTTGCTTATCTCTACCTTTTTCTCTTTTTCATACTTCTGTATATTTCTTTTTTGGATATGACATAAAAAATTGTTTATATATCAATCTAAGTCAATTGCAAAATAATTACAAAGTCAGCTCTTAAACAAGTAAATAAAAGTATTACTGAGTCGGCCCAAATATAGTTACATAGTTACAACAAAATAACTCGGTGACTTTCTGATACTCGATGTCCACTGCGTTACTCGGCATCATCATGCACTCGGTAGAAGTGGAGGCTCGGTCCATACTAACCACTCGGTCATAGTTTCAAACTTGGTAAATACTAGAGACTCGGTAGATACAGTGTTACTTGGTAGAAATTGAATTTCCTATTTAACCATGTAGCACTCGATAAACACTATGAAACTTTGCGAGCTCGGTATGCATTGTTCTTCTCGGTATGCTCTGTTATGCTCGGTATGCACTGTTCTACTCAGTATGCTCTGTTCTGCTTGGTATGCTCTGTTCTACTCAGTAAGCTCTGCTCTACTCGGTATGCACTATTTAGAATAAGTGTTGTCACTAATGACAATCATGCTTAATGCCAACAATTTCCCCCTTTGGCATTAGTGACAAAAACACTTATTGCCAAAACTTATATACAAGAATCATGCTGAATCTGTTTTAGATTTTTCAAAATTTATCTTTGTCAAACTGTTGTTTATACATTTCATGACTCCCTTATATAGAGTACTTTCTCCCCCTTTTCTATTTCACACCTTAATCTTATACACTTTCTCCTATACATTTTCTCCCCCTTTTTTGAAAATAATGCCAAAGGTGTATATACAAGTATTTTACAGGGAGAATCCAAAATGTGAAAGAAAATCAGAATGTACCTTTATGATTAGTGCCAGAGTTTTGTCCCAATTCTCTTGCAGAATCTTGCATGTTTGGAGTGCAATTTGGACTTCTGCAGAGAGTTCAATCATGTGATCTACAATGGAAAATTGATTGTCATGGAGTAATGCTTTTGAGTGAACAATGTACTTTTTCATTATGTCCATGATGGGAAGGATCATGTTCTAAATATCTAGCAGTGTTGACCGGATCTTTGTGTCCTCTTTTAATAATTCTGACTGCCTATTTGATATGAATGTGATTTTCATATGATGGGCAGAGCTTGAACTAGGTTCAAGTTGCAACTTCTGTACACTGTCCTTCAGATCCTCATCAATCTTATTCAATTTATCCTTGACTTCCTTAGTGAACTCAGCAACATTACATAGCTTAGCAAAAAGTGAGGTAACATTGGAATAGGAGGACTCAATATTTGTCAAAACTAAAGATAATTCTACCTGATTAATAGCTATATACTGAGCAACATGCTCAAGCACTTTATTGTCAAACTTCTTCTCAGCTTTCTCAAGAATCTTTTCTAACCCAGAGGAATCCTCATTGAACTTGTTCACTGCCTCAGCTAACTGTAACAAAATATGTTGAGAGGAATCAACTTTAATACCTAATGTTTTTGACAAAATATCCTTTGCATCCTCAATAATTTTATATTCCTTGTCCCTTTCTTCTTTTAGTTTCTTCTGCTTTGCTTTCTTCTGGAGGAGTTCACCAATGTTTTGCATTTGGTCTACTGAAAGATTTGCAAAGTCTAGTTTTGGAATCTCTATCTCCTCATCTAAGTCTATATCCTCTTCTACATTCTTACTCAAAAATCTTGTACTCGGTTGAGCCTTAGGATCAACTGTTATTGCACTTAATGCCTTTGTAGAAGTTATTGTAGAAATTGTAGGACTAGCTATGAAAAATGATAAACTACCAACTGGAATACTTGATGGGCTCAAAACCAAAGTATACACAATTGTAGAATCAAAAACTAAAATACTTACTGAAGTATCCAAAACTAAAGTACTTACTGCTGGAAAACTTGATATAGAAGTAGGTACTGAAGAAGATACAGGAGACTGCAACTCGGTAAAAGAGGTGGTAGTCATTTCTATTGATGATACATTGAGCTGTGCTAGTGATGATGTGACATTTGATGTATCTGTGGAAGTTGTCACAATCATACTTGAAGTAATCTTCGAGCTAGGTGTAGCAACTTTTGCTCGAGAGTGAGGAAGTGAGGCAATGACTTCTACAGCTATCTGAACAATATTATCTTCCTCATCACTTTTCTTTTCTACCTAAGTATCTTCTTCTTGTTCATCACTATCATCTTCAATATCTTTGATTATCACAGTTTTAGTACTCAGTTTGTGAAGTTTATAGATGTTTTTCCATGTGGTAGTGGCACTCTTCACAACCGACTCAATATCTTTGATCAAAATCAAACAACTGTTGAATTTGAGTGTCATCTTATTTTCATTATCTATTAATGCCTTATTAATTTCAGCATTTTTCAAACTCGGCATCAATTGCCTCAAGGTTTGAGCATAGATGTCCTTGACAGTTTTCCTTGCATTGGACCATCTCAAATTAATTTTATTTAGCAGAATTCCTGGGATTTGAGAAGCTATCTCTTCAGGTGAGTATTTCCATTTTCCCATTTTCTCAATAACAGCATCTTCAATTTCCTACTGCTCTTCCTCAGATCTGATTTCATATTTGAGAGATTTGAAGTTTGCAATTCCAGATCCTTCTCTCAAATTCTTGATCTTTTCTTTTAATGAAGGAGGAGGCCTTTTGAGTACTATTTCTTCATGGTCTTTGCCTACCTTGCCTCTTGCACTCCTTCTAAATACTGCAGAGGATTGCTTGGGCACCTTGGTGATAATTACTTTTCCTTTCTTCTTTACTGGTACATGTTCTTCTTCCTCCTCATCCTTTTTCTCTTCTTCTTCAAAGTCCTCTCCTTTTCCCTCGGTTAACATTAGAGGTGTGCTAGCTTGTATTTTGGCCATCCTCTTTCTTCCTTTATTAACCACCTGTGGAAGCTTTATACTAAGCTCAATTCTTTCCTTAGCTTCTTCATATGTCCCAAAATATGGTGCCTTTGGATTAATAGGTTGATTAATTAGGGCTTCAATAATATTCTTGGTTTCATCAATATTCACCTCATAGGGAAGAGGTTTCACATGTACAATCCTTGGTTTTGCTACCTGTATATACAGATTATCACAATCCACCATTAAACAAATATCATCTTTGTAATCTTCCACCAATTTCTGTGGAATCCAGAATCTATTGTTCATTTTCTCTTTAAATGATTCAAAATAGTTATCCATTATGCTTTCAAAAGTGTCATCCATTTCTGAAATGTATTCATTCATCTAATAAAGAACCGGCACATCTTTTCTCCATACTACCGTGCCTTTTGGTGGGAAAAACTTTTGAGCATAGAAAAATAAACAAACCAATAGTGAGCCAAACTTACATGGATTTTTCTTTGAGATTTGGATGCTCTCCATGTTCTTGTTGAACTATTTCAATGAAATATCTGCTAGGTCAAATGATAGATTGTTCTTCACAATCTTATATGCTAGGTCAACTACTTCACACGGAACACTGTTCTGCTGACTTGAACTGTATATCTTGTGAGCTATGATATGTATACCAAAATTCAATTCTACATCAGTAATGTTTCTTATCTTCATACCTCTACCATCCCACTTGGCTAGGGTTTTCTCTTGCAGTTTCGACCGACCTAGGGTTTTTGTAGATTTTGCCTTGTCAAGCATGGGAAGACCAATGATTCGGTGAATCATCTTCTTCATAATCTCTACTAGTTGCTCAAGCCATATTTTACCTTCATGTACTTGGCTGAGGATATATCTGACCCATTTTATCTGAAAGCTCTGAGGTAAGTGTGTGATGTGAACTAAACCCTTATCTTCCAAATGTTGATGCTCCGGTTTGAGAACACCATCGACACATAGTTCCTCATGAATAGTATCTATCTCTAGGGTTCCAAGCTCTTGAATTGTACACTTAGAATGACTACAAATATTATTAATAAGGAGTACCTTAGAAGGGATCTGAGATTGAGCTCCACTCGGGTCTAGGGTTCCGGCAACTGCGGGCACGAGTTTGAAATCTGGCGCTTTCCATTCTCCATGAACTAACATTTCCAAACCTTTCTTCACTTTAGTGTTGGATGATGCCATGGTAGCTCAGTGAACACAGTAAATTCTTTGAGGAAAGAGAATATCTTGCTGAAATATGCTTCGAAATGCTTGATTGCACTAGGAGACTTTTCTGCTTTCAATATGCTAAAGTTCACGGTGAATAGTGAACTTGATTTCACTCCTTTTGTTAAAACTTTGTCATTAATGGTCAATACAAATTAGGGTATGAACTAGATAGGCTGTCATCCACTATGAATTAATTGCTCAGTGAAGACTCTACAACTTGGTGATCATATGAATTCATACTTCTCTGACCTTACTCGGTAACCAAATGAAGTTAGGTTACTCCCGACCTTGCTCAGTGGTAACTGATACCGACCTTCTTGTGATCCTTATGTATCTTGCATACTGATTTGGATCTATCTTCCTTTCAGTTCAGGAACTATTTTGGAATATGTCTATGAAGATACAGTTCTAGTGCTTTCTTGGAGACTAGTTAGAGCTCATAGAGCCACTCCCTTCATGAGTGACTTCAGGACTGGTTTGCTCGGTAGGTTTAGGAATCCACTTTTGTCTCATCTACTTCCTAATTCTATTTGCTTTTTCTTTCTTTTCATCTTCAACTTTGCCTAAATTCATGTAGTTTTTAGATATGTGACCAAGCTTAGTGCAATTATAACATCTTATGGTAGAATCCATTTTTCTCAAGTGGTGCCTTACACAATTCATGCCAATGTGTCCATATTCTCCACAGTAATGACATCTACACAAAGTGTTGTAATCCCAACCAAACATTGCTTTAATAATTTGTTTCACTGGATTGGGTGTTTTAGTTCTGCATTCTGATGCCTTATGACCTTGTTTGCTACAATTATGACATTTTCCTTCAAATCTTGGTTTCTCCTTGCATTCATTTGCTTTATCACCAAGCTGATTGCAATTGTAGCATTTTCCATTGAATTTTGATTTTCCATTGCTCCAACATTTGTTTGAAGTATGAACAATTTTGCCACAGTGATTATAGGTAGGTTTCTGATTCTTTCGAGTACCTTCTTTGAAGATTCACCTTCCTCTTTGTATCCAAGTCCTACTTTTCCTTTTTTCCTATGAAGGTTTCGTTCATACACCTGATTCATATCTTCTTGAGATTTCAACATTCTCTCATTGATTTTTCTTTCAACATCTAGGTCACTCATCACTCTTAAATTGATTTGCTTTTTAGATCTCAGCTCTTCTCTCATATTTTCATTTTCTAATCTCAGAGTCAAGATTTCTTCATTTGCATTGGAGATTTGATCAATAAGGTTTTCTAGCTGGAGGGTTTTATTCTGGATTTCATTGTTCTTTCCATATATTTCATCTTTCATCTTGTTTCTTTGTTCCAAGACTTCATAGAATCTTGTTGACTGAATTTCCTATTCTCTTTTCAATTTTCTCACTTCTTCTTGCAGAGATCCACTCTTTTCTAGAAGTTCTTTGATTGCATTGTTTGCTTCATCTGAGCTGCTTGAAGGGAAAAAGTCTTCAATCTTTTCTTCAACATACTAGTGGTCATTGATCTAATTTTCAAGTTCCTTCCTTCTTTTTAGGGAAAGGGAAAGATGCTCTCTTGCTTCTTTGAGTTGATTTATGGCCATTTCCAGATCTAGCTTTTCATTCTCAATTACTTTGTTCAGTCTAAATATCTCCATTGTCTTGAATCTTTTCTCAAGCTGTCAAACTTTATTCTGAGAACCACTGAGCTCTGATACCAATTGTTGGAAATATTCAAGACTATCTAGGTTATTGAGAGGGGAGGGGTGAATCAGAAACTTCAAAAATTTTAACAGATTTAGATCTTAATAATATTAAATTGATAATCTGACTGCATGCATGAGTAACAAAAAGAATAAAACATTCATAACACTTTGAACACAGAGATTTGGTGACCTAGAAACCTTCCAAGTAGAAAGTATAATTGGGGTGGGGATGATACCCACAAAACTTCAATACTGTAGTATAAAGTTTGCTGGTTAAGGCTTATAATGATCACTTCTGATGATCTACCCTGTTAGGAGTAGTAAGGACTGCTAGGTCCACCTTGTTAGAGGGTTTACAAACATACAATGAAGTATGCACTTAGTTAAGAGATTTTACAAAGACTGTTAAGTCTACCCGATTAAAGGATTTCAAGTTGATTCACCTGTTAGGATGAAATAGTAGATCTCTTACTTACAGCTATACTCGCTGATTGAGATTCTCTAATGTACTAATCACCTTCTATGATGGATAGCTCTTTGCTACTTCTTATATTGTTGTAGCCCTTTGTAATTTTCTTATCTCTGCCTTTTCCTCTTTTTCATACTTCTCTATATTTATTTTTTGGATATGACATAAAACATTGTTTATATATCAATCTAAGTCAATTGCAAAATAATTACAAAGTTAGCTCTTAAACAAGTAAATACAAGTATTACTGAGTCGGCCTAAATATAGTTACATGGTTACTGCAAACTAACTCAGTGACTTTCTGATACTCGGCATCCACTGCGTTACTCAGCATCATCATGCACTCAGTAGAGTTGGAGGCTCGGTCCATACTAACCACTTGGTCATAGTTTCAAACTCGGTAAATACTGGAGACTCGATAGATATAGTGTTACTCGGTAGAAATTGAATTTCCTATTTAACCATGTAGCACTTGGTAAACATTGTGAAACTTTGCGAGCTCAGTATGCACTGTTCTACTTGGTATGCTCTGTTCTTCTCGGTATGCACTGTTCTTCTTAGTATGCTCTATTCTACTTGGTATGCTCTATTCTGCTCAATAAGCTCTGCTCTACTCGGTATGCACTATTTAGAATAAGTGTTGTCACTAATGACAATCATGCTTAATGCCAACATCATTGTAGTGTGTGTGAAGTACCACAATCCTCCAATCATGGATCTATATTTTTTCTTCTCAACCGCTAGTGTTTCATCATTGCTTGATAGTTTGTGTCCTACAACCATAGGTGTTCCAACTACTTTATAGTTCTCCATTCCAAATCTTTTCAGAAAATCATTCAAGTACTTTGTCTAGCTAACAAAGATACCATCACTGTTCTATGCTATCTGTAATCCCAAAAAGCATTTCATCTCACCAATCATGCTCATTTAAAATTCTATCTTCATTTCATCAGCAAATTTGTCACTAGCTTCATCTTCTCCTCCAAAGATAATGTCATCAACAAAAATAACTATAACTAAAATTCCATTTTCAATTTCTTTTGTGTATAGATTACTATCTATTGTTCCTTTAGTAAATCCTAATTTCAATAAATACTTATCCAATCTAGCATACCAAGTTCTAGGTGCTTGCTTTAGTCCATCTAATGCTTTCTTTAGTTTACATACCATATCTCCTTCTTGAGTCAAAGGAAAACCTTTAGGCTTCTCAATGTAGACTTCTTCTTCCAATTCACCATTCAGAAATGTGGACTTCACATCCATCTTCTACACTTTGAATTTCTTAAAAGCTGCATAAGCCAAAAACATTCTCACTACTTCAAGTCTTTCTATTGGTGTAAAGGTTTCTTCATAGTCAATTCCTTCTTGCTGTGAGTATCACTTACATACTAGTCTTGCTTTTTTTCTTACTACTTCTCCTTGTTCATTCATCTTGTTTTTCTGAATACCCATTTAGTTCCAATCACATTCTTGTCTTTAGGTCTAGGAACCAATTCCCATGTCTTGTTCTTTTCAATTTGATCTGGTTCTTCTTTCATAGCAGTAATCCAATGTTCATCTTCACAAGCTTCATTAGTAGATTTATGTTCAATTTAAGAAAATCAAACATAAATGTACCTTATTTCTAGTCATAACTCCTCTGTCCAAACTTCCAATAACTTGTTCAATAGGATGATGTCTAGATAAATACCTGTTCAGTGTTAGTCACCAATCTTGCTTCAACTATAGATTCTTCTCTAGATTCTTCTTTGGTTTCTTCTCTAGTTTCTTCTGTAGTATGATTCTCATTCAATAATTCACTATCAGTCTCATAGAATAATTCAGTAGTTTCAATGTTAGGCTAAGGATTAGCTTCTTCATCAGATTCATAATCAAGCATTCTTTCTTGAATTTCAAACTTCTCATCAACTTTAACATTTGCACTCTCAAAAATAGTTTTAGTTCTCTTATTGTAACATCTATATGCTTTTATCTTCAAAGAATATTCAAGAAAAATACCTTCATCACTTCTAGGATCAAATTTTCCAATATCATCATCTCTCTTTATATAACATTTGCTTCCAAAAATTCTAAAATACTTAATTGAGGGTGCATGTCCAAACCATAACTCATAAGGTGTCTTATCAGTATCTACTCTGATTTGTACTCTATTCATTATATATACTGTTGTATTCACTACTTCTCTTGAAAATGTCTTTGCCAAGTCATTCTCAAATAACATAGCTCTTACTGCTTTAGTTACTGACCTATTTCTTCTTTCTGCAATACCATTTTGTTCAAGTGTTCTAGGGGCTAGAAATTATCTCTTAATACCATTCACTTCACAAAAAGTGTTAAACTCTCTAGAAGTAAATTCACCACCTCTGTTAGATCTCAAACATTTAATCTTCATTCTAGATTCATTCTCAACTTTATTCTTAATGATCTTAAATTTATCAAATGCTTCAAATTTTTCTTTTAGAAATGCAATCCACATCATTCTTGTAAAATCATCAACAAGAATCATAAAATACCTTTCTCCATAGAATCCTCTAGTCCTAGTAGGACCACTCAAGTCTATATGAACAATCTCCAACTTGTCTGTCGATGTGAACTTCTTACTAGGAAATGAACTTCTCTTCTACTTAGCCATCACACATTCTTTGCAAATCATGTTAGTAAGCTTCATAATTTTAGGCAAATCCCTTACTGCAAGTGTAGTACTCACTTTCACAATGTTATCAAACTTTATATGATAAAACCTTCTATGCCATAACCAAATATCATCAATTTTAGTAATTAAGCATGTCATCTCAGTAGGATTCAACTAAAATACATTACCTCTAGTTCTAGATCCAGTTCAAATTAGATTTCCATCTTTATCCTTTATCACACAAGTTTTCTCAGTAAACCAAACTTGATATCCGTTATCCACTAACTGTCCAACACTCAAAAGATTATGTTTCAATCCATCAAAAAAGTAAACATCATCAGTATTAGTCTTTCCATCAAGAGTAATAGATCCTATACCTTTAATCAAAAAAGGTGCATTGTTACCAACTCTAACAACTCCTCCATCATAATTGTTAAACTTTATGAACTTCTTCATATCTCCAGTCATATGATGTGAACAACCACTATCTATAATCCAATTAGCTTTCTTTTAAACTTGGGAAACTAATGCTTTTTCTTCTTTAACATTAGATTCAAAATTTTCTTCTTTAATTGCTACAAATCCTATTTCATCATTATTCTCAGTATCACTTTCACTCAAAGTTCTTTCTATACTAGCTTCAAGATCTTTATCATTAGCATAATAACATTCCTTAGATCTTCTAGGCTTGAAATTATTTCTATACTTCTTAACTCTCTTAGGACATTTAGATGCAAAATGACCATATTCTTGACAAGTCCAACATTTAAAAATTTTCTTACCGTCTGGTTCTCTTTAGATCTACTACTGCTCGCATAATCTCCACTCACACCAGTACTTCTTGACAAAGTAGGATGAATACTAAGAGCACTGAATGCTATCTCCATTCTAGGCAAGTCTCCTGATAACCTCAAGTTCATCTCTGCTACTTTCAATCTTCCAAGAAGAGTCTCTCTTGTAAAGTTTGTAGTACAAGGTATAACTTGTTCAATCATTTATGTTGTCTACTTAAATATAGGAGTCAATGTCCTCAAAATTTTCCATATCACTTCATTCTTTGTTTTTGATCATCCATAAGATTTTATCCCTACAACAATTTCTGATATTCTACCAATATAGCTTCTAACAGATTCATCTTCCATCATTCTAATATCTTCAAATGCACATATCTAATTATGTAATCTAGCTCTTTTTGCATGTTCATCACCTTCAAAAGTAGAGTGTAAAGCTTTCCAAATTTTATTAGATTTCTTAAAACATTTTACCTGACTGTATTCATTCTCCAGAAGTTCTATCAAGAGTGCTTCTCTTTCAAGTATGTTACACATGAATAGGTCTACCTCATCTTTAGTACTTGTTTCAAGATTGTCTTCTTCAATTATAGTCCTTTCATTCTTTGTAATCAACCAATAGCCTAGTGCTAAACACAATAGATGTGTCTTCATCTTTTCCTTCTAGCTATCAAAATTTACTCCATCAAACTTAGGGCTTTCTTTTCTGAAATTTTCCATGGATCTCCTTAAGCTGTTAAACTTTCCTTTCAAGGACCTGCCGCTCTAATACCAATTGTTAGATAGTAAAGTCCACCAAGATAATTGAGGGGGGGGGGGGGATGAATCAGTTATTTGATAATTATAACTTTTATCATGTTCAATAGCATTTAACCATGTAAGTAATACAATTACTAACCATACAAAGATATTCATACACAATGACACAATAACACAAGATATGTTGACTAGGGAACCTCTTGATTAAAGAGTAAACCCCAGTGGGAATGATGCCCACAAAAGATACACTACTATGAATATTCCTTATAAAAGGATGGACTATGCTAGGAGTCTTATGAAATACATTTAGTACATATAAATCCTTGTTAGGAGATTTTGAATCCTTGTTAAAAGATTCTAACCTTGTTAAGAGTTATGGAAGATGGAAGGACCCACTGCCCAAATAGCTTCAGGGTAAGATCACTGAACACACTTTCTAAATAACCTTAATATTATTTAGTAGAATAATATGAAATATTTTACCTCCTTACTATGCCAAACTGCACTCACTGCTACATCAGATCTCAATTCTAGATCTCTGTACTTCACGTCTTCCTTCACAATTTCACTTTCAGGACCTCTTAAACTCTTTTCTTCAGTTCATGCTTACATTCACATGCAACCAAAACCATGCCCACACTTATTTCATAGTAAAACTACATACAATAAGGAAAAACATTTCTTACTTTATACCACACTCAAATAATTATGAATGAGTCGGCACACAATTACAAAATAAAAGTTTCCACATGCTACATCAAAATTACACAAAACTGTCAGCTTCCAGATGCAATAACTCTTCAGTCATGTGACCTCAAATTTTTCACTATGAACCAAATCATCATAAATGTGTCTCAAACTTCCCTTTAACTACAAAAAACTAGATTCCATCCTGATTAGTAGATATCATCTGATTTCCAAAAACTGCTACTCAGGAATACTACCTGAATACTGCTTTTACCAAAATACTTATAACTCTCATGAATCAATGAATTACTATCTACATTCTTAACCATAGAAAAATAACATATCAAAGATTATAACATCAACATCACATAGCTCCAACTACAATATCCCATGTGTGCTAATCAAGACACTATCTTCTTCTCTGATAGTCTTTAGAAGATCATTGTGTTGACATCAATGACAATCATAGTCATGAATGCAACAACAACTACTACAGAATGACTGCCAACATCCAGCATTCATTCCTAACATGCTAAAATTAACACCTTTACAACAAAAAGAAAGGTTTCTAAAGTCACCTTAGAGATCTTGAAAATACATAGAGTGTCTGAAGTAGACCTAGGCAAAGCAAAAGAACAAAAGATTGCTTTGGAATTAGAGAGCGCAAATGCAAAACAGGTAGAATCACATGATCTAAAGTTGAAGAAGGTAAAGATAGATAAATTTGATGAATAGAAGGATAAAACTGATGATACTCCCTCTGCGCCCAAGGAAACCATTGACCTTACTACTCTTGAGTATAAGGCAATGCCAAAGAGGAAGAAAGAGATCAGCACTAGTCATCCATCCTCAAGAGTCACAAGAAAAAAAAGGAACTCACAAGCACCTCCTGAAGTAAGTTTCAAACCTAGTCTCAGTGTGCTAAGTGCAAGAATAATTGATGAGGGAAGAATTGATCAAATAGGGAAGTTTTATGAAAAATATAGTGAAATAGACAAACCAGAGATACATGGTATGATAATCAAACACATGCTAAAGTTCAAGAAGATAGTCTTGGAACTTAAGACTATGATCCCTGACAATGTACGGAACATCCTAGAATTCCAAAAGAGATATGCTATTGAAGAAGATCTATGGATAAGGGAGAAGATCTTATATGAAACTCTTCTTGTATGTGAGATAGAAGAAAAGAAGTTACTATTAGATCTAGTGAAGCCTCACCTCAGGACCAAGACAAGAACATTAAATATAATAGATAAAAAGTATGCATTAGTTGCCAAAGAAATAGAGAAAGCCTTTGAGAAGTTCTTTATGAACAGACACATGTATCCACCTTCTACACCCAAAGCATAAGTATCCATAAAGGAAGTCAAGGTGGCAGAGCCCACTAATGCATCATTAATAGGTCCTCAAGAGTTAGCACCTACAGTGGAAACATAATTAGAGGTAGATAAGTCAGTGCCCATGACAGAGTCACTCAAGGATAACACCATTATCATTGATAATGTAGAGATAGCCATGGAGGTCACTGACACTAAGTTAGATAATTTTGAAGAAGATTTTGTGAGCACACAAGAAGCTAAAATTTTATGCAGCAGCACACCTCCCACTCATCAAGAAGAAGAAAAGATGGAAGAAAAGAAAGAACAAGAAAAATAAAAAATAGAAAAAGAAGAAGAAAAGAAAGAAACAGAAAAAGAAGAAGAGAGTAATGAACCATCAGTTGAACTAGTCAAGGTAAAACAAGAAGTGATGTATAGCACTCCCATCACTCCCTTAGCAACATTGTTGTCAAGTTTGACACCTGACACATCCAATTTAGACTCATGGAGAGAAGAAGATCTGATAAAATTTAGCATCCTAGCCACGGAAAAGGCTAAAGAAAAACAAGTGATGAGGAATCCCCTCCTAGTAGAATTGGTAAACATTCTAAACAATTTGTTGCCAGAGGACAAGAAAGTGTCAAAGATAAACTCTATTGATGATGTAAGTACAATCATTGTTGGAAATATAGATGCAATAACTGAGAGGGGGGGTGAATCAGTTAACCACAAAATATTACCACTGATCCCTTAGATATCTTAACAAATTATTTACTGTTGCCACTCGGTAAACATACAAAGAAATGCTGAAACTTGATCTTTGAAGTGTGTAATAATTAAACTATTCTTAAACATTCATCACTGATTAACATACATGAATAAAGAAAATAACATGAACAAAAGAGACACCAAATTTACAATGGAAACCCAATATGGGAAAAACCACCAATGTAGCTAGTTACTATTTTTCACTCTTCTGAAGTGATGCCCGGTTAGAAGCCAACCCGATAAAAGGTTACAAAACACACTATTAGGTGTGACCTTGTTAGAGGATTTAATCACCCTGATAGGAGTGGCCTTGTAAGAGGTCTTGAAATAATTCAATGGAATTTTCACCTTGTTAGAGGATTTACAAAATGGTTGTTAAACCAACTCAGTTAAGAGATTTTGATATCACTGCTACAATTGTGAGAGAGTAAAAATGAAATGACCTGCAACTGAATTGCTGATTATAGATCTTTGTTCTACTTCACTAGATCCTTACTGATCAAATAAATCTTTGCTACTCCTCAAGGATATCTAACCATCCTTCAAAATTTGCACATACCTTTCTTCAAAATGATTTCTGCATGCTATCTTTCTTATTCACCACTTGACCTTCTATATATATACATACCATTAATTAACATTTAGATTATCAAGTGGGCACTAATAATTATTACAACAGTCGACTAGGATAAACAAACTATAATAACAAAATCCTTTGAAGGGCCGACCTTTCTTGGTAACATTAATCCTAAAAAGATTTCCTTCAGTGACCGAGTGAACTCGGTAACCATAGCAAATTTTGCAACATCCTTCACAGACTGAGGGAGCTTGGTAACCACTAATTTTCCTTCAATAACTGAGGAGGCTCGGTTAACACTATTTTCTATCATGTTTCCTTTTGACACTTGAGAGATCTAAGTAGACACTAAAAACTATCTAGCTGGCCGACTGAGCTTGGTAGACACTGAGAACTGACTAAGCTCGGTAGACACTGAGAACTGCCTAGCTGACCGGCTGAGCTTGGTAGACATTGAGAATGATAATTTATATGACATTTGTGTGACATCAAAGACAACATAATGATAATCCAACAATGTCCTTCAGACAATTGTATCCAACAATCTCCCTCTTTGGCATTGATGGTAACACAACATGTCATAGCACAATGAAATTTCATAGAGAGTAAGAAACATATCCTTAGCTTCATTCTGATTCCCATCATCTTCAAGATTTTTTTTGACTAAGAACTCTCCCTCTTAACTTCTCAAATTATTCTCCTAAGAAATTTCTTGAAATGACAACAAACTCTCCCTCTTTGACAACACATGTCAAAGACAACTTACACAGTTTCGGTAAATATCAATGTACCTTATGTATTGATTCATATGCAATGATTCCCTGACTATGCTGCATCAACTGATTGATCTTCAAAATGTTCTAGTTGGTGCATCACTAAAACTTTATTTAGTGAACCTTGGACAGGGGAGTGACCCCTAACTTGCCTCTTAGATACAAGAATGCATCCTTAGGTAGTGGCTTGGTGAAGATATCTCCAATTTGTTCTTTTATATGAATATATTCCAAGCAGATTTCCTTGTCCTACACCAATTCTCAGACAAAGTGATATTTTATAGCAATGTGCTTGGTTTTGGAATGCATTACTAGATTCTTTGAAATATTTATTGCACTTGTATTATCATAAAACATAACAACTGGTTCTTTGATCTCAACCTTCATGCCTTCCAAAAACTATTTAAATGATACAATATTAGAGTAGTTTACTACTGTAGCAACATATTCTGCTTCTGTTGTGGATTGGGATGTGCAGTTTTGCTTTTTACTAGTCCAAGATACTAACCTCTTGCCAAGAAAGAATGCTCCACCACTTGCACTCTTTCTGTCATCAATGTTTCATGCCCAATCAGCATCGATAAAAACTTTTAAATCCAAATTGCCTCCAAATTTATACCACAAGCCATAATCTTTAGTTCCCCTTAAATACCTCAAGATTCTTTTGATTGCCATCATGTGATTTTCTCTAGGTTTAGATGAGAATCTTGCCACTATACCAACTGCTAAGGCAATATCAGGCCTTGTGTGCACTACATACTGTAATTTTCCAATCATTGATCTATATAAGGTCTGATCTACTTCTTTTGAATCATCATCTTTGGTAAGCTTCAATCCAGTACACATGGGTGTACCAACTAGTTTTGAATCTTCCATACCAAATTTCTTAAGTATTTCCCTGATATATTTAGACTGAGTAATGTAGATACCATTTTTGTTCTGCTGAATCTGAAGTTCAACAAAAAATTTTATCTGACGAAACATAGACATTTCAAATTCTTTGTTCATGTGCTCTGAAAATTCTTTGCACTGATCATCATTTCCTGTCATCACAGTATCATCCACAAATATTTCTGCCAAAACAATTTTGTTATCTGATCCTTCTTTGATGTATAAATTACTATAGTCATTAGCTCTTTTGAAATCAATCTGAGTAAGATAGTTATGTAATCTTTCATACCATGCTCTAGGAGCTTGTTTCAAACCATACAATGCTTTGTGTAATTTGCAGACCATATCCCTTTTGTCTGGATCAATAAAACCTTCAAGTTGTTTAATGTAGACTTCTTCCTCAAGAATACCATTGAGAAATGCAGATTTTATATCCATCTAATATACCTTAAATCCTTTATGTGCTGCATATGCAAGTAAAGTCCTCACACCTTCTAATCTTGCAACAGGAGCAAAAGTCTCTCCATAATCTATTCCTTCTTCTTGAGAATATCCTTTACATACCAATATTGCTTTGTTTCTTAATACTTGACCATCTTCATTCAACTTATTTTTGAATACCCATTTTGTCCCAATTACATTTTTATCTTTAGGCCTAGGTACAAGAGTCCATGTCTTATTTTTCTCTATTTGCCCTATTTCTTCATTCATAGCCTCAATCCAAATTTCATTTTCCAATGCATCTTTGACATTTTTAGGTTCAAAATCAGCAAATAAACATGTACCTTTTAGTTTACTTCTTGTCATAGTACCATCTGATTTGTTTCAAATAATTTGATCTGGTGTATGATGCTTTCTGACTTACTTGGCCAATATAGGTTCCTTGCTTCCAGAATGAGTTACATTGTCATCTTCTTCATCTTCAGGTTCAGGTTGCTCAGGCTTGGTAGATACTTGTTCGGTAGCTTCAGATTGAGACCTAGTACTTTGTGACTCAGTCTGAACTTCATCTTGTGACTCGGTTACTATATTGGGCTCGGTAGATGTAGTTTCCTTATTGACAGATGTGTCTGGCAATGTATCAGGTTCAATGAAAACAAATCTTCTGTAATCCTCTAGTTCTTTTTTGCTTTCTTCTTCAGTCTTTTCTGCAAACTCATCAATTCTCACATGTGCACTTTCTATGATTTTGTGAGTAGACAAATTTAGACATCTATATGCCTTACTTTTGCAAGAATATCCCAAAAATATTCCTTCATCACTTTTTACATCAAATTTTCCTTTTCTAGATTCTTTTAAGATGTAACATTTACTACCAAATACTTTTAGGTAACTTACATTTGGTTTGTAGCCATACCATAGCTCATACTAAGTCTTGAATGTGTCTTTTCTCAGCTGTACTCAGTTCAAGGTATGAACTGCAGTGCTGATTTCTTCCTTGCAGTATTTCATAGCAATGTTCTTTTCAATCATTAGAGTCCTTGCATAGTCCATGATAGATCTGTTCCTTCTTTCAGCTATTCCATTCTACTCAGGAGTTCTTGGGGCTGATACATATCTTTTGATTCCTCTTTCAATGCAGAAATTATTGAATTCATGGGAGATGAATTCACCACCTCTGTCTGATCTCAAGCATTTTATTCTTTTTCCTATTTCCTTTTCTACTCTCGCTAAATACCATTTGAACTTCTCAAATGCTTCTGACTTTTCTCTTAAATACATAACAGTCATCATTCTAGAGTAATCATCAACAAAGAGAATAAAGAATTTTTCTCCAGTATAGCTCTCAATTCCAATAGGTCCACATAAATTAGTATGCGCAATTTCCAAAATATCTTCAGATTGATAGTTTTTACTTTTAAAACTAGACTTTCCCATTTTACCAATTTGACAATTATTGCATAGACCAACATCAGGTTTCTTCAAAGTAGGAATACCTCTTACTTTCTTGAATTTTCTTATTTTCATCATGTTATCAAAATTTACATGACATAACCTTTTGTGCCATAACCAACTTTCTTCAATTTGAGCAATAAAACATGAGTATTCACCAAGATCAAGATAAAATAGGTTACCTTTGGTTTGTTTGCCTGATCCTATCAGTTTTCCTTTGTCATCCAGCAGCCTTGCTTTGCCATTCATGAATTCAACTTTGAATCCAATGTTAACTAGCTATGCTACACTTAGAAGATTATGCTTTAGTCCTTCAACCCAATATGCATTATCACATATAAGTTCTTTGGTTAATGAAATTCATCCCTTTCCTTTTATACAACAAGGTTCATTGTTTCCAAACCTTACATTACCACCATCAAAGTTTTCAAAGTGTTCAAACTTAGTCCTGTCACTAGTCATATGATGTGAACATCCACTGTCTATAATCCATGTATCATTCTTGCTTATATGTGAGATAAGTGCCATCTCATCTTCATCATTATCAGATTCATCTTTTACAGCAATGAAAAAAAATTCTTCTTCACTATCATCCAAATCTTTAGCTAAAAAGAATGTTTTCTATCCTTGAATGATTTGAAATTCTTCTTGCCATTGTACTTGTAACCTTTCTTCTCATCTTTTCCTTGCTTGTTTGGGCACCTAGCTGCAATATGACCAATTTCTTCACATGAAAAATAGATTAAGGGAGTTTTACCTTTGTATTTTCCTTTGCCTCTTGAATATTTCTTTGCAAGTAATGCTTCAATAACTTCAAGATCACTGTTAGAACTTTCCCCTGATTCTTCTTCACTTTCTGATTGGATTTTCTTCCCTTTCTTGAGTGAAAGTTTGGCCTCAAAAGATGATTCAATATTTTTAGAAGTTGGAACATAGTTGTCATCGTTATCCAGTTCAAAGGCTGTCAATCTTCCAACTAAGGCATCCAAAGTTATATTATGATTTTCTTCACGTCTTCTTTCTTGAATAGCAGAAACTCTTATTGCATAAATAGGAAGTAATGTTCTAAGAACCTTACTTATAATAGTTTCATCATCAATTTTTCCTCCAGAAGCTCTGATTGCACTAACACTTGACTTGATCCTTTCAACATATTTTATAATGTTTTCTTCTTCTCTCATTTTCATCTGATCAAACTGTCCTCTTAGGCTTTCTTCTTTGGCTCTCTTCACATTGTCATCACCACCATAGATTTTCTTCAGCTTGTTCCACATTTCATGAGCAGTTGTGCAATCTTTGATTTCATCAAATTCTTCATAGCTAAGAGCTAATGCAATGTCTATCATCATAGTGTTATGGTTCTTCTTCTCTACAATGTCTTCAATAGTTAATGTGCCGGTAGGAATTGTATATTCTTGATCAATATATTTGCATCTTGAATCACCAATGGAAGCCAGATGAAGTCTCATGAAACCTTGCTATGCTGAAAATTTATTTCTATTAAGCCTTGGAATTTCTCTTTTGTAAGACATCCTGATCTTTAGCTTAGGTCCTTGAAACCCTTTCTGCAAGCACCAAAAGCTTTGATAACAATTGTTGGAAATATAGATGTAGTAACTGAGAGGGGGGGGTGAATCAGTTAACCACAAAATATTATCACTGATCCCTTAGATATCTTAATAAATTATTTACTATTGCCACTTGGTAAACATACAAAGAAATGCTAAAAGTCGATCTTTGAAGTGTGTAATAATTAAACTATTCTTAAACATTCATCACTGATTAACATACATGAATAAAGAAAATAACATGAACATAAGAGACACCAGATTTATCGTGGAAACCTAATATGGGAAAAACCACCAATGTAACTAGTTACTATTTTTCACTCTTCTGAAGTGATGCCTGGTTAGAAGCCAACCTAGTAAAAGGTTACAAAACACACTATTAGGTGTGACCTTGTTAGAGGATTTAATCACCCTACTAGGAGTGGCCTTGTAAGAGGTCTTGAAACAATTCAATGGAATTATCACCTTGTTAGAGGATTTACAAAATGGTTGTTAAACCAACTCGGTTAAGAGATTTTGATATCACTGCTACAATTGTGAGAGAGTAATAATGAAATGACCTGCAACTAAATTGTTGATTATAGATCTTTGTTCTACTTCACTAGATCCTTAATGATCAAATAAATCTTTGCTGCTCCTCAAGGATATCTAACCATCCTTCAAAATTCCCACATACCTTTCTTCAAAATGATTTATGCATGTTGTCTTTCTTATTCACCACTTGACCTTCTATATATATATACCATTAATTAACATTTAGATTGTCAAGTCGGCACTAATAATTATTACAATAGTCAGCTGGGATAAACAAACTGTAATAACAAAATCCTTTGAAGGGCTGACCTTGCTCAGTAACATTAATCCTAAAAAGATTTCCTTCGGTGATCGAGTGAACTCGATAACCACAGTGAATTCTGCAACATCCTTCGGAGACCGAGGGAGCTCGGTAACCACTAATTTTCCTTTGATAATAGAGGAGGCTCGGTTAACACTATTTTCTATCATGTTTCATTTTGACACTCGAGAGATCTCGGTAGACACTAAAAACCATCTAGCTGACCGACTGAGGTCGGTAGACACTAAGAACCGCCTAGCTGACCGATTGAGCTCGGTAGATACTAAGAACTGCCTAGCTGACTGACTGATCTCGGTAGACACTGAGAATGATAATTGATATGACATTTTTGTGACATCAAAGACAACACAATGATAATCCAACAATGTCCTTCAGACAATTGTATCCAATAGTCATCTCACATTTCAAAAGTAATTTCTCAAGCCTTGAAGAATCTACATCCCTAGTTGCAGAAGAAAAGTACCTAAATAAGAGGTTGAGTGAATTAATGAACAAATTTTCACTTGACCTAAGCTCACTAAGGCTGGTCAAGCATCATTAATAGAGTTTTTAGATCAAGGAAGAAGAGTAATTGTAGAATGCATGGATCATGATAAGCTTACTAATGCCCATTTCAAGAAAATAAAAGAGGCAGAAGCTATGATTGAGCAAGTCAAAAGTTTAGTGAAAGACACATCCACAGATGTAAACATGTGTAATAATGTATACCAAGGGAAAATAGATAAGATTGAGAAGGTAGAAAAAGAAATGTCAAAGACCAGGGCAAGGCAACACACAGCTCAGGAATGCTCTTGCACCCTCATTAGATATACTCAATTAGAACATCAAGGACATAGATGTGACAATAGTAACATATGATCATGATCCTAGCACTAACTTGGAGAAGATGGAGAAGCTACAATATGCACTATGTACCCATCTCTAGATAGTAAACTCTTTGATCACATTTTGGAAGAAGGAGATCCAAAACCTCAAGATAGCATATCTGGATGTTTTCCCTTAGTAAGTATGTGTATATATAGTTTTTTGAAACACCTTTTTCATTAATGTCAAAGGGGGAGTTGTGTATAGAATATGGATCATAATATGTAGGGAGATAAGTATTTGTATAGAAGATAAAAAGTTTTTTGTATTAACAATAGTTAGCAACTTGGCCATATTCCTCTATTTCCATCAATGACAAAGGGGGAGAGTGTTGGAAAGTTGGCTATACTGATATATATGACTTAATATAGTGTTTTCATTATGGAAACAAAGTCATATAGTAGTTTGGAGTTAGCGCACTTGATGAGAAGATAAAAAATCAGTTAAGTGTTGAAGACTGGACAATGTACAGAGTTCCTACAACTCAGAACATCTGCGCACATGTGTATGGAAGAATTATGGTGTGCACCCTAGAAGTTAAGTTGGTTGGACTATATTCATGCTTAGTCTATGAGTGCATGATCAAATATGAAAGTATGAGAAAGATACAAACAGTTGAAGTTATGCAGCCGGTGTGTGCCAGTGAAGAATAGAGTAAGCATCTGATTGTTATAATTTTGAGTTGCGGCTAGGGTGACCCCACAATAGTGGGTTACACTTTTTTGGACATGCTGATTTTTGCTGAAATAACACATTTCTAATAAAATATGATTATTTAAGCCTTGATAGGTCCCATTTGAAATAATTAATTACAAATGGTTAGCTAAAAGCCTCTTAGATAAAAAAACATTGATATAACATCTATACTCCTCATTCATACCTGCAATGGAGTCTCCTTCACACCTATTAAAATGCTGACAAAAAATCACTTTGACTTTATCTTTTGGGAGATCAAATGAATCTATTTGATAAACCTATCTATGTTGTAAGGTACTATTGAGAAAAATATTTCCAATGATTACAATTTTAATATATATGAGGTTTATTATGACTTTGTATTTTTAGTTTTACTAAACATAGATATTTCACCGTATGTCTACCTCTATGTTTGATGCTTATGGAAAAATAGTGAATTAGAGAAAAAAAATTCTAAAAAATATCTATGCCCTAGGTATTTAAGTTATCTTTCTATAAAAAAAAATTAGACAAATACACGGCAAGTTATTAGCTATGTAGTCAAGGTATGTCAAAACTACGGTCTAGTCAACTTCAAACATTAATAAAATATGAAATAATCATGATAATTTCATGAAAAAAATTACATTCCCTCAGCATGGATGTTACAAAAATAATTTTGAAAGAATAACATTGATATCTATTTTAGGAAAAAAGTTATGCTCTATGAAAATAATGTAACTCTTTGAAAATGATGTTTTTAACAACATACCATTTTTCATGAGAGAAAAAAAAAATCATTGAAATAAATTCAAAAATAAAAATAAAAAATATATTTAGAATCTAGACAAAAAATACTAAAAGACTCTAATTTACTTCATCTTTTGATTTCAAATGGTTTAATGACAATATGCATCCAAATCTAAAAGTTTTTGTCAAAATGTAGAGTTCAGTGTTCATTCAGGAAAAAAAGTATAACCCACTATTGTGGGTTCACCCGCTATATTATAATGATGTAAAGGCTATGCACCTATTTTAATTAGGTTTCCAACATGTATATATGTTTGATTGTGAACACGCTTAAGACAATTCATTTGGAAGCATTGTATGTAATAGGTTTAAGGGCCGACCTAGTTGTTTATTTTGTATGTGTATATAAATATGAGATGCACCCATTGTAATTAGTATGAAAGTTGATAAACAGTTGTGATAAGTAGAAGATAAGTGTGCAAAGACACCATAATATTTATTAGAGCTTTGCAAGAGGTCAAAGAATCAGTGCATCAAAATAACTGATCTAACAAGCAGTGTCACAATGACAATTCATCTTGTAGATATGGTGTGTATCTGAGATTAGAAGGTTGTAGCCTTCACCACTTGAGCAATGAGCTCTAGGATAGTGCATCCACTCCCCTAATAGGGACTATTGTAAAAGACTCCTAATAGGGTCTGACCCTTAACAAGGTCTATTGTACTTAATGCATAATAAAGAAACTCCTAACAAGGTTAAGGATCTTCTAACAAGGATCACAAAACACTAGTACAGAATATTAGTGGGTGTCAATTCCCATCGTGGTTTTTACCTATTTAGGTTTCCTCATAACCATATTGGTGTCATGTGTTGATTTCATGTTTCATGTTTATATAGATGTTTATTTTAGTACTTAAGCTTTTAAGTTCAGTTTAAATATTAAAGATAAAATATAAAATACAGTGAATGTTGATTCACCTCCCCCCCTCTTAGTGTTCCCATTCCTAATAGTCCCTTCAAAATTTTGATCCTCTAAGGGTTTCCTATTTTCATGTTGAAAATCTCCTATAGTTTTCCTTTCTCGGAGCTCCAAAAATTGATTAAAATTGAGAAATCCCTAAGTGCTAGGTTAAAATGCCTTTAAAAAATCAAAAAAACATAGAATGGCTTACTTGGATTCTATTTGGTTGTTAATTTTAAAATAAATCACTTAAGGACCCTTTAAGCATGTTCATATAACTTTCTCTAGTTAGTTGCTTAGTTTCCTAAAGATTTTGGCATATTCCTTTTAGTCTTGCAATTTCCTAAAACCCTTTGTCACTCGATCTCTTTAAACTATGAGAATATTCATTTTCTTTCAGCAACTCAGCAAAGTGCCTTTAGTCAGGTAGTCTCTGAATGACCCAATGTGCATTGTGAGATCTAGAGACTATACTATATAAATGATTTAAGAGTGACTATAGTCATCTAATCTCTAGATCCTAAAAATGTTCAGTCAGGCGATCTCCAAATAAAATGGCTGAGTGATAAAATATCTAGTCACTGGGAGGTAGACTATAGTCACCAGGTCTCTTCAGAAAGTCAAAGTCATAATAAGGTTTATGAGATTAAGCAACTACCATTGATTATATTTTTCAATGCCGAGATCTAATGATTGTCTCTTAATCACTCAATAAAAGTGATGTTATCTCAAAACTATTTAGACTGAGCGACTACCATCAGATCTAAATCCTATGGCTGTCATTAAGTCACTAGAATAAATGAAGGTTTATGAAAAGTTCCAGGGATTAAGAGACTACTCTTTAGTCATTAGGTCTCTATATGGGCAAAGTCAGGTAGTCTCTAGAAAAACTTTGAAAAGTCAAGAAGTTCTAGTGATTAAGAGACTCACTACAGTTGCTGAGTCTCCCAATGAAAGGAAAAGCTAATGAGACTTAAGGAAAGATGGCTATTGCCAAGTCTTAGGATAAAATTATTAAATGATAAATATTGTAGTGTGATGCAAGGTAGAGATGCAAGAGGGGCCAAACAATGGTGCACCCTAATGATCCAAGCCTACTCAATGCATGCGGAAGGAACAAACAACAATAGTGAGAGAGAGAATGACATATCTTTCATATATCATCAAATAAAATCATACATTTCAGGATGTAAATCCTTCCTAGTTAGGGCTAGATATTACAATGAATCTTAGAAGTCCTCAAACATGTGAGGATCTATTAAAAATCTCCAATCTAATGTCTTCTATCTTCTATCCAAAAACTACCTCCCTAATCTATAACCAAACATCTACATTTATATAAGAAGCTACCAATCTGATTCGGCCTTCAGATCCATAATCAATGGAAGGAATGGTCAAATCAAGGACCACATGCTTCCCAAGGATGGATACCAATATTAAATATGTGATCTAATATAAATGCACAAGTCAGCCACAACAAGAACTAAAACTAAACCCATTGGTGAGAAAGATAATTGAGTAGCAGATAGGCAATGCTGAGTGCTAGTGAAATAACTGACTACCTAAGAGATAACCAACCACACTCGGTAACCAAAGGAAACTGACCAAGTACTGACCAACTCAGTCAAAGCAAAAAATGAGCAACATAGACTAACTCCAAAATTTTTTTGGTGAAATGGGATTGCCAAGGACCCGAGATGCTCATGCATCAGACACCTAGGGTTATTTTGAAATGATTCTCTAAATCATTTGGTATGCCTAGTCTGAGCTACATCCAACTCAGATTGTGAAATCCATGAACTATCTTCCATCGGTCTACTCTTCCACTTAATGAGGTATTCCATATATTATTTTCCTCTTGTACTTTTTCCAACTCTTCCCTTCAAAATCTATTCAACTTCATCATTTTTCTTCTTAGGATATTCTATTGGTACTGTCACTTCTTCATTAAGTTCATGATACTCATAAAAATCAGCAATGTTGAAAATAGGTGATATGTCCATGTCATCAAGTAACTAGATCTAATATGCATTTCCACTATCAAATTTCTTCAAAATATTGCAAGGTCCAAAATTCTTCATCTTCAGTTTCCCATATGTTCCAACAAGAAATAGGCCTTTCTTCAAATGAACCATCACTTCATCACCAACATCAAAAGTTTTATGTCTCCTTGATCTATCAACTTTGTCTTTGTATTTTTTATTATTGTCTTCCAGCTTTAGCTTCACATCTTTGTGCAATGTTTTCATGTACTCAACAAAATTTACTCCTTCAACACTTTTCTTATTCTCATCAGAAATGTCTCTCAAATCAGATATTCCTCTTGGTTGTGTGCCATTCACAATCTCAAATGGTGTCTTTCATGTACTCCTATTCATTGAATTATTGTATGAAAACTCTACTTGAGCCAACACATAATCCCATGTACTTGGTGTGTCTCCAACTAAACATCTCAAAATATTTACCAAACTTCTGTTCACAACTTCAGTCTGTCCATTAATTTGTGGGTGAAATGTAGAACTATATTTTAACTCAGCGCCAAATTTCTTCCAAAGTGTTTTCCAAAAGTATCCAACAAACTTATTGTCTCAGTCAGAGTTAATACTCCTTGGTAATCCATGCAATCTGAAAATTTCCTTAAATAAAAGATCTGCTACATGTACTACATCTGATGTCTTTATACATGGTATAAAATGTGCCATCTTAGAAAATCTATCCACAACAACAAATATTGAATCATTACCTCTTACTATCTTTGATAATCCAATAAAAAAGTCCATACTGATGTCAATCAAAGGTTTCTCAGGAACAACAATCAGTGTATACAATCTAGTATTCTAACTTACTCCTTTTGCAACTTGACAAATACCACAACTTTTCACAAATTTCTGAACATCTTTATACAACTGCGGCCAATAGTATTTCTCCTTAAGAAAATTCCATGTTTTATCAGTGCCAAAATGTTCAACCAAACCACTACTATGTTTCTCCTTTATCAAATTAGTTCTCATTATTCCTCTTGGTATACAAAACTGAATACCATTAAACAACATACCTTCCTAAATAAAATATTCATCCCATTTAGTATCTTGTTGATCTTGAATAGCTGCTTTGCACTTTCTCCATGGCTCATAAAAATTAGGATCAAACTCATAAGAATCTCTCATCTCATCAAAACCAAGAACTTCAATTTTCATCTCGGTTATCAAAGATCTTCTTCTACTCAATGCATCAACAACTCATTTAGTGACTCCACTCTTATGCTTGATCACAAATGTATATCTCTACAAATACTCAACCTATTTCATATGTCTCTGATTCAATTTATTTTGACTACACAAATATTGTAAACCCTTATGATCAGTATACAACAAAAATTCACTCGGTATCAAATAATGTCTCCATTTCTTCAGTGCTTAAACAATAGCATAGAATTCTTGATCATACAAAAAATATTTCCTTCTAGAATTATTCAATTTTTCACTAAAGAAAGCAACAAATTTACCTTCTTGACTCAACACAGCTCCAATTGCACTTCCACTTGCATCACATTCTACTCAAAATACCTTACTGAATTTAGGTAAAGCCAAAATAGGTGATTCAACAACCTTTTGCTTCAGAGTCTCAAAACTTCTGTCAGCTCCATGTGTCCACTTGAATTCTCTTTTGTCTCCTCTCATAGTCTCAGTCATAGCATTACAAATTGAACTAAAATTCCTTATGAACTTTTGGTAAAAACTTTCCAAACCATGAAATGATCTTACCTCAATAGCATTCACAGGTGTAGGCCAATTCAAAATAGCTTCAACCTTTTCAAGATCCATCTTCAAAACCATCAGCTGAAATAAAAAATCCCAAATACATAATCTCCTCTTTCATGAATGAACACTTTTTCAGAATTATCAACAACTTTTCATCTTTTAATCTCTGCAAAACTTGTCTAACATGAGACAAATGTTCTTTTGTGGTCTTACTGAATATTAGAATATCATCAAGATATACAATCACAAACTTATCCAATAATTTCTTTAAAACCTCATTCATCAACCTCATAAAAGTACTTAGTTTGTTAGTTAAACCAAAAGGCATAACCAACCAATCATACAAACCTTCTTTTGTCTTAAAAGTAGTTTTCCATTCATCACCTTCTCGGATTCTAATATGATGATACCCACTTTTCAAATCAATCTTTTTGAAATACTTTTCTCCAGTCAAACTATCCATTATATCATCCATTCTCGGTATAGGAAACCTATACTTCATTGTTATCTTGTTGATTGCTCTGGAATCAGTACACATTATCCATTCTCCATTCTTTTTCGGTGCCAATACAACATGTTAGAATAACTGAGAGGGGGGTGAATCAGTTAATCACTGTCACAATACAAAATGTATAATTAAAAAAACAAATACTTCAACTTTTGTTGCTTGGTAACTTAAAATACTTTTACTATCTATGTATTTACCAATTACCAGTCTAAAACATATCATAGGTACTGATCAAATCAAATATGTAACATGAAAATATGACATCAAAAAAACATCACAATAAACACATTACACAAGAGATTTAATGTGGAAACCCTATGAAGGGAAAAACCACCTGGGACTAGCAACTCAAAATATTCACTCTTCTGAAGTGAGGTTGGTGAAGACCCAACCATGTTAAAGGTTACAAACACACTATTAGGTGTGACCTTGTTAGAGGATTTAAGACCAACCAGTACTCACTTTGGGGTTGATAGGATAACAATGTTCATTATATGAATGATACATAATAAGACTTTCTTATTCTACTTGATTAAGAGATTTGACTGTGTACAATGCTTAAATATATTATAGTAGGTGATCTGATCTATTACAACTTCAATTGTAGATATATAGATCAATATTCAGATCATACAAATCTTTCTAATCAATGTAACATTTTAGATTCAATAATATATCAACTTATTGTAGGTCAGTAATTACTCTTTATCACTTGGTAATGCTATGCAGTAGGGTTCTCCTTAACCAGTATGATTAGAATGCTTGAAAATTTGTTCACGTGATGATTTTGCAATTTCCTTTTCTTTCGGCATCAAACACACTTATGAAATCTCTAGTTTCTTATATAGACATGTAAAATATTTTCTTCTGCTCCATCATATTTTGCCACTTAATTGCATCCACTAATTTTTCCATTTTAACCTTCCTCAGCTAATGTGACAATAACACATTTCATTCCAATCCATTAGATCTTTCCTAAATTTTGTTAGCCATCAATCATCATAACAAACTTTATATGTTACCTCGAAATCATACACTTTCCAACTCATCAATTTGTATCGGCTAAACTAATAATTTAATTCATTCTGTTCTGATTTGTTCACAAAGAAATGTGTCGGTGAACACAAGCTCAGTTTACACTGTGCTCAGTATACACTACACTCTGTTAGTGTATACTGAATTGCTTCATTAACCGACAACACTGCTTTGTGTCTTTAGACTCTTTTTCTCATCATAGATGAATGCAACATAATCAAGTCAATAACATAAGGTCATAAACTCATCAGCAAGTTACTCAATGTATTATTTATCCTGATCTATCATATCCATCTTCCTCATGTAGATATTTATTTTCTTCATCTCTTTCACTCCTTTTCTACAGATGTTTCAGTATAGTAAATTACAAGATAAGTTCTGTCAAACTAGTTGACATCAATGACAACATAATACTGATTTAATCACATTACATATCTAATCAATCAACTTGGTGATCTTAAATCATAGTTTCTTTAATTAGGTTCTAAATTAGTTGTCGTTCATCAATCTCTCCCTTTGGCATTGATGGCAACTCAAGTAATATTAAATGTACCATACACATACCAAACATGTATTCTACAACTCTATGAGAAAATGTTGTACAAACTCTCCTTAGCTTAATATGCTTAATCACTATGTTACTCAACAGCATTACAAAATATAGCTTTGTCAATTTGCAAATATGATCTTTTCAACTTTCAAATTCTTTCTTCTATTCTCAATAACTACTCTTTAGTGCTCTCCCTTTCTTCAATTTGTCTCTCCCTTAAATAGTTCTCATTGGTGCATATTTTTTCATATTGTTTATCTCTTCCTTTGACAACAATACCAAAGAAACAAATAAACATACAACTCTCTAGTAGCCAAGTAACTCTCTTTTGTCCAATGTATTCTTTGTATCTTTATATACTAATATGCCAATCTATTCTAGTTCTCCAACTTTTCACAAATTTAGACATGATCTAAAGTGTGAATTATGTTGCATCAACATGTATGATCTTCTGATAAGATTAGGTTGATGTAACATCCAGATCACCTTAGTGACCAGTAGATAGGGGACAGATTCCAAGTCTAGTCCTTAAGTACTCAGATGTATCCTTCAATAGAGATTTTATAAATATATCTACAAGTTGTTCTTTAGATGTAACAAATTCTAGCTTAACTTGCTTCTCCTATACTTGTTCTCTCACGTAATGATACTTAATTGATATATGCTTTATTTTTCAGTGCATCACTAGATTCTTTGAAATGTTTATTACACTGGTGTTATCACATTATATAATCACTAGCTCAATGATTATCTCATTCATACCTTCCAGAACTTGCTTAATATATGCAATATTTGAACAATTTGTAGTAGCGGCAATAAACTCTACTTCAACTATAGACTAAGAAATACAAGCCTACTTTTTACTTGTCCATGTAACAAGTGTTTCACCAAAGAAAAATGCTCCTCCGATGGTGCTTTTTTTGTCGTCCACATTTCCAACCCAATCGGCATTGGTGTATACCTTCAGTTCAAACTTGCCTTCCTTAGGATACCATAATCCATAATCCTCTATTTTCTTTAGGTATCTTAAGATTATTCTAGTAGAAATCATGTGTGATTCTCTAGGATTAGCATAAAATCTAGCAACAATTCCCACAACATGTGCTATATTTGGTCTACTTTGTACTACATAAATTAACTTACCAATCATAGATTGGTATAGTGTCTAATTTACCTCTATAGTTTCATCTTCCTTGGTCAGTTTACATCTAGTAGCCATCAATGTTCCCATAGGTTTAGCATCTTCCATGCCAAATGTTCTCAATACTTTCTTGATATATTTGGATTGTGAGATGAATATACCATCATTTTGTTGAATCACTTGTAGTCCTAGAAAGAACTTAATCTCTCTGAACATAAACATCTCAAATTCATTCCTCATTTCATCATAAAATGACCTACAAATTTGATCTTGACCTCCAAAAATAATGTCATCCACAAATATTTCAGCAATAATAATAGTATCATTAGTATCTTCTTTCATATACAAATTTTTTTTCTCACTTGTTCTTACAAATCCTATACTTAACAAATAAGTATGCAACCTCTTATACTTACAAATCCTATACTTATCAAATAAGTATGCAATCCTAGACTTCTTCTTCAAGTATTCCATTCAAAAATGTTGACTTCAAATCCATTTGATAAACTTTGAATTTCTTGTGTGTAGCATATGCAAGTAGCATTCTAACACCTTCTAATATAGCAATAGGTGAAAATTTTTCACCATAGTCAATGCCTTCCTCCTGTACATATCCTTTGCATACCAATCTAGCTTTATTTCTTGTTACTTCTCCATTCTCATTCTTCTTGTTCTTGAATATCCCCTTAGTATTGATAACATTCTTATCTTTAGGTCAAGGTACTAAGGTCCAAGTTTTTTTCTTCTCTATCTGTTCTATTTCCTCTTTCATTGCATTAACCCATTAATCATTTTCTAATGCAACTTTTACATTTTTTGGTTCATAATCACAAACTAGGCATGTACCTTGTCTTGCTTTGCTTCTTGTTTTCTTGCCAACTTGTTTGTCTCTAATAATTTATGTCTCAAGATGATGTCTCCTAAAAAATATTGTGAGTACTCTATCTCTTATTTCTTGTTCATCTTGTGCAGGTTCATTTTCTTGCTCCATAGGTCCATCTTGCTCATCAATTTCTCTTTCCTATTGTTCGGTATTGTTTTCTTGCTGACCGGTTATCACAAGTTGCAACTTCAGTAGATACTCTAGTTTTTCAATGTAAGTGAATCTATAGTAGTCTTCTGGTTCCTTTTTACTTTCCTCTATGTTATTTTCATCAAACTCATCAACTCAGATGTTAGTACTTTCAATCAGTTTATTTGTAACCTTGTTAAGACATTTATATGCTTTACTTTTAGTGGAATATCCCAAAAATATCCCTTCATCTCCTTTTGAGTCAAATTTTTCATTTCTCTCATCCCTCAGAATAAAGCATTTACTTCCAAAAATTCTAAAATAACTTACAGTAGGTTTGTGTCCAAACCACAACTCATAGGATGTCTTGTTGGTGTCCTTTAGTTGAATTTAGTTAAGAACATAGATTGCAGTGCTGATAGCTTCTCTCTAATATGTTTGGGAAACATTCTTTTGCAACATCAATGTCCTAGCATAGTCAACTATTGACCTATTCCTTCTTTCAGCAATGTCATTTTTCTGAGGTGTCCTCAGTGCAGAGACCTATCTTTTAATACCATGCTCATTAAAAAAATTAGTAAATTCATCAGAGATAAATTCACCTCCTCTATCAGATCTTAAGCATTTCAATTCCTTATCAGTCTCTTTTTCTACCTTAGCTTTATACCACTTGAACATCTTAAATGCTTCATATTTTTCTTTTAGAAACATAATAGTCATCAATCTAGTATAGTCATCAACAAAAAAGAATAAAGTATCTATCACCATAATAACTCTAAGTTCTCATAGGACCACATAGGTTGGTATGAACCAACTCAAGTATTTCATTTGTTGAATAATCCTTACTTTTGAAACTAGATTTAGTCATTTTCCCTTTATGACATTCATGACACATAACATGATTAGGTTTTTCTAAGTTAGGTAGACCTCTAACTCTTTTCCTTTTATTGATCTTAATCATGTTATCAAAATTCACATGGCATAACCTTTTATGCCACAACCAAGCATCTTCATTTTTCATAATCAAGGAAGAAGATTCATTAGTATCAAGATAAAATAGATTACCTTTTGATTGTGCTCCAATTCCAACTAGTCTTCCTCCATCATCAAAGATTTTCACGTTCTTTCTCTCAAAAGCAACTCGGTGACCTGAATTCTTTAGTTCTGCCACACTTAACAAGTTATAGTTCAATCCATATACCCAATAAGTATTATCAAATTTTATCCTATCATTTATCATCAAGGATCCTTTACCTCTTACCATAAAGGGTGTATCATTACCCATTTTAATTGATCCTCCATCTTATTCTTCAAGTTGATCAAATTTCTCTTCATCACCAGTCATGTGATGTGTATAGCCACTGTCTATGATCCATGTATTATGTTTTTTAACTATAGAAATCAATGTTGTTTCTACATGTTTTTCTTCTTCCTCGGAGTCATCTTTCATAGCAACAAATACAACTTCTACATCATCATCAAAATCAAATTTAGATTCATTATCTTTGACTATGTAACATACCTTTTTTTCTTTATCATTATTGTCTCAGTTATCTCTGTTATGTCAGTAGCCTTTGTTGAATCTTCTCCCATAGCTTCCTTTAGATTGGTCTTTTGTTCTTTCATCATCTTTCTTATGTGGACATCTAGCAATGATGTGGCCAACCTCTTTATAGTTAAAGCATGCCAAAGTTAGCTTACGTCTATACCTTCCTTTACCTTTGGGTAGTCTTCTGGCCATAAGAGCTTCAAGTTCATCAAGCTCATCATCAATATTACTATCACTATCATCATTCTTATTATTTTTGCTAGACTTACCAATATTCAGAGAAGACATGAAAGTAGATTCAATAGTTAGTACAATATTGTTATCAAAGTTATTCAATTCAAAGGTTATGAGCTTACCAATTAGATTGTCAAGTGTAAGTATATTACCAGATGCAAACCTTGTTTCATGAATAGTAGATATTCTAATTGCATAAACCGGCAATAGGGTTCTGAGTACTTTTCTTACAATTGTCTCTTCACTAATAAATCCATTAGATGCTCTAATAGCATGTACTACCTCTTTCAATCTATTTGTGTATTCCATAATATTCTAACCTTGCTTCATCTTCATGTCATCAAATCTGCCACTTAAGCTTTCTGCTTTGGCTCTTTTGAGATTCACATCTCCACTGTAAACTTGAGAAAGTTTATCCCACATGCCTTTTGTAGTAGTGTAGCTCTTAATATCTTCAAATTTGGCATCAGTACAGGTAGTAGAAATCTCCATCATAGTAATATTGTGTTCATGCCTATCTTTCAGTTGATCAAGTGTTAGTTCTATATAGCCATTCTCCATCAATTCTAGTGCAGAATTCCCAATTCCAGATATGTTCAACTTCATCCAGCTTTGCCATACTATGAAGTTCCTTTGTTTATCTTTGGCACTTCCTTCTTATACATTTTGAGATCTTTGTACCGAAGTCCTTAAAACTCTATTCTAAGAAACCAATACTCTGATACCAATTGTTAGAATAACTAAGAGGGGGGTGAATTAGTTAATCACTATCCCAATACAAAATGTATAATAAAAAAAACAAATACTTCAACTTCTACTTCTCGGTAACTTAAAATACTTTTACTATCTGTGTATTTACCGATTACTAGTCTAAAACATATGGTAGTTACTGATCAAATCAAATATGCAACATACAAATATGACATCAAACAAACATCACAATCAACACATAACATAAGAGATTTAACATGGAAACCCTATGAAGGGAAAAATTACCTAGGACCGGCAACCCAGAATATTCACTCTTCTGAAGTGAGGTCAATGAAGAGCCAACTCTGTTAAAGGATACAAACACACTGTTAGGATTGACCTTGTTAGAGGATTTAAGACCAACCGTTATTATCCAACTAGCAGTCACTCTGGGGTTGACAAGATAACAATGTTCATTCTATGAATGATAAATATTAAGACTTTCTTAGTCCACTTGGTTAAGAGATTTGACTATATACAATGGTTAAATATGTAACAATAGGTGATATGATCTATTACAACTTCAATTGCAGATATATAAATCAATATTCAGCTCAATCAAATCTTTATGATCAATGTAACATTTTTGATTCAACAATATATCAACGTAATGTCCATCGGTAATTACTCTCTATTGCTTGGTAATGCTTTGCGGTAGGGTTCTCCTTAACTAATATGATTAGAATGCATGAAAACTTGTTCACTTGATGATTCTACAATTTCCTTCTCTTTTGGCATCACACACACTTATGAAATCTCCACTCTCTTATTGTTGGTTAACAGTTTGTCCTCTCTTAAGATCTTCAATCTTTGACTCTCTATACACCCAAGGTGAGAGAACAAAAGGATGTCCACCAACAAATGGGTCAGTGTAAGTCTTCTATCACTACCCTCTGAATTGACAGGTATAGCTCCCTGATTGTGTATGATATGCAATGAATATGTTTTTATCTTGACCACCAGGTAGTCTCTTATGTGTTTTCAACCAAATTTCTTGTAGACACAAACAACTTAGGTGAGGATAAAATGGACAATCTATAATCCCCAATGGAATGTTGATCATAGATTATCATGAAGCCTATTATCTAACTTAAACCTACCTCATCTAAGAATGCATATCCTACTAATGAGAATAGAAGTGGAATCATATATAGATAGAAAATAGAATTTCTTATATTGCAACTACTAATCATGAAATGGAATTCAAGCAGGAATCATAGCTCCATACATAATTGTACTTTCTATTAGGATGCATCTAAATAACAAGGTGAATAGGAGAAGAATCATACATGAAAGATAAATGGAATTACTTTCACTACAATTACCAACATGAAATGGAATCTAGAAAGCAATTACAACTTCACATACAACTGTTTTGTTTATTCACATGCAAATGAAAACTATTGGTACAACAAACATGAAAACCGAGCAAAGTAAATAGAATCACTTATGCTACCCTTACAAGTTTGTCGACCCCTTTTACATCTTTTACAATAGCTTATATAGAAAACATAGCCTACACCCTCTAGGGGAATGTGAAATGATTCAACTTCTAAAATTTTGAAAACTATAGAAAAGTCAAAGGACTATGACTTTTCATGTGATATTGATATGCTTACTTCCCAGCTCATCAGTCACCATCAGACCACAATCTGTAGCTTTGTTGAACCATGACTAATCACCACGCAAGCATATGATGAAACCATTATACTCAGCATGCTCTGTACTATAATTCTCTTTGCCATTGACATAGTCCTCAAATTTTGTAGAAAGCATCAACTTTCATAGTCTACAGATCATGCCTTATTCAACTGTGTAATGCCCTCTAATAGCTACTTCTTTAATTCAAATGAGTATTCATTTATGCCAAATATTTTTTTTTTTTGAAGTAATAATCTTTTACTTCTTTTATGTGCCGGACACGCGTCAAGATCTCGCTTTGCCTCCATGACTTTTCCACTCCATAGAGAAAAAAAAATGGGGACCATTGATTGTCTTCCAGAGAGATGCCTAATATAGATGCCTTTGGACCCACCGAGAGACACATGTACACATCTCGCATGATTGCAATGAATCTCCCACGACTTAGCGACAAAGCGAGAACCACCAATTTGGAATCTCGATCAAACTCTTTTGGCCCCACCGAGAGACACATGTATGCATCTTGCATGATCGCAATGAATCTCCCATGGCTTAGCGACAAAGTGAGGGCCATTAGATCCTTTTCATTGTTGCAACATAGGTAAATCTGTTGACTCGAGTCGCACTGCCACGCGTATGCATCTCACAAATTCACAAAATTATTTGGCAGGGGTTGCGATTTTGCGAGGACTGTCAAATGCACTTTGATGAAGTGCAGCCTCTATCTTGGACATGTGGAAGGATCCCACTTTACCACCAAAAATATTTGGTGACTTACGTTGTCTCATGATCATATAGCAATATTTTAATCTATGCGATCATGCGACCACTTTATCATTGGTGCATGAAATGATATTTAATACTATCTGCATCGGGCTTGGACTTATAACTTTTCACTATCGCATCTGTGCTGTTAGCATATGTGGGTCCCAGTAGAGTGCATTCACCTACCCAAACTCCATTGTTGCATGATCACATGGCATTATTTTATTCCATGCGATCATGCGACTGCTCTAAGATTGGCACACGTGGATTCTCACTATGTCATGACTCAGGCCCTGATGAGAAACAGGGCCCACTAATTTGCACTTTTTTTTTACTTTCCACATGATCGCATAACACTTGTTTAATTCTTGCAATCATGCGACCACTCTATCACTGGTCAAGTTCGCAAGCATCTTCGGTCCCACCTGGACATGTGGAAGGATCCCACTGCCAATGTATTACCCCACCGGCCAATGAAAACTAGAGAAGTCACCACCCAAGGACCCACCTGGTCGGAGTTGCGCACTTGAAGGTCGAAAACACAGAGGGTTTTCAAACTGAAGATCGAAAACATAGAGAACTTTTAGACGGAAAGTCAAAAACATCCTAAACCTTCAGAGAGAAGGTTGAAAACACACTGGGCTTTCAGGCCAAAAGGTAGAAACCACACTGCTCTATAGAGTAAAATCTGAATGATTCAATGCTAGCTTTGTCATTGCATCCCTCACATGAAGAATCTTCGCATGGTTCTTTTGAATGCCTGAAACTTATTACTCCCAAACATCATTCGACTTGCTGAAAAGATCATCAATTGGAGCACCATGATCTTTGCTAGGTTGGGATCTACAACCTACCCAAATAATGAGACCTTGATAACAACCCACCCAGCTTGAAACAAGAAGGCAATGGCAGGGGAACTCGACAAAGACTTCCTATCCTAGGGAAGACTAGACCTAGACACTAACAAAATAGACCTGACTTGACTCTAACATTGTCAAAAAAATGGGTGACTAAAAGTCAGACAACACTTATATAGACATGTAAACCATTTTCCTCTACTCCATCAAATTGCCACTTAATCTCATCCACTGATTTTGTTGTTTTAACCTTCCTCGGCTAATGTGACAATAACACGTCTCATTCTAATCCATTAGATCTTTCCTAAATTTTGTTAGCTATCAATCATCATAACAAACTTTATCTATTACCTCAAAATCATACACTTTCCATCTCATAAATTCTTATAAGCTAAACTAATCATTTAATTCATTATATTTTTCTTGATTAACAAAGAAATGTGTCAGTGAACAAAAGCTCAATTTACACTATGCTCAGTATACACTACACTTCATCGGTGTATACTAAAATGCTTCATTAACTGACAAAATTGCTTTGTGTCTTTAGACACTTTTCCTCATCATAGATGAATGCAACATAATCAAGTCAATAACATAAGGTCATAGACTCATCAAGAAGTTACTCAATGTATTCTTTATTCTCATCTGTCATATCAATCTTCCTCATGTAGATATTTTTGTTCTGCATCTCTTTCACTCCTTTTCTACAGATGTTTTAGTATAGTAACTTAAAAGATAAGTTCTATCAAACTAGTTGACATCAATGAAAACATAATACTGATTTAATCACATTAGATATCTAATCAATCAGCTCAGTGATCTTAAATCATAGTTTCTTCAATCAGGTTCTAAATTAGTTGTAGTTCATCACAACTGGTAGTGCACAAGGGCTCAAACTTTCTCTTATCAAACTTTTCTCTAGCAACTCTTGAATCTGTCAATTCAATTCCCAATTCTTGGTAGGTGTAAACTAATGAGGTGCCTTATTTGGTAAAATAACTCCAGGAATTAGATCCATACAATTATCAATGCTTCTTTTTGGTGGCAAACCATCTAGTACATTATCAAAAATGATATCACTATACTCAGTGAGTAACTTATCAATCTCCTCAGGGACATTATCCTCTATTTTCTTACTCACCTTGTTAGGAATCATGTCAAAACATACATCATTCTTCTTCAAAGAATTAACAAACTTTCTTCCTTCCATCAAACAAACTTTCACAGATGTGAAAACATTACTAACAGGTTCTTCCATCAATGGTAACAAGATTTATTTCTTTCCATCAGCCACAATAGTATACTTATGCAATCTCCCATCTTATATAGCATGTCTATCATATTGCCAAGGTCTTTCGAACAAAATATGACAATAATCCATAGGAGTGTATGCTCATCTTTGATCCTTGAAATCTGATAGGGCTTTGGATGTACCAACCTTTCCAACTGCAATTTCATGACCATCTCTTCAGATGCCAAATTCTCTGAGCTACCACTATCAATGATTACCTTCCAAACTTTATTAGAAACTCTACATCTAGTCTTGGAAAATTTTCCTTATCGGATCTTCCTTCTTGCTTTAATTCCATAGTGCTCTCCTTACCATCAAGTTATTTTTGTTCTTAGGTTCATTCGGTGACTCTTCTTGCACCAACGCATTTCTAATACTACTAGCCTTCTTACTAGCATGTGTACATTCAAAAGATCTATGTCCTTCTACACAATTATAAGAAGTTCCTCGTAAACTTCCTTTTCCATAACCACCTCGGTAGTTACTACCTCTACCTCTAGATGAACTTTCACCTTTCCACTCGGTCTTGCCTTTGTTTTGATTTGTCTTTTCTAGTTCATATCTACCAATCTCACCATTAGATCTACCTCTTCCTCTAGGGAATCTATGACCTCAACCTCTTTGTCTTTGCTCATGTCTCTTGTTCAATTTATCCTCAACCTTCAAAGAAAATTGATAAGCCTCTTCAATGTTCTCCAACTTGACCATACTAATTTCCTCTTGGATGGAAACTCTCAAAACATTTAGGTATCTACCATTTCTTTCCACATCATCTTCATCATGTCCATTTTTGATATCCAATCTATAGAATTCATTAGTATAGTCCTTTATCGAGCAATCTTTCTACCTCAAACTTTGCATTTGCCGAACTAGGTTAATCTGATAATCACAAGGTAAGAACTTTCCTTTCAATTTTTTCACCATTTTATTCCATACCTTGATTTTGTCTTTTCGTTTCCTTTTCCTATCCAATTGCAGATGTTCCCACCATAAGGATGCATGAATTTTCAACTTTGTGCTTGCAATATTCACCTCTTATCCTCATGAATGTTTTAATATTCAAAATACTTTTCCATCTTAGTGATCCAATCCACCAATTCATCAGAATCCAGATTTCCACCATACTCAGGAGGATTGAAATGTGGTGTTGACTTTAGACTTGTCAAAGCCTTCAAAAATATTTCTTCACCTTGATCCATAATAGGTGTAGGTTCTACATTCACCTGCTCTTCCTCAACTTCATCATCATTAACATCTTCAAGATGTATGCCTCTTCTTTGGGCTATTTCAACAGCTTCTAATCTAGAAGCAATCTTCTTTAGCATATATGCCAATCTTGGATCTACATCTCGCCTCCCACGAACTATCTTGACAACCCTCTACAATTGTAGGTTAGATCACAATATACTACCCCACAACAATCAACTAGGGCTTCAAGAGGAACCTATAAACCTAGATCCATAGAACTAGATAAAGATCTCACCTCACTCTAATACCACCAGACACAAGGAAGGGATGCAAGAGAGGTCAAACAATGGTGCACCCTAATAATCCAATCTTACTCAACACATGCGAAAGAAACAAACAACAACAATGATAAAGAAAATGCTAGATCTTTCATATATCATCAAATAAAATCATACATGACAGGCTATAAGGCCTTCCTCGTTAGGGCCAAATATTACAATGAATCTCAGAAGTCCTCAAACATGAAAGGATCTATTACAAATCTCCAATCTAATGTCTACGATCTTCTATCGAAAAGCTGCCTCCCTAATCTACAACCAAACATCTACATTTATACAAGAAGCTACAAAGCTGATTTGACCTTCAGATCCATAATCAACAGAAGGAATAGTTAGATCTAGGACCACACACTTCCCAAGGATGGATACCAACATTAAATCCATGATCTAGTATAAATGCACAAGTCAACCACAATAGGAACTGAAACTAAACCCATTGGTAAGCAAGATAACTAAGTAGCAAACAGGCAATGTTGAGCACTAGTGAAATAACCAACTACCTAGGAGATAATTGACCACACTTGGTAGCCAAAGGAAACTGACCAACCACTAAACAACTTGGTCAAAGCAGAAACTGAGCAACACAAATAGACTCCAAATTGTTTTTGGTGACACAGGATTGCCAAGGACCCGAGATGCTCCTACATCACAACAACTGGTAGATAGAATATAGTCATTGAGTCTCATAAAATTAAAGTTTTAGAAGTAGTCACTAGATTATGAGATAAAACCATCTAGTGATTGAGGATTTTCCTTTAGTCACCAAGTCTCTGGAAATATTGAAAAAGCACCAAATCTTTCAGTGATTGTGAGGAAATGTATAGTCATTGATTTGCTAGAAATCAAAAGTTTGATTTCCTATCACTTTCTTAGCTCTCGGCTAGTGAATTGAGTTCAGAGTGTGCCAAGTAATGATAGAAGAGACATGAATTATAGAGCTGGAGTCTAAAATGGTCGAAAGCATTCAAAAGAATTCAATTCTCCAAGTTAAATATAGCTAACCGTTAATCATTGTAAATTTACCAAAGCATTCAGAGAGCCAGAGCTGAAGAATTACAAGAATTTATGAATTTTCTAGCAAGCAAAGAGTTCAGTAAGTTTAGGATTTTCAAAGAATTTTTATCCCTAGCGAAAATGAGTCAGCCGACAACCAGTAGAGCTTCAACAAGTAAATGGGCTAAGGATAAAGGCAAAGGGAGTTTCTTGGGTGAATTTCTTACTCTGCTGTCGGGATCCACTCAAAACAAAAAGGTCAGTGATGAGATATTTTCTGATAGCTTAGCCATGTGTAGGGATGCCAAAATAGATGAGGTTTTTGGAATCTTTCTTTTTTAGTTACTTTTATAAAAATGTAGATAGTCCAGTACCAGTGTCAAACCCTTGGACTTCAAGGTTGAAAAAATTGATAGTAAAAACATCTTTCTGGACATAAATTTATTAGTTGAACTATCTAACAATTATGACCCCCTCTCTAAAACAATAAGAAAGTTAAATGTCTTAGCCGTAGTGACCTTAGATAGGAATTCATTCATGAAGGCCTTTGGAATTTTTATCTCCATGGCCACTGAGATCAATTTATAAGCACGGGATAATAGCTATGTTAGGGAATCTACCATAGCTTCCATTGAGAATCAAAATCATGTTCCCAAATAAAATAAGAATTATATTGTAGCATTGTTGGGAGCAGCACCATACTTTTACAAATATTTGTGTTTTTATATCAAATACATTGCATATCGATTATGCAGAGTGCTAGGAGTTGATGGTGGTGCAGAGAGGATCTCCTCTGATATATTGATGATGGTGATGGATTCCCAGAGTCCTCATGTTAGTAAAGGGTATGATTATATTGGGTATGTTATTAATAGGATGCATGAGGGACTAGAAATGATGAGGAAAAATGAGCCTTCTCCTAGGTTCATACATTACTCATTATTAATGCATTTAATCTTGTATCACAATTACAATATGATAGAATTACAATAATTTGAACTAAGAATTATGTGGAATGGCATCCAAATCCAATTTAGTTTTGGATTAGGGCTTGGAATAATAGTTTTAGAGAAAATGACTTCTATTCTTTTCAGAATTGGATAGTACAACCTATCTTGTTGATGTTAGGATTGAATTTGTGTAGGCTCCCTATCAAAGTTTAATAGTTATTAAGGCCTTGTCAATTTGTGGACAAATGGGCTGGAAATCACAACTAGGGTAATTTCTATTATGAGAAATCCTATACCATGATCAGATTTTATGGGTTCCCCTAGCCACCCCATGTTCATCCATTTTTTGTACCACTAAGGATTGTAGTAATGGAGTTCATATGGTAGCTTATGATGATAGATAAATATCATCTAGCTCCACACAGGAAGGGTAGATTTACCCCTAGGCACTTTCAAGTTTGCAACCTCACAATTAGAAATAATTCACTGAGTAAGGTGAATGAATGGTTAGGTCATTATAGGATGAATGCTACCTTATATAGGTATGTTGATAGAGACAATTTTATTGTGATTGCAAGGAGATACTACACCCCAACTATTCCAATAAGAAATAGACATGAGGAGTGTCTAGAGGAAGACATAATAAGAAATATCATAGAAGATGATGTGGTTCAGAGGAGAGCACAATAGTTTCAGGACTTATTGTCTTTGGAGAAGTAATTGAGACAAAAAGGAATTCCCTTTGGTGGTTTTTACCCCACACTACCTTATTTGCAAAAACTTGACTAGATAATGGCTAATTGAAATACTCTGGTCAATTCTCTATAAGGAATGATTGATGACAAGAAGAGGGAGAAGGAAAAACAGTCCTCATTAGAGTGTGAAGAGGACAATGATGGCTACTCAGTGCATAGCCTCCCTACTTTGGACCAACCACCTCAAATAGAGCAAGCAACAGATGAAAATGTGATAGTAGATTTGACAGAGTTATAAAGTTCTCAGGATACTTGTGAACCTCCTTTGAAAAGGAAAAAATGCAGGTGGGAGAGCCTTCCCAAGTTAGAAAAATTGAGAAGAAGAAAGATAGAGTGGGAGCCCTTATTACTGGTACAATGGTGTATGATCACCAACTTAGAAAGAAGATAAGGGAAGAGAAGAGAAAATAGAAAGAGATAGTTGAGGAAGTTGAGTTTCCCTTGGCTTAATGTCAAGATGAGAGGTTGATCTAGTAGGATGGCTTCTTGCAGGAGGATGCTTTTATAAAATCAGATAAATCCAAGAATTTTTTATTGTGGCACAAGAAACAATAGGTTGCATCAAATGTATAGATCACAAAAGAGGGTCATGTTCCTGATGAGGCCATCCAAGCATTAAAAGATTATGATCCTGAATCAAAGAACATCACTCCTAAAGAGGCTAAAAAATTAGTAAAGGCTAGCAACATGTTGCTTATAACTAGATGAGATTTGGATTCAGCCTTTTGTTGGTACTCTAAAAATTGAATTGATTTCAAAGTCAAGTTTCAAAGATTTTTCCAAAGGCAGGGTTTGTGCCCTTCAAAGAATGGTTTAAGGGACCTGAATTCAAATGCATATAGGAATAGGCCTGATGAATTTTCATGAGATACATCTTGGGGAATGGGTTCAAAAACTTTCATTTGACATATGCAATGGGTTCCAGCTCCTAAATTAAGAATCTAAGGTGTTTAGGGAGTAGCCATTTTGAGGTGTTCACCTAAATCTGCATTTTTGCCTAGGTGTCAAATCACTGTAATAGACCCTATTTGCATCTGAATATCTTGTGTCTTCTTGAGTTTCATAGCTCACCACTTTGGGAATGTTTATAATGTATATCAAAGAGCTTATGTTTCAAAGCTCAAGCCTTTTCGAGTCCATTTGATACATTTTTGGATCCCCCAAAGTTGGCTTTCCAGATTTGTCCTATTTCTCTAATTTGCATAGTTTAGTCGGAGGCCCTATTCGGATGAGAGCATTAAGTGCCCTGTGATTGATCAGGATGTACCAGGTGTTGCATCATGTTGTGGGCATAAGAAAGAATTTTCATGCCCATTTTCAGCTCCCCATGTGCCCATTTCACATGTTCGCCAGAGCCATTCAGATTGCAGATTGACAAGTTTCTCCGACAGTGCATAGTTCATTTTTCTGATTGGTTCACTTTGGGATCTTTCCATTTGCACCCGGATCAAGGTAAAGCATAATTGAAAGATGTTCCATAAAGTAGACATGAAAGTGACTAACCTTGATAAGTTTCAGACTATGATGAATTTGTTTGATCACTTTGCTCGGTTGATTCCAAATGTAATTTCTACGAATCTGATTGTTTTTAGTTCAGGATGTTTTAAGTGACCGACTTTGAAGATTAATTACCGATAAATAGTTGATCATCTAGTGAAACTAATCAGAGCCTTGTTTTATACATAAATGAAAGATCATCTATCCAGAGTTTCAGGCCGTGAAGTTTTCATTTGATTGCTTTGCAGGATCAGACAAGAGGTGTTCAAAAATATGTTAAAAAGTGTGGATAGGATAACTCAGAAAGTAGCCATTTTCTTAAATTTGTAGCTTTTTTCCAGAGGAGTATCTTCAGTTGAGGGTTGGTTTTTTTCATTCCTTGTATATGAGGTTTCTTCTAGATTCAGTGGCGTGCCCTCAGCTCGTCATTTAATATTTTTCAATCATCTCTTTTCGGGGCAGTCGGCAGTGATTTTCAGTCTTTGTTTGTTGGCAATTTTGAATGACCGATTTCAAGTTTTAAAATCTCTTAACTCATTCAACTTTAGGCGAAGCCATTTGACAGGGTTGTTGTCTATAGTACAAATTTCGTACTCACCAACTTTCAGCTTCAAGGGATCAATTTTCATCAGTGTTTTAATATCGCGATTGAAGGCATTTTGAACAAATTTAGCGACTGGCAAAGTATTAAAATTTGAAGTTTTCTAAAGTACCTAGTTTTCTGGGTTGGATCCATTTCCATATGTCAGTTGTTCTGGATGTTTTTAAGGCTGGTTGTTTGAATTCAAAATTTTTTTAGGTCAAACGCGCTTGGGGTCCAACCTGCCTCATTGTTTTGGAAATAGCCTGTGATGGCATGAAAGTTTCAAACAGAATACAAGTGACATGCATACAAAATGGAATAATGGCCAATGGTGTGGAATCATTTGACATATTTTTTTAAAGATATTCCACCGCAAGGAATGAAATAAAATGATAACAGTAGATGTATCAATGGTTGTGGTTGAGATATTTTATAAGCTTTGAAAAAATTTCAATTGGGATATGTAAAAGTCAGATTCTACTACATGCTTGGCTGAATTGAAAGTTTTGAAAGGATACATGATCTTTTTATTAAGGGTGCTGCTCATGTTCTCTTTTATACTAATGTGTATGCCTTCCTGTTGTGCATGCCATATGTTTGTCTTCTTAACAACATTTATCCTCCTTTTACCAATGCACATATTTGAAGTGCAATGTGCACATTGGAACGTGAGCAGCCAGTGCAAGGGACCAGTGCATATCTCCCTTGGTTTCTATGTAGGTGAAGGCTGCCGAGAGGTTTACAACATACATACAAACTACACATTAAACACATGAAGTATTTACAAGTATTCAATGGAGTTGTGTGTGCCTTCCTTTGGATGTATTATATGTAGTTTACAAAGATCCTAGCATTCAAAACAAAGGAGGAAGAGACAAAATGTTTGAGTTCTGTGCACATTGGAAAAGTGCTCCTAATGCCTTATGGGCTATGCACTCTCCAAGCCTGGCACACATGTCATTCCACCAGGCTGTACATATTCTTATATGTTTGGGCACACCATTTATAAAAGGGAAGTGTGTACAATGAAGTTTCCACACATATCAAAATGGGGGGTGCTGCATATTTTCTTTTAAATACTGGGAGTAGCTCATTTTTGAAGTAGTGTGTATTTTTGAGTGGGAGCAGCTCGCATAATTTGAATGTTAGGCACACCACAAGTAGGTCAAGCATTCTAATGAAGCAGTCCACATCACTTTAAGTAATGCCTTTGATATACAAAAAATGTTGATGACAAAGGGGCTGTGTTTTTTGAAGCAAGGTGGGGACTTTGTTAGCCGATGGGGGGGGGGGGGGGTATTGGTTCTAACTGTTAGAAAAAAGACACTTAGGTCTTGTGTGAGCTTCTAGTGGGCTTGTGTAAAGTAGCCTGTGTAAGGTTTTGATTTAAATGCATGCCTCCACCTAATACTTTGTTTTCTAATTGTGATGGATGTGTGTTGGGCAATAGGATATTGCCAAAAGCTTCCCTTGTAGCTACCACAAATGGTTACGATGTGTGTTTACAAGGAAACACAGGGGATTTCTTTGTAATTTTTATCCCACATTTACCCTGTTCTATGTATTAAAATTGTTTAAAAGGAAGAATGAATAGATTAAAGGTAAAGAGAAGTGAGAGGCATGTGGAATGGAGGCTTTGTGTGGGCCCGATTAGTGTGTGTCAGCTGGGCATGCACTACAAAGCACAATTTTGAAAGGAAACTTTATTAGTGCAAATAAATTTGTCCCACATTGATGCTGGAGAAAGTAAAAAGGTTGTTTATAATCCAAAGAACACACTAACGGTATTGTGCATAATGTTGAAAGGAAACTTTATTAGTGCAAAGAAATTTTTCCCGCATTGATGCTGGAGAAGGTAAAAAGTTTGTTTATAATCCAAACAACTCACTAACGGTATTGTGTAAGAAATGGATGCCCAGTTGGAGGGCTTGTCACACAAATGCATGTTGTTTGAGGTAACTAGTGGATGATGAATTGGATGGTGGGCCCTACATGCTAATGTAATTTTAATGAAAGTGAATATGCAAGCTTGTTTGAAACCTGGAGATGCACGCTCAGATCAATAAAGGTCGCTAATCCACTAAGATGAAGATGCTCAGAGATTAGGATAGTGGTATAGTGATAGGATGACAAGTGTCACCTGATGACATGGTGAAAATGCTACAGTTAAACACTCAGTGGATTCGTGGGACCAATCAAAATGTGACATATGGCACCAGACGATGATGAAGCAAAGGTGGACAAATGGTGAGCCACCTTGGGATGCATGTTGATCCGATGATCATTGCTAAAGTGCAAAATAAATATGCTCACTGGTTAACCATTGCGGTATGGTGACAATGTGACACATGTCCCGAGGTGAGCTGTCAAATAGGTGGTTGGTGAAATGGAGCCAATCATAGAGCAACAAGTGGCATGGGTATGCTGATAGGTGTGACATGGTAGATAAGGTGGACCAATGAACCAATGAGGTGTTGCCACATGAAATGTGGGCCCTCTTCAAATTTCAAAATGGGTAGGAAATATTAAATTCGAATATATAAAGTTGAGACTATTTCAGAAATTCAAAAATTTAAATAATGGAGGCTGTTCACGGAGAATAATGTTTGAGGACTTTATTTTTACCCAAATATGCAAGTGTTATATGTTTTTGGAATTGGCTCAGAATGAGGAATCCAATAGCAGTGCCAAAAATCAAATTCAACAAAGTTGGTGAGAGAAGTAATGGACTGTGTAATCCGAGGTCAAAATTGGGTAAAGATGCATATATTTGTAAAAGATGTTTCTAGAATTTAATTGAAATCAAATTTGTCCAGGATATTTTTGAGAGTCTTAGGGCCGATTGTGTTGCCCTAAAAATGCCCTAAATGATATTTTTTGTTGCATCCTTGTTCTTATAAAAAGATTTTTGTGATCATTTAGAAAGGGTTGGCTGGAAATTCTTGACACGAGAAGCTGAAAAGCTAAGTGTGTACCCTCAGTCCAGATTGTAACATTTCTTGCTATTTGTATCAATACTATGGAGAAACCTTCTATATATTTTGCATATTGTCTATGGTATTACTGAATTAGTTTATAATACAAGGATTGAGTCCACATTCTTAATATAGTTTCTCATTCTTTGATCTCTCCTTTAGTTGTTCTTGATGAATTTTGAGTTTTCCAACTCATTGTATTAGATTACTGGTGTATATGTCTTATCTCTCAGCCTTGATCCAGGATCAAGTTAAAAGTCTCTGAGTGAAGCATAGATTCATTTGGTTCAATCAGGAAGGATATTTGTAAGTAGTGTAAGAGATATTTAACTATGTTTATGGCTTGGATTCTTGGATGAATCTAGTAGTTGTTCTTGTAATCCCTCTCTGCTTTAGGTGTGATGCCCAATGGATAAGGCACTGATCATAAGCTAGTATTCCCTGTGTTGTTACATGTGTTGCACGGTTGTTTAAATTATGCAAGAAGTCATAAATCATTACCAATCTTTTACATTCTATTTTACTTTATATGTTGTTCTACCTAGTGATGGAGAGTCAATGAATAATAAGTTGTTGTTTAGTACTTTCTCACTGTCATCTATTGTAAGATCTAGTATTCAGTAAGGAATAGAGTTGAATTTATTGGATCAGGTGTACCCGCCTTGGTTTTGCAGAGCCAGAAGTGAAGAGGGCAGTCTTGTCCCTATAGTTGGTCCACTTGCTTATAGATTTCCCACATTTAGAACTAACCCCTCCTTAATATCAGTCATAGGTATATTGGTGTCTCATGGAGTGTAAAATCCTATCCAAGAACCAACAAAATGGTGACTTCGCTGGGGAATAGAGATTATAATCACTAGTAAATAGTGTAGGTTCCAAGTTGACTAGACTCCTAACCTACCTATTTCAATCAGTGATATCTTTAATTTTATAAATCAATTATAAATAATGTGGGTACAAGTCGAGCTTTGAATCCTGGCTGGCTTATTTTTTATCTAGTGGTTTCCATTGAAGTGCAAAGAGTTAGTTTTAAAAGTTTTAAAATCATCTCACCATGTTGTGAGTGGTGACTCTAAGATTCTATGTTTGATCAGTGTGAATTTTAGAATGAAGAAATGATGTATTCTACTCTGATAAATAGTTTTTGAAATTCTAGTGAAGTTCATGTTGGTTGGAAGAAGTATATAGAGACAGAGATAAAGTGTTTTTCCTCTTCAAGGAGGCAGTGGCTCTATAAGAAAGAATCTGATGGAGCTATGAAGTGAGCTCTGAAACTTGCCATCATTTCCAGCCAAAGAAAGAATTGCAGCATCAGAACTTACCAGGTATTTCTCATTAGATGTTTTATATTTGTATAATCCTTACTAGGTGAAAAATTCACCACATAAAAAGATTTTAGAATTAAGGGTATGCATATTTCTCTGGATTTGTAAATAAAATTAGGTTCTATCATTGGAGGAATGTGTGTGATTTATAATCCTTATGGCTGTATAAGTTATTTGTAATAAAATATAAAAATATCATTAAGAGAAGGTGCAATCCATAATGGATTCAATTAGACATCTTTCTATATAGAGGTATGCACCATTGTGTTTTGATGGCATACATGGTTTCCCAAATGATATTCCTACCAAGATTAGGAAGCATTTGAAAGAGTTTAAGGGGAAACGATCAGATTCAACATGTGATCATCTATAGGATTTTGTTGATCTGATGGGAGACTTCAAAATTTTCCATGAAGATGTTATCATGAAGTTGCTAATTCAAACTTTGAAGGGTAATGCCAGGGTTTGGTTTTATTCCCTGCTAGCAAATTGTATCTCTTCGTGGGAGGACTTCAATTCAGCTTTCATGGAATAGTTTGCTGAAAGAATTGATGTGAGTATCTTGCTCAATAAACTAATGGAAATTCAAATTGAAGAGGATGAATTGGTTCCACCATTCAACATCAGGTTTTCCAAAACATTAAGTGATATTCTAATGAGTTGTAGACCCAATGATAAAGTATGTTTAATAATTTATTTGGGTGCATTCAGTAAAAAGATGAGCTTCCTATTAAGGAATAAAGAGCCAAATAATTTACATCACGCTTTTATGACAGCAGTGGACATTGAAAATAAATTGAGATATAAAATTGCTAAAGGGTTTTTATCCATTGGAGTCCATTGTCATGATGTTCCAATTGAAGAGGATAGGTGTAAATCAGCAAGTGAATATCAATGTCAAAGTGTCTCCATCTCTGTCGATCCTATTGATCATGTTTCAAGCTATGCTTCCAAATAGAATGTAAATGAAGAGAAATTGCAGAAAACAATGACTATCGCTGATCTAGAAGTTAACATGGTTAGTGAAGAATCATGACATTTTCTTGATGCAGAGATAGATATTTACAAGGGTTATATACCAAGTAGATTTGAAACTAGTTTTTCTAGTTGTGAGGCTACAGTGACTTATTGTTTGTAGTCAAGTATCAAAAATGAAGAAGGGGAAGATCTTTTATCAAATGATGATAATGCCCAAGTAATGAAGGTCTGTCAGTTTTCAATGGGACTGATAGTGAAGAAGAAGATTTGAGGAGTCAAAGTGATCCTAATCTTCTTGAAGACAAAGCAATGATTTATGGATAGCCTTGTCAAGAAAATGAATAGTTTCCATGTGCTGAAAATGATTGTAAAAAGATTGATATGCATGGAATAGTAATGCATTCTTTTGTTTCAGATAACAGTGGTGATGGAACTAATTTTCCAGTTTGTATGTTCTCAGTTTTTGATTTACCATGTGAAGTTATTAATTTGATAATGGATAAAGGTTTCTATGAGCCCGCATATGAAACCATGGTAGCTCAATTTTCCCTTGAACTAGAAATGGAAGTTAGCCAGTTTGATGAAGATATTGAGGAATTTGATATTGTTAATAATATGGAATCAATATCTTATCAGGAAAATGTTAATAGTGCTGACAATCTACCCTACAATAGTGAACTATGTCAAGGACACATTTGCCAAAAGAATAACATGTGCAGGGGGTTTGCTTCTAATTTGTTTAAACCATAATTTGAGACATTCAATGAAGAGTTGGAAGAGGCTTCAAAAATTATACCAGATTGTTTGTTTCATTCAAAGGTGTGTTCTTTCTTCCAAGACTTTGATGTAGAGAATGTTGATGTCCTATTCTCAGAGGATGTTGAAACAAGTCAACAAGCATGTATCAGACACCAATCATAAAATGCATCTTTCTCTTTTTCATTTTAGCATGATGATGATATCTCTCAGAATGATTTCAATTTAAACCCACAAGTCACATTTCAAAATGATCTTCTTGAGCACTTGTATGATATGCACACAGTTTAACTTAAAATCTTTCCTTTTGATGTTCAAACATGCAATGAAGGTTCTGATTGCTTTCCATATACAATGCTAAAAAATCAGGACAACATGTCTAATGGTTCCAAATTTTATATTAGTTGTGATCTTGTGCCGGATACAATATGTTCTTCAAGTGATCAGAAATCAGACTATTAGGACATAAAAGGAAGGTTCTCTTGTGAGCAGCCCTATGCAAATAAACATCATGATGTTGTTTCCCTTTGTACCCATGGTGTTGATTATGATGCTGATAATGAGTTCAGTGGATATGAAGATGATGAAGAAGAGTCTACAATTAATGATGTCGCTGATAAGTTTTTAGACCTCTCCTTTTATTAGCATGAGGAAAATATTATTGTCTCAATATAAGAAATATTTGTGCAAACAAGAAAGGGATATATATGATGTAGATGGAAGTTGCTGCAATGATAATTTGATCCAAGAGTTTGCAGCCCCTATTCCAAAAAAAAAAAAGATTTTTGGCATCAATTATGAAACCAAAGAGAATAAAAATGAAATCCCATATACATTGAACAATGAACAAATCTCAGACCTCTTAGAAGCTCATTTTCAGAGATTATACATTTTGCAAGATCATGATGCATATGAGTACAAGGAATATAAGAGTGTCATGTATGATGAATATGAAGATTCATATGATGGTATAGATTCATATTTTGATGAGCTTAGTGTCAGAGATTATTGTGTCAATCAGAGTATTGAGGAAAATGATAAATCTGAATGTGACCTCTCAGCCCTATAAGTTTTAGAAGAAACATTGTTAGATCCAAATTTATGTGTACAAGACATTAATAAGAAATGTGAGAAGGAGGTTGGTTTTCAGTCATTTCTTAAGGAGACCTTTCTCCTTAGCTTGCAAACCAATCGTTTAATTGATCAAATTCCTTCTTCACAAAATGATGAACAGAGTCCTTGCTCAGTTTCTTTTCTTTATTTTGATGAGTATGACAACAATTGTGACAGTCTTGAGGACAACATGTTTATGAATAAAAATGATGGTATTGATCAGTCATCCTTATGTCACAATGTTTATGAAGAATTTTTGCATTTGATTTGCTATTCATATTATGAACACATACTTGAGGAGTCAAGCCACTCGGTGGCTACAATATCCCATCCATATAAAGCTAAGGATCCATTTCATTTTCAGCCGGGTGGGTTTTTAATGCATGATGGTCATTATAGCTTATCTTTTGATGAATTACTAGATAGACCTTATATTTTCAGACAACATCAAGATGAAATGAAAGATCTTCTATATTTTTTAGAATATGAACATGACGATGACTATGACTGGAAGAGTTTGGGTTATGGCAAGTACAAGATTACCTTTCAGCTCAAAAATTTTTATATATGTTGGCAGCATGTTTGTCAAAAGTTTTTCAGATTACTTGTCTCATATATGGGTGAGAATCATATGTTTGATAGAGGTAAGAAGTGGTTATAGTTTTGAGGCTTTGAGCCTTTGCAAGTGATGTATAAATTGTATAGTTGATTTCCTTCAGTTTTGTTGTGTGTTTCTTTCAGCAAGGTTCCCCATTTTTGATAAAGAGCAAGAAATCGGATTTCATTTCTGAGTGGTCTGTTGTACCAAAGATTCATGAATTCTCTGCATGCCCACAAGGGGCACATGTCCCCAACTAGAGACACTATTGGTACTCTAAAAATTAGATTGATTTCAGAGTCAAGTTTCAAAGATTTTTCCTAAGGCAGGGTTTGTGCCCTTCAAAGAATGGTTTAAGGGACCCGAATTCAAATGTATATAGGAATAGGCCTGATGAATTTTCATGAGATATAGCCTGGGGAATGGGTTCAAAACCTTTCATTTGACATATGCAATGGGTTCTAGCTCCTAAATTAAGAATCTGAGGTGTTTAGGGACTAGCCATTTTGAGATGTTCACCTGAATCTGCATTTTTGCCTAGGTGTCAAATCACTGTAACAGACCCTATTTACATCTGAATATCTTGTGTCATGTTGAGTTTCATAGCTTGCCACTTTGAGAATGTTTACAATGTATATCAAAGATCTTATGTTTCAAATCTCAAGCCTTTTTGAGTCAATTTGATAAGTTTTTGGATCCCCCAAAGTTGGCTTTCCAGATTTGTCCTATTTCTCTAATTTGCACAGTTTGGTCAGAGGCCCTGTTCGGATGAGTGCATTAAGTGACCTATGATCGATCAGGATGTACCAATTATTGCATCATGTTTTAGGCATAAGAAATAATGTTCATGCCAATTTTCAGCTCCCCATGCGCCTGTTTGACATGTTTGTGAGAGCCATTCAGATTGCAGATTGATAAGTTTCTCCAACAGTGCATAGTTCATTTTTCTGATTGGCTCACTTTGGGATCTTTCCATTTGCATCTGGATCAAGGTCAAGCATAATTGAAAGATGTTCTATAAATTAGAAATGAAAGTGACTCACCTTGATAAGTTTCAGACTATGATGAATTCATTTGATCACTTTGCTCGGTTGATTCCAAATGCAATTTCTATGAATCTGATTGTTTTTAGTTCAGGATGTATTAAGTGACCGAATTTGAAGATTAATTACTGATAAACAGTTGATCATCTAGTGAAACTAATCAAATCCTTGTTTTATACATATATGAAAGATCATCTATCCAGGGTTTCAAGCCATGAAGTTTTCATTTGATCGCTTTGCAGGATCAGACAAGAGGTGTTCAAAAAAATGTTAAAAAGTGTGGATAGGATAACTCACAAACTAGCCATTTTCTTAAATTTGTAGCTTTTTTCCAGATGCGTATCTTCAATTGAGGCTTGGTTTTTTTTTTCCTTGTATATAAGGTTTCTTCCAGGTTGAGTGGTGTGCCCTCAGCTCATGATTTCATATTTTTCAATCATCTCTTTCTGGGGTAGTCAGTAGTGATTTTCAGTCTTTGTTTGTCGACAATTCTGAATGAGCGATTTCAAGTTTTAAAATGTCTTAACTCATTCATCTTTAGGTGAAGCCATCTAACGGGGTTGTTGTCTATAGTACAAAGTTCATACTCACCAACTTTCAGCTTCAAGGGATCAATTTTCATCAGTGTTTTAATATCGTGATTGAAGGCATTTTGATCAAATTTGGTGACTGGCGAAGTATTAAAATTTGAAGTTTTTTAAAGTATCTGATTTTCTGGGTTGGATCTCTTTGCAGATGCCAATCATTCTAGATGTTTTTAAGGCTGATTGTTTGAATTCAAATTTTTTTTAGGATGGACCCACTTGGGGTACAACCTGCCCCATTGTTTTGGAAATAGCTTGTGATGGCATGAAAGTTTCGAACAGAATACAAGTGACATGCATACAAAATGGAATCATGACCAATGGTGTGGAATCATTTGACATATTTTTTTAAAGATATGCCATCGTGAGGAATGAAATAAAATGATTACGACATATGTATCTATGGTTGTGGGTGAGATATTTTATAAGCTTTGGAAAAATTTCAATTGGGATATGTAAAAGTCAAATTCTACTACATGCTTGGCCGAATTGAAAGTTTTGAAAGGATACATGATTTTTTTATTAAGGGTGCTACACATGTTCTCTTTTGTACTAATGTGTATGCCTTCATGTTGTGCATGCCATACATTTTTCTTCTTAACAACATTTATCCTCCTTTTAGTGACACACATATTTGAAGTGCAATGTGCACATTGGAACGTATGCAACCAGTGCAAAGAACCAGCATATATCTCCCTTGGTTTCTACATAGGTGGAGGCTACCGAGAGGTTTGCAACATACAAACAAGCTACACATAAAACACATGAAGTATTTACAAGTATTCAATGGAGTTGTGTGTGCCTTCCTTTGGATGTATTATATGTAGTTTACAAAGATGCCAACATTCAAAACAAAGGAAGAAGAGCCAAAACTTTTGAGTTCTATGCATATTGGCAAAGTGCTCCCAATGCCTTATGGGCTATGCACTCTCCAAGCCTGGCACGCATGTCATTCCACCAAGCTGCACATGTTCTTATATGTTTGGGCACACCATTTATAAAAGGGCAATGTGTACAATGAAGTTTCCACACATATCAAAATGGGGGGTGCTGCATATTTTCTTTTAAATACTGGGAGCAGCTCATTTTTGAAGTAGTGTGTATTTTTGAGTGGGAGTAGCTCCTATAATTTGAATGTTAGGCACACCATAGGCAGGTCAAGCATTCTAATGAAGCAGCGCACATCACTCTAAGTAATTCCTTTTTTGTACAAAAAATGATGATGACAAAGGGGCTGTGTTTTTTGAAGCAAGGTGGGGACTTTGTTAGCCGAAGGGGGGGTATTGGTTTTAATTGTTAGAAAAAAGACACTTAGGTCTTCTATGAGCTTCCAGTGGGCTTGCGTAAAGCAGCCTATGTAAGCTTTTGATTTAAATGCATGCCTCCACCTAATATTTTGTTTGTTTGCCATGATGGATGTGTCTTGGGCAATAATATATTGCCAAAAGCTTCCCTTGCAGCTGCCACAAATGGTTACGATGTGTGTTTGGAAGGAAATGCAGGGGATTGTTTTGTAATTTTTATCCCACATTTACCCTATTCTATGTATTAAAATTGTTTAAAAGGAAGAACGAACAGATTAGAGGTAAAGAGAAGTCAAAGGCATGTGGAATGGAGGCTATGTGGGCTCGATTAGTGTGTGCCAGCTGGGCAAGCACTACAAAGCACAATTTGATAGGGAAACTTTATAAGTGCAAAGAAATTTGTTCCACATTGACATTGGAGAAGGTAAAAAGGTTGTTTATAATCCAAAGAACACACTAATTGTATTGTGTAAGAAATGGACGCCCAGTTGGCAGGATGGTCACACATGTGCACATTGGATTGAGGCAACTAGTGGATGATGACCTGGATGGTGGGCCTCACATGCTAATGTAATTTTTATGAAAGTGAATATACAGGCTTGTTTGACACCTTGAGATGTGTGCCCAAATCGATGGATGTCGCTAATCCATTGAGATGAAGATGCTTAGAGATTAAGATAGTGGTATAGCAATAGGATGACAAGTTCCACTTGATGACATGGCCAAAATGCTATAGTTAAACACCTGGTGGATTCATGGGACCAATCAAAATGTGACATATGGCACCAGACGATGATGAAGCAGAGGTGGATAGATGGTCGACTACCTTGGAATGCATTATGATCTGACAATCATCGCTAAAGTGAAAAAGAAAGATGCTCATTGGTTAACCATTGTGGTATGGTGATAATGCGACACATGTCTTGAGGTGAGCTGTCAAATAGGCACTTGTTTAAATGCAGGAGCCAGTCATAGAGCGACAAGTGGCATGGGTATGCTGACAGGTGTGACATGGTACATGAGATGGACCAGTGAACCAATGAGGCATTGCCACATGGCATGTGGGCCTGCTTTGAATTTCAAAATGGGTAGGAAATATTAAATTTGAATTTATAAAGTTGAGACTATATCAAAAATTCAAAAATTTAAATAATGGAGGCTGCTCACAGAGAATAATATTTGAGGGCTTTATTTTTACCCAAATATGTAAGTGTTATATGTTTTCAGAATCGGCTCAAAATGACAAATCCAATGGCAGTGCCAAAAATCAAATTTGAGAAAGTTGGTGAGAGTAGTAATGGATTGTGTAATTCGAGGTCAAAATTAGGTAAAGATGCAGACATTTGTAAAAGATGTTTCTAGAATGTAATTGAAATCAGATTTATCTAGGATATTTTTGAGAGTCTTAGGGTTGATTGCGTTGCCCTAAAAATACCCTAAATGATATTTTTTTTTGCATCCTTGTTCTTATAAAAGCATTTTTGTGATCATTTAGAAAGTGCTGGCTAGAAATTCTTGACACGAAAAGCTGAAAAGCTAAGTGTATATCCTTAGTCTAGATTGTAACATTTCTTTCTATTTGTATCAATACTAAGAAGAAACCTTCTGTATATTTTACATATTGTCTATGGTATTACTGAATTAGTTTGTAATACAAGGATTTGTGTCCGCATTCTTAATATAGTTTCTCATTCTTGGATGTCTCCTTTAGTTGTTCTTGATGAATTCTAAGTTTTCCAACTCATTGCATTAGATTACTGGTGTATATGTTTTATCTCTCATCCTTGATCTAGGATCAAGTTAAAAGTCTCTGAGTGAAGCATAGATTCATTTTGTTCAATCAGGAAGGATATTTGTAAGTAGTGTAAGAGATGTTTAACTATGTTTATGGCTTGGATTTTCAGATGAATCTAGTAGTTGTTCTTGTATTCCATGTCTACTTTAGGTGTGATTCCCAATGGATAAGGAACTGATAATAAGCTAGTAGCCCCTATGTTGTTACATGTGTTGTATGGTTGTTTACATTCCACAAGAAGTCATAAATCATTACCAATCTTTTACATTTTATTTTACTTTATATGTTGTTCTACCCAGTGATGTAGAGTCAATGAATAATAGCTTGTTGTTTAGTACTTTCTCACTATCATCTATTGTAAGATCTAGTATTGAGTAAGGAACAGAGTTGAATCTATTAGATTAGGTGTATCCACCTTAATTTTGTAGAGCTAGAAGTGAAGAGTGCAGTCTTATCCCTATAGGTGGTCTAGATGCTTATAGATTTCCCACATTTGGAACTAACCCCTCCTTAATATCAATCATAGGTATATTAGTGTCTCATGGAGTGTAAAATCCTATCCAGGAACCAACACCTTCATTATAGATCAAATTAGAAGGTAGCCTGACATAAATTTAACATCTAAAACTAGAATTGGGGATATAATCAAAGGATTTGGATATAGTCCAAAGAATCAAGCCTTGGCTATGTGGAGCTTATACCCCAAGGACTGAAATCTCTCACTTCTAAATGTTCAAGAGAAAATGGATGGGGATAAAATTGTATGGTCTATCCATAACATAGGAGACCTAGAAATTTCATAGATCCTCACACATTTTTCAAGGCTAAATGAGGAAAAATCTAAATAACTCTCAGATAGGTATAAAGATCTATTTAAAGATTATAGTGCATTGTTCAAAGGTGGAGAGGTAAAAATTATGAAAGAGAAGGCACTAGAAAAAATAGCCTGCTCAGATAGAGTCTCAAAATGAAGGAGGAGAGGAAGTTGTTGCATCATCAGAACAAGAAAAAATAGAGTAGAATGAGGATGTTTAATAGGCCTTATTAAAGGTTTTGCAGCATAGGATTGATGTCCTAAAGAAGAAAGTAGATGTAGTGTACATTGCTTATAGTAAGTTTCCTGAAATACAAATAGAGGTAAACAATTTTTTTGCGACACTAAACACTTACTATGCAACCTGGTCAGTTAGAGCATCACTTTTTGAGAGATTGGAAACTGTGCAATCTCTTAGGATAGATATTCTTGAGATTGTTCTGTAGGTTGGTGAAGAAATAGATCGGATAGAGGCCACCTTGTCATTCTTTAAGGGAAAGGAAAATCAAGTAGAGAGAAGAATATTTATGTTTGGCCCATACTTCAACAAGTTTATTCCTTCTATCAATAATGAAGATGGCACAATAAAGGGGTTAGATCAATGGAAAGTAGATTTTGATTCATTACTACCTAAGAATGAGACATTTATTAATGAAAATAATGAATTGGATATTGAAAGATTTAATACAGTTTTGGATGAAGCTTTAAAAGTAGAAATAGACTTCACCAAATTTATCATAGATACCAGGTGGGAAAGGCAGAAGATAAAAATACAAAAAGTTAAGAGCTTTAAATGGTCGATAGAGTAGGAGGTAACTACATGGGATGAGCTTACGAAACCCAAAAAGATAAATCTCATTGTAGATGACTTTGACATCATGGATGAAGAATAAAGAGGACACCTAGACATCTGACACCTGACCCAAAAGAGCAAGGATGATAGCTATCATAAAGAATTGATGCAGGAGCATCTTGCATCAAAAAATAAAATGGGGCATGATAAAAAAATATATAAAAAAATTAGAGGAGAGAGAAAGTGATGAAAATGGGAAAAAAAAAGAAAAAAAAGGAGAAAAAAAAAAGAAAAAAAAAAGGAAAGAAAAAAAAAGTTATTTCATTTTCCAAGGTGCATAGGTGGAATAAAAGAAAAATAAATAAATAAAAAGAAATCATTTCATTTATCGAAGTGTAGGTGGAATTTTAGAAATTTATAGAAAGTTCTTGCATTTAATATTTGTAGCTAGGTAGTTACAACTTTCTATTTTTTTTATTGGCTCACAAAGGCAATGTAATTTTCTAATTGGCCCATATGGTGGTGCTAAATATTAATTGGGTGGATATTCAATATTTGTATCAAGGCAGTTGTATCTATCTTTTATTCCACATTGGTTTTGTTTTAATATCTTGGGTGGTAAATGCTTATATAAAGAAGGCATAGGAGCATTCATAAACTAGCTCAAGTTGTAGGATCTTGTATTGGAGAAGAAGCTCTCAAGTTGTAGGATCTCATATTGGGGAAGAAGTGCTCAAGTTGTAAGCTCTTAGAGTTCAAACTCTCTAATTACAAGCTCTCAAGTAGTAGAAGCTCTCAATTTGAAGCTCTTGGATTGTAATCTTTGAGGATGTAATATCTCTCATGTTGTAAGATCTCTCAAGTTGTAATGATTTTCAAGTATTAATTTCTTCTTTGTAAAGCATTTTATCTTCTCTTTATCTCCATGTTGTTATGTATTTGGTTATGAGTTGGAAAGGGTGGTGTGGCCATTTATCAGTGGTATCAGAGCGAGATTTTTTGAGTGTGTAGACAGATCGCCAAATGTGAGGCAGTTTGCACTAGGACCTTGGGTTGGGTGAAATTTTCCTTAAGAGGACGCAAGTATGGAGAAGAGAAAGAAGAAGATGACTTTTTTGATTGGATGGATTCTTAGAATTCCTAGACTTGAGAAAATTAGAGAGAGATATCAAGAAGAGATGAGAGTTGCAATACTTGATTTGAAGAAGCAAGTGGTTGAATTAGAAGTGGAGCTGAAAAAGAGAAGAGCGATTTGTCAGAAAAGAGATGATGACAATTCTTTAGATGAAAGAAATAAGGAAGTTAAAGTGGAGTATCATGCATACGATACAAAAGAAGAGGTAGAGCATGAAGATGAAAAGATTCATGAACCTGAAGTTGATGAAGATAATTTATTAATGAAGATTGCAGTAGTTGAGGAAGAGTGGAACATCTTAGTTAGAGGTCAAAGGAAAGAAGCTATTACATGCCTTGTTGAAGACACAAAAGAAGAAAATAAAGATGAAGATGTAATAGAGGTAAATTTTTATGATACATGGAATGCTAACTTTGAGATGGATTTGAAAGATAATGATGATGGTTTATATAAGGACCTTGCAAGTAATGTTTGGTATGCAAAAGAAGATTTGTATGGCATTACAGAGTTTATTACAGATGCATTAGATCATACAAAATTGGAGGAGAATGAGAGTTACACTTGGATGAAGTTGATTATAGACGAGTATTGTCAGCAATGGATACTTGTTCCAGCAAGGTGTTGGAAAAGGAGAAAAAATTGTTAGTAGTGGCTACATCATTTTGTGAATCCATATCCACAAAATTTTTCCTACCTTGGGTGTCTGATGTAGGAGCATCTTGCATCACAAAATAAAATGGGGCATGATAAAATATATATATATATATATATATATATATATATATATATATATATATATATATATATATATATATATATATATATATATATATATATATATATATATATATATATATATATATATATATATATATATATATATATATATATATATATATATATATATAAATTAGAGGAGATAGAAAGTGAAAAAAAAAGAGAAAAAAAAAAGAAAAAAAAAAGAAAGAGGAAAAAAAAAAAAGTTATTTAATTTTCCAAGGTGCATAGGTGGAATAAAAGAAAAATAAATAAATAAAAAGAAATCATTTCATTTATCGAGGTGTGTAGGTGGCATTTTAGAAATTTGTAGAAAGTTCTTGCATTTAATATTTGTAGCTAGGTAGTTACAACTTTATGTTTTTTTTATTGGCTCACAAAGGCAATGTAATTTTCTAATTGGCCCATATGGTGGTGCCAAACATTAATTGGGTGGGTATTTAATATTTGTATCAAGGTAGTTGTATCTATCTTTTATCCCGCATTGGTTGTGTTGTAATATCTTGGGTGGTAAATGCCTATATAAAGAAGGCATAGGAGCATTCATAAACAAGCTCAAGTTGTAGAATCTTGTATTGAAGAAGAAGCTCTCAAGTTGCAGGATCTCCTATTGGGGAAGAAGTGCTCAAGTTGTTAGCTCTTGGAGTTCAAGCTGTCTCATTTCAAGCTCTCAAATTGAAGCTCTTGGATTGTAATGTTTGAGGATGTAAGATCTCTCATGTTGTAAGATCTCTCAAGTTGTAATGATTTTTAAGTATTAATTTCTACTTTGTAAATTATTTTGTCTTCTCTTTGTCTCCATGATGTTATGTCTTTAGTTATGAGTTGGAAAGGGTGGTGTGGCCCTTCATCAAGAATGGCGTAGGTTAGCCTGAAATGGCAGTCACCATATCTTGTAATAACTCAATGAAGCTATCAAGAATATCTCTAGACAAAGGTGTCAGTTATCATCGAGGAAGAACAGAAGAGTCCAAATTTTTTTTGTCTCTCCACCACCTCAGGGCTTCAAAGTTATATTTTGTCTTTATGCTTTTAGGTTTAGGGCTCAACAATCTAAAGCTTTTTGCATCCTTATTCATAAAAGGATTAGAAGATGGTTGAGATATATATACAAGTTGTAACCTCATTTTAAAGAGGATTCTAAGAAAAGATAACATAAAATATTGAATAAAATTTATTGCGGAACAGGCTTCTAAATTTTGTGTCTAAGCTTCTGAGAAAGGAATTTTTTAGGTATTAATACAGGCATATTTTCAATAAAACACACTGTAGTTTCTATCTTATATTGTTATTATCTCTTTACTTTGTGTTCTACTCTTATATGTTCTCATTTGTAAGGTATCTAAAGTATACTAGTTGTAAGGAAACTAATCTAATTTCTTGTAAGTTTATTTCAAGGAAAGGATTAAATCCTCATATGCAATTTTAGAGAGTAGACATATATGTTAGGATTTTGATGATAACAACATAATATTGACAAGATAGTTTGTAAGGAATTCTATCTAGATTGCATGTAGCTTGTAAGGAATTCTACTGTATTTTCTTTTGAAATATCCCTATGGATGTACATTCAGAATCTTTTTTCCTAGTGAATTAGGCATTGATTTGGTTTTTATTTCTGCAATTATCTTTCAGTCTTCAAAGAACATAAATTTTATCATTACCAATACATTTTTGGTTATTTAAGTTTCATACATATTGTGAAAGGACTGTATTCAAGTGATATAGTTCATTTTGTTGATTCCTTAAAGAAAGAATCAAAAGGTTAGCCTTTCTTGAGTTAAACTCAGAAAAAGAAGAAGGATGAACATCCTTATGCCACTATTTTATATTATTACCTTTGTAGTTTCCTTTGTAATACTCTGTATCAGGATATTCTCAACTATTTATAGAGTGATCTTTTATTGAAGTATTTTGAAGCATAAGTAGCATAACAGTGAAGAATACAATCCACCATTGAGTTTTACTTGAAATGTAGTAAACTATCCAAGGCAATACCTACCTCAGTCCTATGGAGCTCAAAGAAGAAGGAGGATCTTATCCAATCCTCATTAATTAGCCTATTTCTTATCAAACTTGAGAGTCCTTAATCTAAGAATCAAGCCCACATATTTACCAAGTTTTCTCTTTACAAGAAAAGGCTCTAACAAACTAGCGACTGTGCTGGGGATGAGAACATAAAAAAAATTTAAAAATCAGTTAAAGAGTCTCTGGTTACAGTACACAAAATCAATATTTTACTACCTAGATTGGTTTGGTCCATCTGAGTCGCTAACAAATTAGTGATTCTGCTGGGGATTTGTTATAATTTTATATAAATAACACAGGTTTTAAGTTGAGCTAGACTCCTTGACTGCTTATTTCATACCAGTCAGTCACCATTGTAGAATTTTTTTCCTCTCTCTCTAAGTCCTTCTTTCCTTTGTTACTAGCTCATCTACTTTCCTATAGGTAGTGTTTCATAATTCACAACCTAGTTGGGTGGAAAATCTCTAAAAATATCTTTGTACTAGTGCTATTTATAGAATTCACTAATTCACAATGTGTTTTAGAAATACAAGATCCTAGAGAAAAGAGCATCCAGAAGAAAATTTGGAAGGAGAACTTCCAGCTACCACTAGATGTAGCCAGGAAAGAAAGGAAAGAAATAGTAATGACATATCTTTCACATGGAAACAAAAAGGAAATGCAAGAGAAGAATATCATATTCAAACACATCAAGATAGAAATGCATCAAAGTATGAGGAAGCTATATATTTAGGTTTAAATCAATATGAAGACTATTATTCGCCCTCTGAAAGAGGTGGAGAAAAGTTACAACATGATAAAAGAGTAGTCCCTAGAAATACTAGAAGGTTTAGAAGCCAAAGTAAGAATAGGTTGTTAGGAATGAATGTCGAATATATCCTATGCAGAAGTATTCACAACCATGCTACATAGGTTGTTGTTGCATTCATGACTGTGATTGTTATTGATGTCAACATAGTGATCTATTGATGATTATGTAATGCCCAAAATAACTAGTCAAAAAGTCAAGTACAATTTTTTTTTGAAACATCTATAACATACATCTAAGTCAGCAAAGTTCTACAAAAGCCCTACGATGCAAAGCCCTAGAAATGCAAACTCTCTTGGGCGGGTCACCTAATGACACTTAAGGGGGCCTTGAGGTAGGCGTCGGTGTGCCACCGTCCCCTACACCACAAAAGTCAAAAGGCGATGAGAAAGCTTAAAGTTGCTCCCAAGGGAATTATCTTATCTCTTGGGTTTTGTGAGATACTAGGTTAAAACGGTCTACCCCTATAAAACTACAAGGTAGGATTCATTTCGCTAAAGGATGGATTTAGTCAGATTTAATGTAACAAATATTAATCTAGTAATTTCATGAATAAACTAAGGTTACTACTCCTAACTTATAACTCTTAAAGTTTACTAATCCATTAATTAGTTTAATTAATTAATTGAAATAACTTTTCTAGAATTTATTTATATAGATTTGTGTGGATAATGAAATTAAGATTTCTATGATTATAAATTAAATAAAAATAAAAAGACAATTAAAAAATGATTATACACTTTCATCTAGCTACAATTTCCCTGAATTAAAAATTTGCTAAGAAAATAATCCATAACTTATTTTTAATTATTAATAACAAAATAAACAGAATGATAAAATATAATGAAGGAAATATAACCATATTTATTACATTCAATTTACTACCAACATAATGAGCTTGACCATATACTAAATTAATTCCTTCATAAATAAATCACTATCTAAAAGAAAATATATTAACCTTTCAAGAAAAAAAAAATTTACTAACAAAAGTGAAAATAACCTCACATTTCAACAAATTCGATTTTCACTAACATAATGAAAATATAAAAAATATTTCAATTAATTCAACTTCCACTAACAAAATGAAAATATAATAACTTTTCGATTATTACAATATATAAGCTCATAAGGGAAAGCAACTCTACTAAAAAGAAACAAATAATATAAATAATAATAAATGGACCCTCCAAACCCTAATTTGTAATTAGGGTTTGGGGCCCAATAAAACTACATCTAACCCTAAAATCACTCCTATTGTATCTTTTTTTTGTGTGTGTGGGTGCAAGTCTGTGGAAGGTTGAAGAGTTAGCAGAAGATAAACTCAGACAAGTTTCTCTCAAGAGTGGGAGGGTGCACAATAGCAAGAGATCCCTTTTCTCTATAAGGGAGTCTCTCACATTTGCATTAGATAAATCTCATTTCGATGCAGAAGAAGTTAGTTTTAGGCATCTATGAAATTTGTGAATGTTTTCAGATATAGGAATAGATCTCATGTGTTGTTTATTTCTTTTTTGTATTAATGAAAGCTGAATATGTATGTATTTAAGTTTCCTTTTTAGCCCCTTTTTTATAAAAACTACTACTACTTGTATATTTTATTTTATATATAGTTATCATTAATCAACTATTAAATGGCCTTTTTGGGCAGCTTTAAAACCCTAATCGCGTTATGTAGTCATGGCAGAGGTAGCGTTACCAAAAGATTATAATTTTTTGTGTTATTAATATATTTTTTTTCTCTATGGCGTAAGGGTGAGATTGAAACCCTAGCCGCATTTGCAGTGGCAATAGGGCAGGGTCACAGCCGTGGCCCTAAGCCACGACAGTACCCTGCACTACTGTGACCTAGAGTCATGACTTCGTGGCTCTAAGGCACGATAATGCAATGCACAGTCGTGACTTAGAGTCACGACAGTGAATTGCCATGCGGGGAAGAATATAATAGTGGGGCTTTGGCCCTGATATATGCGGTAAATATATTTTTTTAAAACCCTTTTTTTTATGTTATATAATTAATTTTATATTATAATACTTTATAATATGTACTATACAATGTTTATTGTATAGTATATATTATATAATATTAAAATATAAATTATTTATTACTGTTTACAATTTGATTATAACAATTTAATATATTTATATATATTAAATATTATACAATATCTATTGTATAATATTTATTATATATAAATATATTACATAATATTATTATTTTATTTATTTTAAGAATATTTTATTTTACAGAATATAATAATAACTATTATATAATATACTTTAACTGGTATAGTATATAATATATATTATTGTAATAAAATATTACAAATCATTAAACAGAGGAATTGATTAAATTAAATTTAGCTTTTTTTTGTTATGTGTATTTAGATTGAAAACATTTATTACCAACATGGTAATACTGAATTTGTTTACACGAGTTCTATTTTTCGTTCTATGTACTGTCAATAATTGTACAAGAAGATCAAAATATAATATAGATCTAGTTTTGTTCTGAAACATTCAATGTAAATACATTAGGTCAACTTTGAACATTCTTAAATCAAATTCTCTTCCTAAGTTAACTGTTTCATTTTGAGAGTTTACATATATATGTTGAAATGAAATACAAGTCTTTAACTTCAGCATTGGTTATGCTTAGTTCATTCAACTAGTCATATGAACTTCAATTCTATCTTTTAACTTTCATAGAAATTAATGAACATACAGATAAAGGAGAACTTCCAAACTACATTAAACATTTTCTATCATTGTGAGGAAAATTTCACAATAAATTTGATTATTAATTTAGAATATAGGACCCTTAAATTAAAACTATGTAAAACATAATGGGAACACAAATTTTATTATCTAATTCTCTGCTATAGGAATTTCATTATTTTCTAGTAATCATAGTAATTCTGAAAACACAAAATAATAACTAATTCTCTGATATAGGAACTTAGAACTTATTTTCTGCTATAGGAACTTAATAACAAATACTTTGCTACAGGATCTTCTTCATTTTGTGGATAAATAATTAAATTAACACTTCCAATTTTACAACTAAATCACTCAACTATACACCAGAGAATTGAATTTAAACTTCTGATAATAAATACAAATTTAGGACTATTTTAAAAGAACAATAATTTGACTCAATATAGGAAATCCATTAACCAAATAGTCTAAAGTTCAGCTTAAATAATAATATAGGATTCTTTATGCAGTAACTAAATAATTATAAGGAACATGTTCTCTCAACCAGAGACATCTTAAAAACCATCTTTAGGGACTTCCAACTTAATCTTTAACCTTCAGATTTTCATCTGCTCCTTTAAGTCATGAACCAAGACCTGCAAACATAAGACCTTCTTCACATGGCCATGGAGGCTCACCTCCCAGCCTAGGCCATTACTTGGTGACCCCCAAGATTGGGGAAACAAGGATAGGATAGGATACACTCAAGCAACACAAAGAATAGACATTTAGCATAAATTAGGAACACAAATTTTCACAATAAACTCCCTTCCCAAGCTTGCACAAGGATTCATACATATAATCCATATAATGGGTGAAGGTGGAATCTTCCCAATGGAGTCACCACACTTATGTTAAACAATAGATGAAACATGAAATATCAACCTTCACAAGGCCCTTCCAACCCAAACAGCTCAAACCCATGAGCAAGAACAAACCCTTATGGCCCCCAATCACCCTTATGACCCCCAAACAACATAAGATGGTTATCATGGTTGCCCGTACAACCATGCACTCATACAAAAAGAAATCCCAACTTACGCCCTTCACCCCAAGTTAAACTATTTTCCTCCCAAGGATGGGGACTAAACTTCCACACCTATAACATGAACAATTACAAGTAAACAGCAAGGTTGAAACGTAAACTCAAAAGAAAAACAACAATAAGAAGGTTCACACATAGTACAATAGATTACAATTTTATTCACTTAATCACATTCCTTTCAAGCATGTTCAAATAAATAACAAGATTTTGAAAACCACCAACCTCCTTCAAAGACAAGTCTGAATTGAGAGTTGAAGATGAGCTTCCCTTGGCACCAAGCTAGCTATCCAGAAATCTACTAGGCAAAAACTCTCAAGAAATTCCTCTAATTTCCTCTCCCACAAGCATGGACAAGAATCAACTAACTTGATACTTCTACGTCTTTCTCCCTAAAAACATTCTTCCTTTAATTCCCTTCCCAATACTATTAGGTTTTCTAAATCTAAGACAAAAATGACAATTTCCCCTTTCTAAGGTTCGGGATGAATTTTTACATATGAAAATAAGAGACATCATAGGGAACATTTCCATTTTCGTGCATGTCAAAAATGGTGAATTTGGAGAGACATATAAGTGGCCTAGAAAGATGAAAATAGAAGAATTGAGCCCCCCAACCCAAGTACTAATCTTGGGGCACTAAAATTCAACCAAAACCACTACTTAGGACTCCACAAACCTTCTCAAAAACCCCAATTAATATTGCATCCGAAAATGAAGTTTTGTTTACAACAATAATTGGTCCTCTAAACCACCTACCTAGCATGGGAATGCTCAAGGCTAACCAAGGAGAAGGTGGGGTCCAAAATCCACTCAACATGCCACTACATCACAGAGGTGTCAAGTGACACATCACAATAATACACATCACAAACATATGTGGCATGCCTTGTGTGCAAAGACATTTAAACATTTTCACAAAGATAAAAATTTACTTACAAACATATTTATCAAACATTATCAATCATATACACACAGTCATCAAATTTACAAAAGAAAACATGATATGATGAGGTCATACTCTTCTAGAGTCGACCTTGGATTTTGACTAATTGCACTTGGATCCTATCTTGTTTCCCTGACTTATAACCATGGCCATGTCCCTACATGCTCAAAATTTATGTCAGTACATTATAAAAACTTGCATCAATAATCATTTCAAAAATAAGTAATAACATCTAAACTAGACAAATACATATAGATATATCTGCATCATGAAACATTACATATTCCACATAATCATGTAATCCTAACCTTATCATAGAACCATGATTTCATTAATGATCATTATACTAAAAGATAACATAACAATTGTAGTGTCCATATATCATAGATAATCATGATATCAAAATGAGCATATATAAAGATTATGACTACCGTGATCATCATAAAAATTATAACAAACAACTCATAAGGTCCAAATGATAGCATATATAAACCACAATAGATCAAATGTCTATACTCAAGGTATCATCCTGATGAATCAAATGTCAAAATGAAAGTTGAACTAGGATGGATTGGGACAAGACCTCACATCCTCCCCACCTAGGCATGAACTTCCTCCTGGAGTTCATAAAAAAGAGGGGGGTACTAATCTCTCATTTGTGATGTGTCCTCCCATGTAGCCATAACCTCATCGTAGCAATCCCACTGGACCCTAACTTGGTCTAGCTCTTGACCTCGAAGGGCTAGGGTCCTGCGAGCTAGAATACGTATTGGCTTCGAAGCCAGCTGTCCATCTGACTCCACCTATAAAGAATCCCAATCAATAATATGAGACTCATCATATATATACTTCCTCAAAATAGACACATGAAACACATTATGGATGCATGACAGGCTAGGTAGAAAAGCTAAATGGTATGCTACTAGGCCTATCTTCTCCAAAATCTCAAAAGGTCCAACAAAGCAAAGGGGCCAACTTAGAACCCTTTCCAAAATGGATTGGGCTCTTATGTGGTTGTACTCTCAAAAAGACTCTGTCGCCTATCATATACTCTTTGTCAACCCTCCCAGCATTTGCATACTTCTTTTGTCGATCCTGGGCCTCTCTAAGATGCTCCCTGATTAGATCCACCTATTGCTCCATCTCTCTGACCAAATCTTGACCAATGGAAACTCTAACCTCTATCCTGTCCCAACTCAACAGAGTCCTACAAGATTTGCCATACAATGCCTAATATGGAGACATCCCCAAAGATGAATGGTGCCCATTATTATAAGAAAACTCTACTAAATGTAGGTACTCCTCCCACCTAACCTAATGATCCATCACGTACATGCATAGCATGTCCTCTAACACCTGATTAACCCTCTTAGTCTGACCATCTATCTCTAGGTGATATGTCGTGCTAAAATTGAGCCTAGTGCCTAAAGCGATCTGTAGCTTTCTCCAAAAAGATGAAGTAAAGAGTGAGTCCCTATCTGATATGATCGTGCATGGAATGCCATGAAGTCTAACAATATCCCTCAAAAATACTTGTGCCACTGTAGGTGCTATAAAAGTGGTACATATGGGTGAGAAGTGGGCTACCTTAGTCAACCTATCCACCATCACCATAATGGCATCATGGCAATGAGATGACATAGGAAGACCAGCTATAAAATCCATAGATATAATGTCCCACTTCCACTCTAGTATCTCATGAGACTATAGAAATCCACTTGGATGATGGTGCTCCTCCTTAACCCACTAACACTCTAAATATCTAGCCACTATCTCTGCAATGTGTGTCTTCAAACCCAGCCAATGGTATAGCTATCTCAAATCTACATGTAACTTCTTAACTTTGGGGTGTGCTACATAAGGAGCTCTATGAGCCTCTAGGATGATGAAATCCTACAATCCACCAAAAGAAGGTACATAAATGCATCCTCTATGATGGAGGCCATTGGACTCAAGGGTATAATCTATGAACTTCCCCTCAAGGGGTCTTTGATCTTGTACCATCTGTCTAACCTCTAAATATAAGGCATCCTCTTGTAAATGCTATAGTATGCATCCTCTCAAGTTTGTACTAGTATTCATAGCTGAGAGCTCATGGCATCTCATACTTAAGGCATCTGCCACCACATTTTCGTTACCCTTGATGTAGTGAACATCAAAGTCATACTCACATAAGAACTCCATCCAGCTCCTCTATCTAGCATTGAGGTTCAGCTATGTGAATATATACTAGAGACTCTGGTGATCTGAATGAAGCTTGAATCTATGGCCCAATAAGAAATGTCACCATCTCAATAAAGCATGCACCACTGCTGCTAGCTCAAGGTCATGGGTGGGATAATTAATCTCATGAGTCTTGAGCTTCCTAGATTTGTAGGCAATAACATGACCATCCTGCATCAGTACAACCCCAATCCCATCTAAAAATGCATCTGTGCATACCATAAAATTTGCTGAAGGATTAGGTACCACAAGTATAGGTGCACTGGTAAGTGCCCTCTTGAGCTCATAAAAGGCTCTCTCACACCTCTCTATCCACTCAAACTTCTTCCCTTTCCTCTAAAGGGAAGTGTTGGGATGGGCCACTCTAGAGAAACCCTCAAAAAATCATTTGTAATAGCCTGCAAGGCCCATGAAGCTCCTGACCTCTGTCACACTAGTGGGTGTCAGCCAGTCCATAATTACCCTAATCTAAGATGGGTCTACTAAGATCCCATCTCTTGATATCACATGGCCTAAATAGTGGACCTCTTTCCTAAAGAATACACACTTTGGCAAGTTGTCGTACAACTAATTATGCCTCAAGCACTGCAAAACCTACCTCAAATGCTCCTCATGCTCATGCTCATCTTGAGAGTATATCAATATGTCATCCAAAAATATCACCACAAATCTATCTAGGAATGAACAAAATACTCCATTCATGAGACTCATGAATATAGCTGGAGCATTCGTAAGTCCAAAAGGTACCACTATGAACTCATAATGTCCATATCGTGTGAGAAAAGTTGTCTTGTGGATGTCCATATCCACGATCCTCAATGGGTGATAACCTGACTTCAATTCTATCTTCGAGAACACTCGGGCTCCCTGAGCTAATCAAATAAGTCATCAATCCTAGGAAGGGTGACCTTGTTCAGCTATTGGTAATCCATGCACAACCTAAGAGATCCATCCTTCTTCTTAATGAAGGTGACAGGTGCACCCCATGGAGATACACTGGGATGAATGTACCCTTTCTCCAAGAGCTCCTCTAACTAAATCTTGAGCTCACTGAGCTCATGTGTGGACATCCTATAGGGTGCTCTAGAAATAGGCTCTACTCTAGGCATGAGATCAATATGAAGGTCCACTACTCTAGGTGGTAGCATACTAGGTAACTATGATGGAAATACATTTGCAAACTCCTAAAGGATCAAGTGGTCATCAAGATAAGTCTCTTTCTCTACCTCCTCCTCTCTATCACTAATGGTGATAGCATATAATTGACATCCCTTCCACATGCACCACTTAAGCTGCATAGTTGAAATCATATGAAGGGATATAGGTCTCTAAACTCTTGTAATAACTAAGGTCACCCCATTATCTTCTAAACACTCTACTATCTTATATCTATAGTCCACCTTGGCTCTGTGGGAATAGAGCCAATCCATACTGAGAACAACATCATAGGATCCAAGTGGTGTGACATGGAGGTCAACTAAGGTGCTAAAGTCTCTAATCTGTAACTAGTAACCTCTCACCAATGAACTAATGGATACCCTAGCTCCTGAGGCTAACTCAACCTCCCAACTAACATCCTATCTAGCTACCACTAGCTCGCAATGCTCCACTATGAAAGGTGAAATAAAGGAGTCAGTGCCTCTAGAATCAAAAAGGATAGAAACACTACTACCTCTGATTGTGCCTGTAGCCTCAATGACTGTGGCCTAGTGCTCAGCCTGGCGATTATCAACTGCCATAAAAACTCTATGTGCTCTACCCATGTCTCCTACCATAGGCTTGGAAGCTGCTGCTCTCTGACTACTGGCTGAATGGCTTGTAGGACAATCCCTAGCTATGTGCCCCATGGCACCACATGTGTAGCATGGTCCTCTAGCCTACAGCTATATACCCTAAGGCCTAGACTGTTGCTATCCTCCTGTAGTACTAGACCCATTGAAACCACCTCTAGAAGCTTGAGACTGTCCCCTTTGATCTCGTCGAGATCCCTGCGAGTGCCACTACTTGGGCTTAGAGCCCTACTGTCCCTATGAAGGTCTCTATTTCTAGTTCTGTTGTGACTACTGCTGCTACTGTTGGGGTGCCCTAGATGATCTTGATGAGTTCTTCTAGTTTCCCTTCCAATGGGACTTCTAGAAACTAGAAGATTGAGATGTGGCATTCTAGTTCTGTGATCAATCTCGGGCCTAGTGAGATTTGTTATGGATCTCCTCAGCTACCATGGCTCTCTCCACTATATTGCATAGATCTCCTATAGGTACCAATCGCACTCTATCAGCTATGGCATAGTTTAACCCCTTGATGAAGCGGTTGACCTAGAGCTTCTCATCCTTCATGTAGTCCACATAAGGAAGGAGCTTGAGAAACTTGTTCTCATACTGGGCTACTATCATGCCTCTCTACTAAAGGTCATGAAACTCATCAATGTGACACTGTCTGAAATGCTCTGACATATAATGAGCTCAAAATCTCTCCAAGAAGATCTCCCAAGTGAGGGTGTCCATGGTAGGGTGACACTTAACCTCCTCTTGCTTCCACCAAGTAGAAGCATTCCCTCTCAGCATGTGTACTGCAAAGCATGCCTTAAGGTTTCTCTCATAAGGATGCAACCCAAAGTAATGCTCGAGGCTTAAAAGCCAAGCCTCTACCTCTATCCTAGCCATGATCTTGAAAAGGGTGGTGGCTGTAATCTAACAAGATCTTTGATCATGTCTCATGTGTCACGAGGTTCTCTCAGCACTATCACTAGTGGCGGCTCTAGCCTATGCACCAAATCACCCTCATGAACTATCTGCTCTGCTACTCATCTAGGAAGGGGACTCCTACTCTGCTCTTAGTTCCTGGCCTATGAGCATCTCGGAGGTAATCTATCCATGATAATACCAGCTAGATTTTGCAAGGCATTAAGGATATCTTGATTAGGGTTAGGTGGTGGTGAAGGTCGAGGCCTTTAGTCATCACCTAGCCCCTCAGCTACTCACTAATCTCCCCCTACTGCCACACATCTACCTCTGGGCATCTGCCCATGTTGGCAAGCACTACACGTGATAGGAGGCATCCTACACTTATGACAAAACAATGGTAAGTTTGGAAAATGTAATGGGTCTAAAAGGTTCCTAGAGTAGAAATTATGTTTTGATACCAAAATGTAATGCCCAAAATAACTGGGCAAAAACACAACTACAAATTTTTTTTGAAACATCTATAACATACATCTAAGTCAGCAAAGTTATACAAAAGCCCTACAAGGTGAAGCCCTGAAAATGTAAGCTCACTTGGGCAGGTCACCTAATGACACTTAAGGTGGCCTTGAGGTAGGTGCTGGCATGCCACCATCCCCTACACGGTGGAAGTCAAAAGGTGATGAGAAAGGTTAAAGTTGTTCCCAAGGGAATTATCTTATCTCTTGGGTTTTGTGAGATACTAGGTTAAAATGGTCTACCCCTATGAAATTACAAGGTAGGATTCATTTCGCTAAAGGATGGATTTAGTCAGATTTAACGTAACAAATATTAATCTAGTAATTTCACAAATAAACTAAGATTATTACTCCTAACTAATAACTCTTAAGGTTTACTAATCCATTAATTAGTCTAATTAATTAATTGAAATAACTTTTCTAAAATTTATTTATATGAATTTGTGTGGATAATGAAATTAAGATTTCTATGATTATAAATTAAATAAAAATAAAAAGACAATTAAAAAATGATTATACACTTTCATCTAGTTACAATTTCATTGAATTAAAAATTTGCTAAGAAAATAATCCATAACTTATTTTTAATTATTAATAACAAAATAAACATAACGATAAAACATAATGAAGGAAAGATAACCATATTTATTAAATTCAATTTACTGCCAACATAATGAGCTTTACCATATACTAAATTAATTCCTTCATAACTAAATCACTCTCTAAAAGAAAATATATTAACCTTTCAACAAAACAAATTTTTACTAACAAAAATGAAAATAACCTGACATTTCAACAAATTTGATTTTCACTAACATAATGAAAATATAAAAAACATTTCAATTAATTCAACCTCCACTAACAAAATGAAAATATAATAACTTTTCGATTATTACAATATATAAGCTCATAAGGGAAAGAAACTCTACTAAAAAGAAACAAATAATATAAATAATAATAAATGGACCCTCCAAACCCTAATTCCTAATTAGGGTTTGGGGCCCAATAAAACTACATCTAACCCTAAAATCACTCCTATTGTATCTTTTTTTTTTGTGTGTGGGTGTAGGTCTGTGGAAGGTTGAAGAGTTAGCAGAAGATAAACTCAGACAAGTTTCTCTCAAGAGTGGGAGGGTGCACAATTGCAAGAGATCCCTTTTCTCTATAAGGGAGTCTCTCACATTTGCATCAGATAAATCTCATTTCGATGCAGAAGAAGTTAGTTTTAGGCATATGTGAAATTTGTGAATGTTTTCAGATCTGGGAATAGATCTCATGTGTTGTTTATTATTTTTTTGTATTAATTAAAGCTGAATATGTATGTATTTAAGTTTCCTTTTTAGTGTATTATACTGGGTGTTGCCCCTTTTTTTTAAAAAGTACTGCTACTTGTATATTTTATTTTATATAGTGTTATCATTAATCAACTGTTAAATGGCCTTTTTGGGTGGCTTTAAAACCCTAACCGTGTTATGCAAACGTGGCGGAGGCAACGTTACCAAAATATTATAATTTTTTGCATTATTAATATTGTTTTTTTCTCTATGGCGTAAGGGCGACATTGAAACTGTGGCCGTGTTTGCAGTGGTGACAGGGTAGGGTCACTAGCATGGCCCTAAGCCACGATAGTGCCCTGCACTACAATGACCTAGAGTCGCTGCTCTGTGGCTCTAAGCCACGATAGTTTAGTGCACTGTTGTGACTTAGAGTCACGACAGTGAACTACTGTGTGGGGAAGAATATAATAGTTGGGCTTCGGCCCCGATATATGCAGTCAAGATATTTTTTTAAAGCCCTTTTTTTTTATGTTATATTAATAATTTTATATTATAATATTTTATAATATGTACTATACAATGTTTATTGTATAGTATATATTATATAATATTAAAATATAAATTATTTATTACTGTTTACAATTTGATTATAATAGTTTAATATATTTATATATATTAAATATTATACAATATCTATTGCATAATATTTATTATATATAAATATATTACATAATATTATTGTTTTATTTATTTTAAGAATATAATAATAAATATTATATAATATACTTTAATTGGTATAGTATATAATATATATTATTATAATGCAATATTACAAATCATTAAACAGAGGAATTGATTAAATTAAATTTAGCTTTTTTTATTGTGTATTTAGATTGAAAACATTTATTACCAACATTGTAATACTAAATCTGTTTACAATAGTTCTATTTTTCATTCTATGTACTGTAATTAATTGTACAAGAAGATCAGAATATAATATAGATCTAGTTTTGTTCTGAAACATTCAATGTAAATACATTAGGTCAACTTTGAACATTCTTAAATCAAATTCTCTTCCTAAGTTAACTATTTCAGTTTGACAGTTTACATATATATTTTGAAATGAAATACCAGTCTTTAACTTCAGCATCGGTTATGCTTAGTTCATTCAACTAGTCATATGAACTTCAGTTCTATCTTTTAAATTTCATAGAAATTAATGAACATATAGATAAAGGAGAATTTCCAAACTATATTAAGCATTTTGTATCATTGTGAGGAAAATTTCACAATAAATCTGATTATTAATTTAGAATATAGGACCCTTAAATTAAAACTATGTAAAACATAATGGGAACACAAATTTTATTATCTAATTCTATACTACAGGAATTTCGTTATTTTCTGGTAATCATAGTAATTCTAAAAACACAAAATAATAACTAATTCTTTGATACAGGAACTTAGAACTTATTTTTTGCTACAGGAACTTAATAACAAATACTTTGCTACAGGATCTTCTTCATTTTCTGGATAAATAATTAAATTAACAATTCTATTTTTACAACTAAATCACTCAACTATATAGTAGAGAACAAAATTTAAACTTCTGATAATAAATATAGATTTAGGACTATTTTAAAAGAACAATAATTTGACTCAATACAGGAAATCCATTAACCAAATAGTCTAAAGTTTAGCTTAAATAATAATATAGGATTCTTTATGCAGTAACTAAACAATTATAAGGAACATGTTCTCTCAACTAGAGACATCTTAAAAACCATCTTTAGGGACTTCCAACTTAATCTTTAACCTTCAGATTTTCATCTGCTCCTTTAAGCCATGAACCAATACATGCAAACATAAGACCTTCTTCACATCGTCATGGAGGCTCACTCCCCAGCCTAGGCCATTACCTAGCCACCCCCGAGCTTGGGGAAACAAGGATAGGATAGGATACACTCAAGAAACACAAAACATAGACATTTAGCATAAATTAGGAACACGAATTTTCACAATAAACTCCCTTCCCAAGCTTGCACAAGGATTCGTACATAGAATCCATATAATGGGTGAAGGTGGAATCTTCCCAATGGATTCACCAAAATTATGATAAACAACAAATGAAACATGAAATATCAACCTTCACAAGGCCCTTCCAACCCAAACAACTCAAACCCATGAGCAAGAACAAACCCTTATGACCCCCAATCACCCTTATGACCCCCAAATAGCATAAGATGGTTATCATGGTTGCCCGTGCAACCATGCACTCATACAAAAGAAAATCTCAACTTAGGCCCTTCACCCCAAGTTCTCCTACTTTCCTCCCAAGGATGAGGACTAAACTTGCACACCTATAACATGAACAATTACAAGTAGACAACAAGGTTGAAACAAAAACTCAAAAGAAAAAAAACAATAAGAAGGTTCACACATAGTACAATAGATTACAATTTTATTCACTTAATCACATTCCTTTCAAGCATGTTTAAATAAACAACAAGATTTTGAAAACCACCAACCTCCTTCAAAGACAAGGCTGAATTGAGAGTTGAAGATGAGCTTCCCTTGGCACCAAGCTAGCTATCCACAAATCTACTAGGAAAAGACTCTCAATAAATTCTTCTAATTTTGTTAGAATTAGTAATCTTTCCTTGGTTATTTTATTTAATTTGAGGATAAACCAATGTATCCTCCTTTATTTATTTTAGGATATTCCTAAAGGAATCTCTACATGTAATTTTGTCCTCTAGTCCAAGTGGGAGGACAACTCATATTTTGTAATTCCTTAAATAAGGAAAATAAGTTATTCCTCCTTATGAGGATGCTCACACTTGGCACACACTAAGTATTGTTAGCTTGTGGTGACTAATCAGGAAAGTACTATCCAGGAAAGTACTGTACACTTTTCCCTTGAGGCCGACTACTTTTTCAATTATTTGGGCCGACTACTTATAACTCATTCTAACCCTAAAGTGGGAAAAATATTGTATAATATGGCTTAGGGTTAGGGATTTTCATGTAGTATGATTTTAGTACTTGCAGTAGAATTGGGCTGTAAGGGATTACAGATTGTAATCAGGTTGTAATCACTAGATAATAATAATATTGGACTCGCTGTTGGTGGACGTAGCCCAGGGATTGGGTGAACCACGTTAAATCTGTGTGTCTTGTGTTCTATTCTGTGTGGTTTATTATTTTCTGATATTAGTTATATTTGCACATAATTTTTATTTCTGCCTTGTTAATCCTAACAAGTGGTATTAGAGTGAGGTTATTTCATTCGTTCTTTCATCTATTCTCTAAAGCAGGTCTCACGAGTTAGTGGGAGAGTCTCTCGGTTAAGTGGGAGAAATGGTAGATGAGGGTAGGCTGAAGGTTGATAAGTTTAATGGGCAGAACTTCCAGTTATGGAAGATGCAAATGGAGGATTATCTCTATCAGAAGGATCTATGGCAGCCATTAGAGGGAGTAGCCAAGAAAGAGCAATCAATGTCTCAGGAGGATTGGGATATTTTGGATAGGAAGGCACTGGGGAGTATTCGTCTATGCCTGGCACAATCGGTGGCATTCAATATTACTTAAGCAAAGACAGCTAAAGATCTGATGGAAACCCTAGCGAAGTTGTATGAAAAGCCTTCAGCTTCAAACAAGGTATTTCTTATGAAGCGTTTATTTAATATGAAAATGGTAGAAGGTGGATCAGTTACTGATCATTTGAATGATTTTAATACAGTTACAAGTCAATTAACCTCAGTTAAAATTACTTTTGATGAAGAAGTTAGGGCTCTCTTGATTTTGTGTTCTTTGCCAGAAAGCTGGAATGGCTTGGTAATGGTTGTTAGTAATTCTATTTCTGGTTCTAATACCCTAAAGTATGATGATGTTATTGGTGTTATATTGAGTGAGGAAATTCATAGAAAAAGCTCAGGGATATCCACATCGGGTAGTGTATTGAACATAGAAAGCAGAGGCAGAACAAGAGATAGAGGAAACAACTCTGGAAATCATGGGAAATCAAGAGGAAAATCAAAGGGAAAGAGGTCTGAATCTAAAGGGCCAAATGATTGCTGGTACTGTGGAAAACCAAGTCATAAGAAGAAAGATTGTTGGTCTCGGAAGAAAGATCAAGGAGACAAAAATGATGGAAACAAGGAGGCAAATGTGGTAAGTAACAAATCCGAGGAGGATGCTTTGCTCTTGTCCTTAGAAAGTATTGATGATTCATGGGTTTTAGATTCTGGGGCTTCATTTCATGCTACACCCCATAGAAGTTATTTTGTTGATTATGTCCAAGGGGATTTTGGGCTAGTTTATTTGGGAGATAATGAACCCTGTCAGATTGTTGGAAAAGGAAAAATTAAGATTAAGTTGCAGAATGGGAATCATTGGCTACTACAAGAGGTAAGACATGTTCCAAGGCTGAGTAGGAATTTAATTTTAGCAGGGCAACTGGGTGATGAGGGTTGCACAGTTACTTTTAATGATAAAAATTGGAAGGTTTCAAAAGGTTCCTTAGTAGTAGCAAAAGGTGTGAAAGTAGGCACCTTATATCTTTGTACAGGTCATACTGTTCCTTCTACTTTAATTGTTTCAGAAGATAATGAATGTTCAGGAACAGTGGCTATAGTTGAGCAGGAAGAACATCAAACTATTGCTGTAGATTTTGACACAGCACTGTGGCACAACAGACTCAGGCACATGAGTGAAAAAGGTATGAAATTACTTCATTCAAAGAAAGTTTTACCTGGTCTGAAATGTGTCAATATGGATTTCTGTGAAAGTTGTGTTTATGGAAAACAAAAGAGAGTTAGTTTTGTGAAGAGTGGGAAGGAAAAGAAAAATGAGAGATTAGAGCTTGTGCATACAGATGTATGGGGACCAGCTCAGGTATCTTCCCTTGGTGGCTCTTTGTATTATGTTACATTTATAGATGATGCAACAAGAAAAGTATGGATTTATTTCCTTAGACAAAAATCTGATGTATTTCAAACTTTTAAGAAATGGAAATGCTTGGTTGAGAATGAGACTGGTAAAAAGTTAAAATGTCTCAGATCTGATAATGGTGGTGAGTATTGCAGCACAAAATTTGAAGAATATTGTTCCTCTAATGGTATTCATAGGCAGAAAACTGTACCAAGGACTCCACAAGAAAATGGAGTGGCTGAACGCATGAACAGGACAATAATGGAGCGTGCAAGGAGTATGAGGTTGCATGCTAGGCTGCCCAAAAATATGTGGGTAGAGGTAGTGAACACTGCTATTTATTTAATCAATAGAGGCCCCTCTACTCCTTTGGACTGTGGTATTCCTGAGGAAGCATGGAGTGGTAAGAAGGTGAGTTATTCTTTTCTCAAAACCTTTGGTTGTGAAGCTTTTGCACTTATAGATTCTGAAAATAGAACCAAGCTGGAAGCTAAGTCAAAGAAATGTGTATTTGTTGGGTATGGCATTGATGGATTTGGTTATAGGCTTTGGGATTTTGAAAATCATAAAATTGTAAGAAGCAGGGATGTCATATTCAATGAGAAAGTATTGTACAAAGATCTGTTGCTGCAGCATGAGAAGAAAGAAAATGACTATGTAGTACTGGATGATACTCCACAAGTTCATGTTCTAGTAGTTCCTTATGCTCTGCAACAACAGCAACAACAAATACCACACACCCCAATGAGCGTTAGACGGTCAACAAGGCTAAGTAGACCTCTAGAAAGATTTTCTCCATCTTTGTATTCTATTCTGTTAACAGATGCTGGTGAACCTGAATGTTATAATGAAGCTGTGCAAGTGGATACAAAGCTTCAGTGGGAGTCTGCAATGACAGATGAAATGGACTCTTTGCTAAAAAATTAGAGATGGGATTTATGTAAGTTACCTGCCGGTAAAAGGGCTTTATAGAATAAATGGGTTTACAGGATCAAAGAAGAGGATGGAGGTACGAAAAGATTTAAAGCCAGATTAGTCGTAAAAGGATTTGCACAGAAACATGGTATTGATTTTGATGAGATATTTTCTCCAGTTGTTAAAATGACTTCTATTCGTACTTTTTTAAGTATTGTGGCTACTAAAGATTTTCATTTAGAGTAGCTTGATGTTAAAACAACCTTTCTTCATGGTGATTTGGATGAAGAAATATATATGGTTCAGCCACAAGGATTTGAGGTCAAGGGTAAGCAGAATTTGGTGTGTAGATTACAGAAAAGTTTATATGGCTTGAAGCAAGCACCTCGGCAATGGTACATTAAATTTGACACTTTTATGAAAGGGCATGGATATAGTTGGTGTCATTCTAACCATTGTATTTATTTTAAGAGGTTGGATGATGACAGCTACATTATTTTATGTTTATATGTTGATGATATGCTTGTAGCTGGGTCTAACATGAATCACATTAAGGGGTTGAAACAACAGTTAGCAAAATCTTTTGCTATGAAGGATTTGGGGCAAGCAAAACAAATCCTTGGTATGAAAATTTGTAGAGATAGGAAAAATAAAAAATTGTCTCTATCTCAGGTTGATTATATTAAGAAGGTGTTGCAACGTTTCTCTATGGAAAATGCCAAAGCTGTCAGCACACCTTTGCCTGGTCATTTGAAATTGACTAAGGATATGTGTCCCAAGACACCAGAAGAAGAGACTAAAATGTCTAAGGTACCTTATGCTTCAGCTGTAGGGAGCTTAATGTATGCTATGGTATGTACTAGGCCAGATATTGCACACGCAATGGGAGTCATTAGCCGTTATATGAGTAACCCTGGTCTTGAGCATTGGAATGTAGTCAAATGGATTCTCCGATATTTGAGAGGCACATCCAGTAAGTGTTTACACTTTGGGGGTTCTACTACTACTGTACAAGGCTATGTTGACTCAGATTTGGTAGGAGATATAGATAGCAGGTGGAGTACTACAGGTTATATATTTACTGTTGGTGGGACAGCAGTGAGTTGGATTTCTCGACTACAAAAGGTGGTTGCTTTATCCACTATAGAGGCAGAGTATGTTGCTACTACAGAGGCAGCCAAGGAGATGATATGGCTTCAATTCTTCATGGAAGAATTGGGACATCCACAAAAGGATAATTTTCTACATATAGATAGCCAAAGTGCCATTCATCTTGCAAAGAATTCTGCTTTGCACTCAAAGACAAAACACATATAGTTGCGGTACCATTTCATTCGATCAGTTTTGGATGATGGACAGTTAAGGCTGGAAAAGATTCATACTGATGATAATCCAACAGATATGTTTACAAAGGTAGTAACAAGGGAGAAGTTGAACTCATGTTCAGCTTCACTTGATCTTCTAGACTGAACAAAATAAAGGAACAACTAAGTCCAAGGTGGTTCAATCCAGTGGGAGCCTCATGTGGGTAGCGGTATTGCTACAGGATCAGTCTCCAAGTGGGAGGTTTTTTAGTATAGTGTGGATACTGATCAGTCACCAAGTGGGAGATTGTTAGCTTGTGGTGACTAATCAGGAAAGTACTATCTAGGAAAGTACTGTACACTTTTCCCTTGAGGCCGACTACTTTTTCGGTTATTTGGGCTGACTACTTATAACTCATTCTAACCCTAAAGCGGGAAAAATATTGTATAATATGGCTTAGGGTTAGGGATTTTCATGTAGTATGATTTTAGTACTTGCGGTAGAATTGGGCTGTAAGGGATTACGGATTGTAATTAGGTTGTAATCACTGGATAATAATAATATTGGACTCGCTGTTGGTGGACGTAGCCCAGGGATTGGGTGAACCATGTTAAATCTGTGTGTCTTGTGTTCTATTCTATGTGGTTTATTATTTTCTGATATTAGTTATATTTGCACATAATTGTTATTTCTGCCTTGTTAATCCTAACAAGTATAAATGTGGCACTCATACACATAGGGAGCTACATGCAAACTCTTTCACTCATCTCTACTTAAAGAGATATTTCTCCACACACTTGACACTAATTTTCTCACAATTCTCTCACACAATTTCTCTCCTCTTGCATAGTAATTCTATCATATTGTATTGAGCTTCTTGCTCATATTCTTTCTCTTTCTCTTTAGGATTTTCATGCCTCATTCATAATACACAAAGGGGTTTTTCTTTGCTTTTCCCCTTACAAAAATTTCTTGTCTCTTGTTGGATTCTTGGAGTCTTATCTTGGTTTTGGCAGTTGTTCTTGCATCTCTCTCTCATTTGATTTATGGTAAAACTCTTCTTGCACTTCACTTCTTGGATTGATTTTGATCTTGTTTTCATTCATTTATTTCTTCTAACAAATTTTCTCTCCCACAAGCATGGACAAGAATGAACTAACTTGATACTTCTAAGTCTTTCTCCCTAAAAACATTCTTCCTTCAATTCCCTTCCCAATACTATTAGGTTTTCTAAATCTAAGACAAAAATGACACTTGCCCCTTTCTAAGGTTTGGGATGAATTTTCACATATGAAAATAAGAGACATCGTAGGGAACATTTCCATTTTCGTGCATGTCAAAAATGGCACATTTGGAGAGACATATAAGTGGCCTAGGAAGATGAAAATAGAAGAATTGAGCCCCCCAACCCAAGTACTAACCTTGGGGCACTAAAACTCAACCAAAACCACTACCTAGGACTCCAAAAACCTTCTCAAAAACCCGAATTCATAATACATCCGAAAATGGAGTTTTGTTTACAATAATACTTGGTCCTCTAAACCACCTACCTAGCATGGGAATGTTCAAGGCTAACTAAGGAGAAGGTGGGGTCCAAAATTCACTCAACATGCCACTACATCACTGAGGTGTCAAGTGACACATCACAATAATACACATCACAAACATATGTGGCATGCCTTGTGTACAAAGATATTTAAACATTTTCACAAAGATAAAAATTTACTTACAAACATATTTATCAAACATTATCAATCATATACACACAGTCATCACATTTATGAGAGAAAACATGATACGACAAGGTTGTACTCTTCTAGAGTCGACCTTGGCTTTTGACTAATTACAGTTGGATTCTATCTTGTTTCTCTGACTTATAACCATGGCCATGTCCCTGCATCCTCAAACTTGATGTTAGTACATTATAAAAACTTGCATCAATAATCATTTCATAAATAAGTAATAACATCTAAACTAGACAAATACATATAAATATATTTGCTTCATGAAACATTACATATTCCACATAATCATGTAATCCTAAACTTATCATAGAACCATGATTTTATCAATGATCATTATACTGAGAGATAACATAACAATTGCAGAGTCCATATATCATAGATAATCATGATATCAAAATGAGCATATATAAAGAGTAAGACTATTGTGATCATCATAAAAGTCTATAACAAACAAATAATAAGGTCCAAATGATATCATATATAAACCACAATAGATCAAATGTCTATACTCAAGGTATCATCCTGATGAATCAAATGTCAAAATGAAAGTCAAACTAGGATGGATCGGGATAGGACCTCACATATTAGTAGAGAAGAAGATAGTGTTTTAGTTAGCACACTTGGGATATTGAAGATGAAGCTATGAAGATTTGAGGACATACTCTATGCTTTTCTATGAGATCATGGTTAAGAGCATAGATGGAAATTCATTTATTCATGATAGTTATGAGGAAATTAGTGGAAGAAGTATTCAAGCAGTGTTCCTAAGTAGTGGTTTGTGGAAATCAGATGATATCTCCTAATCAAAATTAAATATGATCATGTGTAGTTATGACATAGTTGATGACATGATTTTGGTGACTTGGACATGAGCACAAGATCTGAGGTTGCACGAGTGAAAAATTATCTTAATTGGAAGCAGATAGTTTTGTATAAATTTTATGTAACGTGTGGCAACTTTTATTTTGTAATTTGTATGCCAACTCATTTGTAATTACTGGAGTGTGGTATAGAGGAAAGAATGTTTTCCTTGTTGTAATTTGTGAATGAGAAGTAGTTTTGTATTGTATTTTGAAAGTGAATTGTGGAATTGTGCAATACTTATTGGAAGAGGATATGCAAAGTATAGAGATCAGGTATTGAGATCTGAAGAAGTAGTTGGTACCATTTGGCAGAGTCAGAGAAGGAATTGAATTGTTGAGATCAGAAATATTTTGGAATTATTCTATTGATTAATACAAATATTAGTTGGACAATGTGTTCAGTGATCTTACACCTGAAGCTGTTTGAGCAATGGGTCTTTTTGTCTTCCATAACTCCTAACAAAGTTAGATTATTTTAGCAGGGATTCAAAGTCTCCTAAGAATCCTAACATAGTCCATCCTCTCACAAGGAACTTTAATATTAGTGCATCTTTTGTGGGCATCATTCCCACCGGGGTTTACTCTTTGATCAAGAGGTTCCCTAGTCAACATATCTTGTGTCATTATGTTATTGTGCATGTATATCTTTCTATGGTTGTTGATTACATTTCTTACATGGTTAAATTCTATTGTGGTTGATAAAATTTGTATTTATTTGATAACTAATTCACCCCCTCTCTTAGTTATCTTGGTGGAATTTACTTTCTAACAATTGGTATCAGAGTGATATGTCCTTGAAGGAAAAGTTTAACAGCTTAAGGAGATCCATGGTGAATCATTTCAGGAAATAAAGTTGTAAGCTTGATGGAGTAAATTTTGATAGCTGGAAAGAAAAGATGAAGACACATTTACTTTGTTTAGGACCAAGTTATTGGTTAATCAAAAAGAATCATAAGAAAATCATTGATGAGGATAAGATTGAAGAATGTACTAATGAGGAAAGAGATCTATTCATGTGTAACATACTTGCCAGAGAAGCACTCTTGTCAGCCCTTCCAGAAAATGAGTACAGTCAAGTAAAATATCTAAAAACATCTCATGAAATTTGGTTAGCTTTACAATCTACTTTTGAGGGTGATGAACATGCAAAGAAATTTAGATTACATAATTGGATATGTGCATTTGAAGATATAAGAATCAGGGAAGATGAATCTATTAGAATCTATATTGGTACAATGTCAGAAATTGTTGCAGGTATAAAATCTTGTGGAGGAACCAAGATAGAGAATGAAGTAATATGGAAAATTTTGAGGATATTGACTCTTGCATTTAAGAAGACAACACAGATGATTGAAAAATTTATACCTTGTACTAAAAAATTTACCAGAGAAACTATTATTGGAAGATTGGAAGTAGTAGAGATGAACTTGAGGCTATCAAGAGATTTACCTAGAATGGAGATAGCATTCAGTGCACTTAGTGTATGCCCTACTTTGTCCAGAAGCATCCATGTAAGAGGAGATTATTCTATCAATAATAGATCTAGGAATGAAGAAGATAGGAAGATTGAAGAGGGTATTTCCTTGCTTATGAAGAAAGAACCAAAGGGTAAGAAATTTTTTAAATGTTGGACTTGTCAAGAATTTGGTCATTTTGCATCTAAATGTCCTAAGAGAGTTAAGAAGTATAGAAAGAACTTTAATCCTAGGAGATCTAAAGAATGTTACTATGTAAATGATGAACTTGAAGCTACTTTGGATAAATCTTTGAGTGAAAGTGATACAGAGCATGATGATATAGGATTTGTAGCAATTAAAGAAGAAAATCCTAAAATAGAAATTAAGGAAGAAAATGGTTTAGTTTCTCAAGTAGAAAAGAAAGATGATTGGATTATATACAATATTTTTTCACATTATATGATTGGAGATATGAAAAAGTTCATAAAGTTTAACAATTATGATGGAGGAGATGTTAGAGTTGGAAATAATGCACCTTGTTTGATTAAGGGTATATGATCTATTACTCTTGATGGAAAGACTAATACTGATGATGTTTACTTTGTGGATGGTTTGAAACATAATATTTTGAATTTTGGACAACTAGTAGATAAGGGATATCAAGCTTGGTTTACTGAGAAAACTTTTGTAATCAACTACAAGGATGGTAATTTGATTGGTACTGGATCTAGAAGCAAAGGTAATGTATTTCAGTTGAATCCTACTAAAATAAAATGCTTGATTACTAAGATTGATGACAGTTGGTTATGACACAAAATATTTTATCATATGAACTTTGCTAACATTGTGAAAGTGAGTAATACACTTACAGTAAGAGTTTTTTCTAAAATTATGAAGCCTATTAACTTGATTTGCAAGGAGTGTGTGATAGCTAAACAAAAGAGAAGCTTGTTTCCCAGCAATAAGTTTACAATAGTAGAGAAATTGGAAATTATTCATGAAAATTTTAGTGGTCCCTCAAGGACTAGAAGATTCTATGGAGAAGTAGTAAGGAACACAACAATATTGGTATGTAAAGGATACTCATATCAAGAAGGAATTGACTATGAAGAAACTTTTGCTCCAGTAGAAAGAATTAAAGTAGTAAGAATGTTTTTGGCCTATGCATCTTACAAGAAATTCAAAGTGTATTAGATGGATGTGAAGTCAGTATTTCAAAATAGAGAATTGGAAGAAGTCTACATTAAGGAGCCTAAAGGTTTTCCTTTCAATCAAGGAGATATGGTATGTAAACTAAAGAAAGCTTTATATGGAATGAAGCAAGCACCTAGAACTTGGTATGCGAGATTGGATAAGTATTTGATAAATTTATTATTTACAAAAGGTACAGTTGACAACAACCTATACACAAAGGAAACTGAAAATGGTTTGTTCATTGTTGTTATTTTTGTTGATGATATTATCTTTGGAGGAGAAGATGAAGCCAGTGATAAATTTGCAAATGAAATGAAGACTGAATTTGAAATGATTATGAATGGTGAAATGAAATACTTTTTAGGATTGCAGATAACAAAAAATAGTGATGGTATATTTGTAAGTCAGAAAAAGTGCTTGAATGATTTATTGAAGATATTTGGAATGGAGAGTTGTAAACTAGTTGGAACACCTATGGTAACTAGACACAAGTTATCTAGCATAGATGAGACTCTTGTAGTAGAACAAAAGAAGTACATAGCTATGATTGGAGGATTGTAATATTTGACTCATACAAGACCTAATATATCACATGCAGGTGGAATTGTAGCAATATTTCAAGTTGAACCTAGAGAATCACATTATGTAGAAGTAAAGAGGATACTGAGATACTTTAGAGGCACAATTGAGTATGGATTGTGGTATGAAAAATATGATGATTTTACACTATGTGCATATACAGATGTTGATTGGGGAGGTTTTGTTGATTTCAAAAAGAGCACTAGTGGTGGAGCATTTTTCCTTGGAGGAAGATTAGTTTCTTGGCTAAGAAAGAAGCATAATTGTATTTCATAGAGCACAACAGAAGTAGAGTATGTGACAGTAGCAAACAATTGTAATCATATAATTTGGATGAAGAAAATGTTAAAGGATATTGGAATAAAATTTGTTGAGCCTGTTGTTATACATTGTGATAACACCAGCATAGTTAGTATCTCTAAGAACCCTATGTTACATTCTAAGACAAAGCATATAGAGATAAAGTATCATGTAGTGAGAAAGGAAGTGGTAGAAAAAGAAGTCAGACTTGAGTACATAAGAACAAAGGAGAATATTGCAGATATATTTACAAAGCCTTTGCCTAAGGAATTTGATTATCTAAGAGGTATGCTTGGGGTTATACCCCAGCCTACTTTTGAGAAGTGATGCAAATTGTTGCATTCATCGAGTGGTATATGATCCCTATCTTTCTTCTGGACTGGATAGTGGTACTTCCTCTATGGGGGAAGTATGTGTATTTAAGGTTATTCATAAGGACTCTAGTGAATGTATTTTTTTGAAAAGTGTCTTTTGACATTGAATTTGTTGACATAATGATGAAACATCTATCATTGATGTCAATGGGGGAGAAGTATTCATGAAAAATATCTATTGGAGAGAATTGAATCAGAAAATAAACCAAAATTTTATTAATGAGGAGGATTTGAAAGCATTGTAAGAGTAGCAGTGTTGCATTGTTGGTATTCATGGAACTTGGATGATTTTTCATCTATTTTTCCATCAATGCAAATGGGAGTATTCACAACCATTCTATAGTAGTTGTTGTTGCATTCATTACTATGATTGTCATTGATGTCAACACAGTGATCTACTGACAATTAGCAGAGAAGTAGATAGTGTTTTAGTTAGTGCACTTGGGATATGAAAGATGAAGCTATGTGGAGTTGAGGACTTACTCTATGATGTTCTATGATATCATGGTTAAGAGTGCAGATGGAAATTCATTTATTCATGAAAATTATGAGGAAATCAGTGGAAGAAGTATTCAGGCAGTGTTCATGAGTAGTGGTCTATGGAAATCAGATGATATGTCCTAATTAGGATTGAATTTGATCATGTGTAGTTATGAGACAGTTGATGACATGATTTTGGTGATGGGGACATGAGTGCAAGATTTGAGGTCTCATGAGTGAATAATTATCTTAATTGGAAGCTGATAATTTTGTATAAATTTTATGTAACGTGTGGAAACTTTTATTTTGTCATTTGTATGTCGACTCATTTATAATTACTTGAGTGTGGTATAAAGGAAGTAATTTTTTCCTTGTTATAATGTGTGAATGAGAAGTATTTGTGTATTGTAGTTTGAAAGTGAACTACTGAATTGTGCAATACTTGTTGGAAGCGGATATGCAAATTATAGAAAAATGGTATTGAGATCTGAAGAAGCAGTTGGTGTGGTTTCGCACAGTCAGAGAAGGAGTATTGAATTGTTGAGATTAGTAATATTTTGTTATTATTTTTTTGAGTAATAAAAAGATCATTTGGATAGTGTATTCAGTGATCTTACACCTGAAGTTGTTTGGGTAGTGGGTCCTTCTATCTTCCATTACTCCTAACAAAGTTAGAATGTTTTAGCAAGGATTCAAAGTCTCCTAATAGGGACTCATATGTACCAAATGTATTTCATAAGACTCCTAATAGAGTCCATCCTCTTACAAGGAACTTTTATATTAGTGCATCTTTTGTGGGCATCATTCCCACCGAGGTTTACTCTTTGATAAGAAGGTTCCCTAGTCAACATATCTTGTGTCATTGTGTTATTGTGCATGTATATCTTTCTATGGTTGTTGATTACATTTCTTACATGGTTAAATTCTATTGAGGTTGATAAAAGTGGTATTTATTTGATAACTAATTTGGCCCCCTCCTCTGAGTTATCTTGGTGGACTTTACTTTGTAACATAGGCAAGTGTTTCTTCCTCCTTTTACCCTTGGCTCCTCATTACCTCAAGGACTCCATGTATTTGATAGCCACTAGGAGGAAATCCCTAACCAAAATTCATCATCTGAGACAACCCTCCCAGACTCTGAAATAATTTTTTGTGGAAGTTTTTGAATTAGAAAGGAAAATCTAGGAACAAGCTACAATTAGGCAAAAAAGAGGAGAAAGTGGAAAAAACTAGACATGCTATGATAAGAGCTGAACAACTAAAAAGATAGTTATCAGATTTAGAAGCTATAAATTATGTTCCCATACTAGAACAAATGAAATAACAACCCATTATCCAAGAAGTACATGAAGTAACAAATCCTAAAGATAAGGGTAAGTAGAAGGTTGTAGCAGTTTCAATCAATGAACCCAATGTTTCTAAAGATCCTTTAGATCAAGCTTTAAGGCTAGAAAAGGTAGAATTGGAAACCACAATAGTAGAAATGAAAAGAGATATTGAGTTTCTTAGACAATCTTCAGGACCTAGAAATACAGTTTCTACCTCCTTGATACTAGCTACAAGTATCCCAAATACTGCAAAACAAGTAAAAAATATCCCTCCACCAGTCGTCCCTAAAACTTCTAATGTCTTAGATGTTAAAAAATATAGATCTCAAGGTGCTGGCCCATCTCAAATAGGGCCTATTCATGAGAGATAAGCAATTAGTTTTTTATGGAATCCCTAACTATCCTAATCCCATTCTTGATGAAATTAGGGAAAAACTTCCAAAGTTTACTAGCATTAATGCTTTCACTTGTGAGGAACATTTAAAAAATTTCATTGATGTGATAGATGATTACAATATAGAACCTGATGATGTAATTATGAAACTATTGGTTCAATCCTTAACTAAGGACTTAAGAGATTGGTTTAGGGGTTTACCTCATTCCAGTATAGGTTCTTGGGATCAATTCAAGCATTGTTTCAAAGAACAATATGGTGACAAAACTAATGAAGGTTTCATGTTAAATGAGTTTAACAACATCAAGAAAAATCAAAATGAGGGTGTTGTTGAGTTTAATGTCAGATTTCAAAAAGCTATGCATAAACTATTACAAGTTATCAAACTGGATGACAAAATATGCTTGGTCACCTATTTGAATGCTTTTGATGCAAAAATGGGGTACCTCCTAAGAGAAAAATACCCTAGAAACCTTGTGGAGGAATATAAATTGGCCATCAACATAGAGACTAACAAGAGGATATTTGGAAAACTAGGAAGAAGAGATGATTATAAACCACCAGTTCCAAATAGAAAATAATTAGGAAATTCTGATGCAAAACCAAAAGGGGATGATAGCTTAAAGAAAATTTTAAAAGCTATTAACGATTTGAAGCCTAGTGAAGGTAGAAATAGTAGGGTTGTAGGAAATGACAGACCACCTTTCAACAACTTTAGTAAGTTACCTAGGATGCAAAATTATCCTTAGAACACTCAATGGAAAGATGGAAAGTGTCATGCCCCGCAAGGGAACCAGGGAAGAAAAAAAAGATTCTCTTTAGACAAGAAAACCTAAGTAGTGATTTATGAAGAATTTTGAATTTTTAAAATGAATTACTTGAACAAAACATAAACATATTTTATCTTAGATTCCTCCCCTAAGGTTCCCTTCTATTTCATGAACTATTCATTTTAAATCCATTAACTAACTACCTCATAGCATGGAAGATTCTTTATAAGGAAAATACAAAATGCTTTTTCATTTCAACTTGACTTTTGAATCCATCTATATTCTTAAGTATCCTTTGTCTATATTATAACATTTAAAGTAATAATACTACATATGTAATGCCCAAAATTCGGGCCAAAACCCAACCAACAAATTTTTTTAAAACGGTGATAAATAAGTTTAAGTTTAACAATTAAAGGTTGTTTATGAGATTACCTCATTTAATTTCAACGAAATTGTTATCAAACGAATGAGACTAAAGGAAAAGTTATACTATGTTGGGTCATAGGATTCAATTCATAAATTGTCGTGATACTAAAACAAAAGAATATTTAATAACCAATGTATTGGGTAGACCAATTCGATGTTTGAGAATTTAAGTTACATTTTATTTTAAAGATTAGCCCATTTTGCTCATCCCTAGGGAGCATACTACCAACCCTAAGTTACATTATTAAAGGACAACATATTATACATATCTTTCATTTACAAAGTTGATTAGTACTAATAATTATTGTGTTTGATAAACAATACACATAAGCATCGTTATAATGGTTAGCATAAAATAAAGTATTAAGTGGCACTAATTATATTAGTTACCAACTTAATACATTTATTAGGGCATAAAGATATCTAATTGGAAACCTAAATAGTGATTACCCTAAAATCACAATTGAATAATCACTATTAATTAATTTACTAAATTATAATTGTATTAGTTAACCCAATTATTAGATAATAATAATTATAAATTATTAAACATTATTCATTAATTAATATTAATTATAATTTAGTAAATATCATTCAATAATTAATAATAACTATAATTTATTAAATATGAAACAATAACTAATGTTAAATCAATTAATAAATAAATTAATAAAGATTATTTATTTTATTTAATAAAATACCTATTATTTATTAACATGACATTCATTACTAATTAAATCAATAACACTACTTACAACACCCTAAACTATCTTAACAATATTACTAAACTACTAATTAATCTAAACATCCTACCTAAACACCTACTCTATCTATTCACCTACCCCCTACCCTATCTCCTCTTTTCTTTTCCCCCTTCATCCATGTGCCCAAGTGGGTGGGGAAGCCATCTTTTCAAAGACCAAAGTCTTAAGGGGGTGAGGTGCGAATTTAGAGGAAGGAGGAGTGCAGTTTAATGAGGCATGGTTTTGGGGACCCACAAATTACATCCTCCCAAAAACAAATGAAATAAGTCAATCAATGGTGTGGGGAGCTTTGCTAAAAGAAGGGAAAGCTAGGTGGGGCCCACCAAAAACTCTAAGGTCTTGTCTCATAGGAAATGAATTAATTGACTCCTAAAAACCAGTGCAAGTTTTCATGGAAAGGGGACTTGAGGGGAGTATGGGTGTTGGGTCCCACCACACACCAAACAAAAGGCCAAGACAAGACTCACACAGGGTAATATTAAAGAGCTTTACAAAGGGGGAGAACATAAAGAGATTCATGTTGACAAGTACACCTTGTAGAAAGGTGATTTGCTAAAAAAAAAACATAAAAATTAAATGCCTAGACTGGTCTCTTTATTTCCTGTGCCACTTTTTGGAAGAGCAAAGAAAGTGTGGGACAATGTAAATATAACTAGTATTTTATTTGTTTAGAAAAATATGTGGACAAATGTAATATTATAATAATGACTGGTAAGGATTTGTATGGGATTTTTTTTTCATACAAAATTCAGAGAATTGTAGGTTTTCATTTGCCTATTCATTTTGAATTTATTTGTGACATTTTATTTTCTCTTCATTTTTACATGGCTTAAATTTTTTTCTTGTTTGGTTAAGGTACATTATATGAGCTAAAGTTGGTATAACAATTTATCTAATTATAACATATAGTCTATATAATGGAAATGAATTTAATGTTATAATTGATCAATAGACACAACTAAATTGATTGCTTCTAAAACAAATACAATATCAAGCTATCATTTTAAATTTGCAAGGATAGAGAGGGATAGAGATAGAGGTTGATTTATTACTTGAATTCAATAACAATTACATACAATGATCCTAATACAAGTTTTATAAGTTTTAGATAACTCCCTATCCTTATCTAAGTTCTCACTTCCCTATTTCAATATAATTGTTATTCAACAAAGAAGGAAAACTATTCTACATCTTCATCATAAGCTATTAAATCCATTATCATGCAATGAAATAAACTCATTTTCCATTATAACAAAGTATTTAGAAAATAATAGCAAGTTGATAGTGTTCCTACAAATTGATATTGAATGATATCATAAATTCAATACAAGTTCTTCCAAGCTTCACCATCACCTAATTCTCTCTTACTTTAAAATTTAAAGAAACAAAAATGAGGAGAACAATATGGGAGTGCATAATGAAGTGAATCTTTTTCCTTTTTGCAAGAAATATAAAATTCTCTTTTCCAATAAACACACAAATACAATTATACATCTTCAAATTTTACATATACAAGCCCTCTTGAAGACTTTCAAAGGACAATAATATACAAATTTTAAACTTCATCCTTCTACAATAGAAATACAAGCATATTTTACAAGCTCCTCAACTATGGGAGTTACAGATACAATCATCTTGACAAAACTCTTCAACCTCCAAACTTTGCACCTTTGAGCTTCCAAAAATCTGCAAGAAACCAAGACAAAAGGAAGGCCATGAGAAGCTCACCTCCCATCCTAGGCCTCTCATGAGGCCACCCCCGAGCTTGGGGAAACCACACCAAATGGGATACACACACTCAAATGCAAAACACTCACAAGATAACATAAATTGCAAACCCAAATTCCCTCAAGGGTGAAACTAAGAAATTTCAAAAACTTCTTTTGTGGGGTGTGGGTGGACAACCCATGGAGACAACCATTGCATGAAAACAAGGCCACACATGGACCCAAATAAACACAATATCAAAACAAGGCTCACATGGCCAATTTTTCTCTCCTTATACCCCCAATGCCTCATGGGCTAAAATGCAAGGTTACTTGGGGAAAACACACAGCCCAAGTTTCATCTTTCCCCACACATGGAGGAGACTCTACACATAGAATTGCCTCCATTTCCCACACCCCCTCTTATTTTCTCTTCCCTCCCATGGGTGAGTGAATCCAAGAGTATACAACCCAAATCCAATTACAAAAGAAAACACATGAAATGCTTGCTCTCACCATGACCAACCATGGGGAGCTAAAACATAACAAGAACAAAGTGCAATGCTTCCTCCATGACCAACCATGTGGAGCTAAAATATAACAAGAACAAAGTGCAATGCTTCCTCTATGACCAACCATGGGGAGCCAAACAAAACCATAAGCTCATGCATTTTATACAACATAAGAGTGAGAGAAAAATTCCAACCTCAAGTCCAAATGCAAAATAAAGGTGAGTTGAGCCCTTTTTCCAATTCCAAGCTTTTTTTCCTCCTCTAACTTTGGTGATCTCTAAGGATAGAGAATGGGTGAACAACTCCAATGTTCTCCAAAATTCTACTAAAAAGACCTCTAACCCAACTCCAAAAATCCCTAGGGAAAGGAAAGCCCTCTCATTGGTTGACAAAACCCCAAACTTTACACACCCCTCTCCTCATAAAGGTGGTCCTTGGAGGTGGGTGATCTAGGACTTCTCCAAACAAGGAAGATGGTCATGAAAGTACTTTTTGGGCCATATGACAAGATGCAATTTTCGCTCGAGATTAAATATGCACTTTTGGAGGGGTCAAAAAGTCAATCTTGGGCTTCTCTCATGTTGAAAATACCCCTAACCCATAGGTACATGGAATGGGTTAGCTAAAAATGCATAAAACCACTCCCTAAGGCCACTTTAAACCCTCTAAAAATCATGATTAAGAGTATGCACGAAAATGGAAGATGGGGACTTCATTATGGGGTCTTATGACAAGTGGGTGTGCTTAGGATTTCCCCCAAAAGGCTTCTAGAATGTGCTCTCACTCAACCACATGGCATACCTTGATAACATTAAACACCAGTGTCAAGTGACACTTCACAAAATAACATTACACACAAGGTATGTCTAATTTGTCACAACACTTAACATTCCTACACACATACATCCAAATTACTATTATGAATAAAATACATTACAGCGAGGCCTCAGGTCTCTTCATAGATGGGGCCTTGGCTTAACTAATTGCACATACATTCAATGTGATTTCCTCAAATATATTTCCATGGTCCTTCCACCTACAACACCTCAATGCAGCATCAATAATTCAAGGAAGAAAACTAATACGAATAAACATATAAGATATAACATCTTCAATTTAATCAAAATTCAATTGCATATAGTCATGTAAGGTACATTTATCAAATCAGCTCAATTTCAACTGCATAATTCAATTCATATTTCAATTGCATGATTCAATTCATAGTTCAAATGAAATCAAGATCATCCATAATCTATCATCATCATAAGATAATCATCAGGTTCTCATAACATGAAGATAATAATAAAGTCTAACATGATCAAATCTAAATCTACTAATCATGGATCCATATATAGAATCAAGAAAAATATATAGTCTAACATGTCCATCATAACATAACAGTAAATCAAATGAGTCCAAGTATCTCAATAACATAATCAAAATGATATGCAAGGTCTAAAAATTGGGATCACTATGTGGGACTATGGTGGGCCTCACATCCACCCCCTCTAGGCATGAACATCCTCCTGGAATTCATCAAAGAGGTGTAGATACTGGGCCCTCATCTATGCTACATCCTCCCACAAGGCCATGACCTCATCATAACAATCCCACTAGACCCTAACCTGGTCTAGCTCTTTGCCTTGAAGTCCCAATATTCAAGCCAAAATGCAAATGGGCTCCAGGGCCAGCTGGCCATCTGACTCCACCTACAAGGCATCCCAATCAATGATATGAGACTCATCATTAATATATTTCCACAATAGTGATACATGGAACACATTGTGGATGTGTGACAAGCTAGGTGGCAAGGCTAGATGATAAGCAATGGGCCCTATCCTCTCTAGGATCTCAAACGGACCAACAAAATGAGGTGCAAGATTAGAGCCCTTTCCAAAATGGATTGGACTCTTGTGTGGTCACACTCTCAGGAATACTCTCTCTCCCACAAGGTAGGCTTGGTCTATCCTCTTCGCATCTGCATACTTTTTTTGTATATCCTAAGCCTCTAAGAGACACTACCTAATTAGGGTGACCTACTGCTCCATGTCTCAACCTAACTCTGGACCAATAGAAACTTTTTCCTTGATCCTATCCCAACTTAGTGGGGTCCGGAAAGGTCTACCATATAATGCCTGGTAAGGAGGCATACCCAAAGATGCATGATGCCCATTATTATAGGCAAACTCTACTAGGTCTAGGTACTCCTCCCACCTGGTCTAATGGTCCATAACATACATGCATAGCATGTCCTCTAAAACTTGATTGACCCTCTCAATCTGCCCATCTATCTTAGGGTGACAGGTTGTACTAAAATTGAGTCTGGTGCCCAATGCTACTTGAAGCTCTCTCCAAAAGGATGAAGTGAATAGAGAGTCTATATCTAAGATGATCTTATGCGGTATGCCATGAAGTCTGACAATGTCTTGTAAGAACACCTGGGCTATTGTGGGTGCTATGAAGGTAGTATGAACCAGAGAAAAATGGGCTACCTTAGTCAACTGGTCCACTGTCACCATAATAGCATCATGGTGTCAGGAAGACATCAGAAGACCAACTATAAAATCCATGGATATAACCTCCCACTTCCACACTAGAATCTCATGTGGCTGCAGGAGTCCACCAGGATGGCAGTGCTCTGCCTTAACCTGCTAACACTAAAGACATCTTTCCACTATCTCAGCAATCTACAATCTCATGCCTAGCCAATGATAAAGTTGTCTCAAATCTGCATGTAGCTTCTTAACCTTAGGATGTGCTGCATAAGGTGCTTTGTGAGCCTCAAGTATAATGAAAGCATGTAAATCTTTGGTAGAAGGTACATAGATACCCTCATGATGGCTTAGAAGCTCATCAGACTCTAAGGTATAATCAACATACTTCCTCTCCAAGGGTCTCTAGGATCAAATCATCTCACAAAACTCTGTATACAACTCATCTTCCTATAGATGACGAAGGATCTGACCCCTCAAATCTATGCCTGTAGTCATAGAAAAGATATTGTGCCATCTCCTACTCAAGGCATCTGCAACTACATTCTCCTTCCCCTTGATGTAGTGAACATCAAATTCATACTCACATAAGAATCCATCCATCGCCTCTACTAAGCATTAAGGTTCAGCTAGGTGAATATATACTGAAGGCTCTGATGGTCTGAATGAAGCTCAAAGCAGTGACCTAAGAGGAAGTGACACCATCACACTAAGTCATGTACCACTACTGCAAGCTCTAAATCATGGGTAGGGTAATTGAGCTCATGAGTCTTAAGCTTCCTAGACTCGTAAGCAATAGCTCACCCTCCCTGCATAAGGACTACCCCTAATCCATCCAATGAAGCATCTGTGCATACAAAAAATTTCACTAAAGGATCTGGCACCAGAAGAATAGGTGCACTAGTGAGTGCTCTCTTGAGCTCCTAAAAATCTCTCTCACACTTCTTTGTCCACTTGAACTTCTTCCCCTTTCACTGAAGGGAAGTGATAGGATGTACCACTCTAGAAAATTCCTCAACAAATCATCTATAATAACCGGCTAGTCCCATGAAACTCTTGACCTTGGTCACTGTGGTAGGTGATGGCCAGTTCATAATAGGCTCTATCTTTGATGGGTCTACTAAGATCCCATCATTGGATATGACATGCCCCAAATACTTAACCTCTATTCTGAAGAAGGAACACTTCAACAAGCTGCCAAACAACTGATTATCTCTCAAACACTGCAAAACCTATCTCAAGTGCTCTTCGTGCTCCTTCTCATCCTTGGAATATATTAGGATATCATCTAGGAACACTACTACAAACTTCTCTAGGAAGGTGTAGAATACACCATTCATAAGGCTCATGAATATAGCTGGGGCATTCGTACGACCAAAAGGTACCACTGTAAACTCATAGTGGTCGTACCTAGTGTGGAATGCAATCTTATGAATGTCATTGTCAACTATCCTCAACTGATGGTACCCTAACTTAAGATCTATCTTGGAGAATACTTGGGCACCTTGTAACTGGTCAAATAAGTCATCAATCCTAGGAAGTGGATACCGATTCTTAATGGTAACCTTATTCAATGGTTGGTAATCCATGCACAACCTAAGTGACCCATCCTTCTTCTTAATGAAGATCACTGGCGTACCCCAAGGAGAAACACTAGGATGAATGTGTCCCTTCTCTAACAACTCCTCAAGCTAGATCTTGAGCTCATTAAGCTCATTCATGGTCATCCTATAGGGTGCTCTGGATATTGGCTCAGTTCCTGGCACAAGGTCCATGTGAAAGTCAACTGCTCTGCAAGGAGGCATACCAGGTAATTCTGATGGGAATACATCTACAAATTCCTAGAGGATGGGATAGTCCTCAAGAGAAGTCTCACTCTCATGCTCATCCCCTTTGTCACTGATAGTGATGGAAAATAACTAACATCCCTTCTGCATGCTCTACTTAAGTTGCCTAGTGGATATCATGTGAAGAGATACTAGTCTTCGAACCTCTGAAATAATTGTAGCAATGCCATCATCATCCAAAAATTCTATCTTCTTCTGGAAGCAATCTAGCTTAGCTCTGTGGGCATATAGCCAATCCATGCCAAGTACTACCTCATATGATCCCAATGGGGTAATCCTAAGGTTTGTTGAAGTGGTCAACTCTCCAATCTGAATCTAACAATCTCTAACCAAGGAGGTGACCGATACTCTACTATCGAAAGCCAACTCAACTTCCCAGCTATCGTTCTGCCTAGATGCCACTAGCCCATAATGCTCCACTACAAAAGGAGATATAAAGGATTTGGTGGCTCCTGAGTCAAACAAAATAGAAATACTACTACCTCAAATCATACCTGTTGACTCAATCATAGTGGCTTGGTGCTCGGCCTGGTGGTTATCCATAGCTGCAAATACTCTATGGGACCTACCTAAGTCACCCATAGTGGGCTCTGAACTAGCTACTCTCTATCCACTGCCCTATGGACACTCTATAGCAATATGTCCCATCCCCCACAAGTGTAGCAAGGTCCACGTACATGTACCTATGTCCCTTATGGCCTACTGAACTATGATCTACCTCCTCTGGTAGATCTGGTAAAACCATCTCTAGAGGACTACTGAGTCGTAATAGAAGGGGTGTATGGTATGTCTACCCTATGATCCCTCTTCTGCCCCTAACCCTGCCACTGCTTGGGCTTATTGCCTTGATGTCCCTATGAACCTTTCTGCTTATGGTCCTATTGACCCTACTATTGAGGCTGCTCCTGCTATGTCTGCTGAGGTGTTTGGAAAGACCCTAAAGAATAACTCCTATTCTTCTTCCAATGATTTCTTTGAAAATCAAAACCCTATGATGCAGAATTATAGTGTTGAAACTGATCCTGAGAATCAGATGACCCTCTAAAAACCTCTTCTGCTACCTTAGCCCTATTAGCTATATACCATAGATCCTTGGGTGGCAATATACACACCATGCCTACAATGTTGTGGTTCAAACCACTGATAAACTAGTTTACCTACAATTTCTCATCCCTCATGTACTCCACATAAGGGAGTAGGTCAATGAACTTTCCCTCATACTGGGCCACTATAAGTCCCCTCTACTGAAGGTTGTGAAACTCATCAATACGCTTTTGTCGAAACTATTCTGATAGGTACCTAGCCTTGAAGAGTTCTAAGAAAGTCTCCCAGGTCAATGTATTAAGGTCCAAGTGTCCCTTAAACTGCTTATGTTCCCACCATGAAGAGGTTCCATCTCTCAGTAGTGAATAGAAAAGTGGGCCTTGACATTGCTGTCATAGGCACATAACCCAAAACATCTGCCTAAGCTATGAAGCCATGAGTCTACCTCTATACCATCTGTGGACCCCTCAAAATTGGGTGGGCTAAGGTGCATTAGCTCTTTGATAGCATCTCCTATGTCTAAAGTTGGTGTGCGACCCTTAACCCTAGGTGGTGGCTCTCGACCATGTACTGACCCTACCTGACCCTCTTCCCCTTTGGAAGGGCTCCTACTCCACTCTCTAGCCACACGGCCTAAACCATGATCCTACTGGTGGCCAAACAGAGGTAGTATGTATAGAATAATATGGGCCAAGGTCTAAAAAGCTATCAATAATTCTCAGTTTGGATCTGGTGGTGGTTCGGGAGGGGGATCCTGATTCCCTCCAAAAATCTCTATCTCCTCCACCTGAATAGAGGGAGCACGCCTACAGCCCCTCCCTTTTCCTCACCCACATGCATAGGCCTATTGTGTAACTACTGGTATCCTACACAAGCATACAAGTTCAATTGTCAAATGTGGTGGTTAAGGCTCCTAGTGTTGAAAACTTGGCTCTGATATCAATTGTAATGCCCAAAATTTGGGCAAAAATCCAACCAATGAATTTTTTTTAAATGGTGATAAATAAGTTTAAGTTTAACAGTTAAAGGTTGTTTATGAGAGTACCTCATTTAATTTCAACTAAATTGTTATTGAACGAATGAGACTAAAGGAAAAGTTATACTATGTTGGGTCATAGGATTCAATTCATAAATTGTTGTGATACTAAAACAAAAGAATATTTAATAACCAATGTATTGGCTAGACCAATTCGATGTTTCAGAATTTAAGTTACGTTTTATTTTAAAGATTAGCCCATTTTTCTCATCCCTAGGGAGCATACTACCAACCCTAAGTTACATTATTAAAGGACAACATATTATACATATCTTTCATTTACAAAGTTGATTAGTACTAATAATTATTGTGTTTGATAAACAATACACATAAGCATCGTTATAATGGTTAGCATAAAATAAAGTATTAAGTCGCACTACTTATATTAGTTACCAACTTAATACATTTATTAGGGCATAAAGATATCTAATTGGAAACCTAAATAGTGATTACCCTAAAATCACAATTGAATAATCACTATTAATTAATTTACTAAATTATAATTGTATTAGTTAACCCAATTATTAGACAATAATAATTATAAATTATTAAACATTATTCATTAATTAATATTAATTATAATTTAGTAAATATCATTCAATAATTAATAATAACTATAATTTATTAAACATGAAACAATAACTAATGTTAAATCAATTAACAAATAAATTAATAAAGATTATTTATTTTATTTAATAAAATACCTATTATTTATTAACATGACATTCATTACTAATTAAATCAATAACACTACTTACAACACCCTAAACTATCTTAACAATATTACTAAACTACTAATTAATCTAAACATCCTACCTAAACACCTACTCTATCTATTCACCTACCCCCTACCCTATCTCCTCTTTTATTTTCCCCATTCATCCATGTGCCCAAGTGGGTGGGGAAGCCATCTTTTCAAAGACCAAAGTCTTAAGGGGGTGAGGTGTGAATTTAGAGGAAGGAGGAGTGCAGTTTAGTGAGGCATGGTTTTGGGGACCCACAAATTACATCCTCCCAAAAACAAATGAAATAAGTCAATCAATGGTGCCTGGGCAAGATGTCATGGAGTGGGGAGTTTTGCTAAAAGAAGGGAATGCTAGGAGGGGCCCACCAAAAACTCTAAGGTCTTGTCTCATAGGAAATGAATTAATCCACTCCTAAAACCCAGCGTAAGTTTTCATAGAAAGGGGACTTGAGGGGAGTATGGGTGTTGGGTCCCACCACACACCAAACAAAAGGCCAAGACAAGACTCATGTAGGGTAATATTAAAGAGCTTTACAAAGGTGGAGAACATAAAGGGACAAGCTAAGCTCCTGATAAATCATCCACCTATAGTGCATGTGTCTCCCTATAGTATTGCCTATAGTAGCATGTACCGATAGGACTAATTCAATAGGTAGGACAGGGTGATCTGATAGGTGTTGGGATCGTGAAGGTTGACACCTAGTATCTAATTCATCGACATGTCAAAAGGGAAGTCTGTAATTGTGGAGCCTGTAACCGTAACCGTAACCATAATTAGCAAATGATGGTCTACTAACTGGATCAACTAACCACGGTCTACTAATCAGATTAGCTATCTGTGGTCTACTAATAGGATCAACTAACCGTGATCTACTAACTGGATCTAGTAACTGCGGGCTACTAACCATGGTTTACTAACCTGACTGGTAGGTGAGTTAGATGTATTATAGTCAATGAAAAATGGACTAAAAAATAGTCAATTTGCTGTATCCTTTCTCATTAGGGTTTTATTTGGGCTAAGAAGGGTCTACGAGTTGTGGTTTTCAGAGCGCTAATTTGTAGAGCCAGTCCTATTTTTTATCAAGCGAGCATAGCAGATTTCTAGAGGCAGTCAATTTTTATTAAGCTGGCGTAGCTGATTTTTAGATCTAGTCCATTTTTTCAAAGCGAGCGTAGCTATTTTCCAGATCCATGCCATTTTTTACAGGTGGGTGTAGCTAATTTCTAGAGCCATTTGCAGAAGATCTGGATAGGCGAACAATGTATGTTTGCAAAAAATTATTTTGTCTTTTCTGCCTTTTAACACTGTATTTGTTGGAAATATTCAAGACTATCCAGGTTACTGAGAGGGGAGGGGTGAATCAGTAACTTCAAAACTTTTAACAAATTCAGATCTTAATAATATCAGATTGATAATCTGACTACATGCATGAGTAATAGAAAGAATAAAACATTCATAATACTTTGAACATAGAGATTTGGTGACCCAAAAACCTTCCAAGTAGAAAGTAAAACTGGGGTGGGGATGATACCCACAAAACTTCAATACTGAAGTATAAAGTTTTCCGGTTAAGGCTTACAATGATCACTTCTGATGATCTACCCTGTTAGGAGTAATAAGGACTGCTAGGTCCACCTTGTTAGAGGATTTACAAACATACAATAAAGTATGCACTCGGTTAAGAGATTTTACAAAGACTGTTAAGTCTACCCAGTTAAAGGATTTTAAGCTGATTCACCTGTTAGGATGAAATAGTAGATCTCTTACTTGCAACTATACTTGCTGATTGAGATTCTTTGATGTACTGATCACCTTCTGTGATGGATAGATCTTTGCTACTTCTTATACTGCTGTAGCCCTTTGTAATTCGTTGATCTCTACCTTTCTCTCCTTTTCATACTCTGCTATTTTTCACACCTTGGATATGATATAAAACATTGTTTATATATCAATCCAAAACAATTACAAAATAATTACAAAGTCAGCTCATAAACAAGCTAACACAAATATTACTGAGTCGGCCCAAATATAGTGACTTGGTTACTGCAAACTAACTCAGTGACTTTTTGATACTTGGCATCCACTACGTTACTCAGCATCATCATGCACTCGGTAGAAGTGGAGGCACGGTCCATACTAACCACTCAGTTGCAGTTTCAAACACAGTATATACTAGAGACTCGGTAGATATAGTGTCACTCGGTAGAAATTGAATTCCTTGTTTACCATGCTGGCACTCGGTAAACACTACTCATCTCATCACTCGGTAAACACTGTTCTACTCGGTAAGCACTATTTTGCTCAGTAAACACTGTTCTGCTAGGTAAGCACTATTCTACTCGGTAAGCATTATTCTACTTGGTAAACACTATTTTGCTCGGTAAGCACTATTCTGCTCGGTAAGCACTGTTCTCCTCGGTAAGCACTATTCTACTCGGTAAATACTATTCTACTCAGTAAGCACACAGAGTCCGAATAAGTGTTGTCACTGATGACAATCGTACTTAATGCCAACAATCTCCCCCTTTGGCATTAGTGACAAAAACACTTATTTCCCAAAACTTATATACACAATCATGCTGACACTGGTTTTGATTATTCAAAAAAAAATTATTTCTGTCATACTATTGTATATACATTTCATGTCTCCCTTATATAGTATATATATAAATATCTTATTTCACCTCATACTCATTTTCTATTTATACTTTCTCCTTTATACTTTCTCCCCCTTTCATATCTCATATATTTTCTCCCCCTTTTTGACAATAATGCCAAAGGTGTATATATAAATATTTTACACGGAGATACCAAAACATGAGAGAAAATCAGAATGCACCTTTCCAATTAGTGCTAGAGTTCTATCCCAATTCTCTTGCAGAATCTTGCATGTATGGAGTGCAACTTGGACTTCTGCAGAGAGTTCAATCATGTGATCTACAATTGAAAACTGATTGTCATGGATCAATGTCTTTGAGTATGCAATCTACTTCTGCATTGTATCCATGATGGGAAGGATCATGTTTTGAATATCTATTAATGTCAATCTGATCTTTGCATCTTCTTTCAATAACTCTTATTGCTTATCAGATAGGAATCTGACTGTCATCTGATGTGCAGAGCTTGAACTAGGTTCAAGTTGCAACTTTTGTGCACTCATCTTTAGATCCTCATCAATCTTATTTATTTTGTATTCAATCTCCTTTGAGAACTCGACAACATTACAGATTTTGACAAAAAGAGATGTTACCTTGGAATAGGAGGACTCAATGTTAGTCAAAACTGAAGATAACCCTGCCTGATTGATAGCTATTTGCTGAGCAATGTGCTCAAGCACTTCATTTTCAAACTTCTTCTCAGCCTTTTCAAGCAACTTGTCTATTCCAGAGGAATCATCATTAAACTTTTTAATTGCTTCTGCCAACTGCAACAAAATGTGTTGAGAGGAATCAACTTTAACACCTATAGCTTCTGTCAAAATGTTCTTGGCATCCTCAATGATCTTATATTCCTTATCTCTTTCTTCTTTTAGTTTCTTCTGCTTTTCTTTCTTCTGGAGGAGTTCACCAACTGTTTGCATTTGATATGTAGTGAGGTTTGCAAAATCTAGCTGGGGAATTTGTATCTTCTCATCTAGATCTATACCTTCTACTACACTCTTACTCAGAAATTTCATACTCGGTTGAGTCTTTATACTTATTGCCTTTGTAGTAGAAATTATTGTAGACACAATAGGACTGGTAGTGAAAACTGATAAACTTCTGACTGATGGGATGCTAACTGGAATACTTGATAAATAAAAAATTGAATTATTTACAACTGTAGAATCTGAAGTACTTACTGCTGAAAAACTCAAATTTGAAGAAGGTATAGAAGACTGCAACTCAGTGGAAGGAGGCTGAAGCTCAGTAGATGAAGTGGTAGCCACTTCTGTCATTGATGCATTGAGCTATGCTGGTGATGATTGGACATTTGATGTATCTGAGGGAGTTGTTACAATCACACTTGAAGTTTTCTCAGGGCTAGATGTAGCAATTTTTACTGGAGAGTGGGGAAGTGAGGCAATTACCTCTGTAACTATCTAAACTCGATCATCTTCCTCAACATTCTTCTTAGCTTCCTTGGTAGCTTCTATCCCTGTTTCCTCTATCACAACATTATCAATCTGAACTGTTTCTTCTTCTTCATCACTGTCATCTTCAATATCTTTAATTATCACAGTTTCAGTACTTGGTTTGTGAAGATGATAGATGTTTTTCCAAGTAGAATTTGCACTCTTCACAACCAACTCTATATCTTTGATTAAAATCAAACAACTATTGAATTTTAATGTCATATTGTGCTCATTTTCTATCAATGCCTTATTTATTTCATCATCTTTCAAACTTGGCATCAACTATCTTAAGGTTTGAGCATATATGTCCTTGACAGTTTTTCTTGCATTGGACCATCTCAAATTGACTTTATCCAATAGAACACCTAGAATTTGAGAAGCCATATCATCAGGTGAGTACTTCCATTTTCCCATTTTCTCAATAATAGCATCTTCTATTTCCTGCTGCTCTGCCTTTGATTTAATTTCATATTTGAGAGATTTGAAATTTGAAATTCCAGATCCTTCTCTCAAATCCTTAATATTTTGTTCAAATGAGGGAGGAGGCCTTTTGAGTACTATATCATCATTGATTTTACCTACCTTGCCCCTTGATCTTTTCCTTTTGAATATTGCAGTGGATTGCTCGAATTCCTTGGTGATAGTTACCTTTCCTTTCTTCTTTACAGGCACTTGTTCTTCTTTATTATCATCCTTTTCTTCTTCTTCTACAATATCTTCTCCTATGCCCTCGGTTAACATTAGAGGTGTGCTGAATTTCATCTTGGCCATCCTCTTTCTACCTTTGTTAACCGCCTATGGAAGTTTTATGCTTAGCTCAATTCTTATCTTAGCTTCATCATATGTTCCAAAGTATGGAGCCTTTGGATCAATAGGTTGATTTACTAGGGCTTCAATTATATCCTTTGTTTCATCAATGTTTACCTCATAAGGAAGAGGTTTCACCCATACAATCCTGGGCCTTACTACCTGAATGTATACTCTATCACAATCAACCATGAAACAAACATCATCTTTATAATCTTCCACCAATTTTAGTGGAATCTGGAATCTGTTATTCATCTTCTCCTTAAAAGATTCAAAATAGTTATCCATTATGCTTGTAAAATTCTCACCCATTTCTGCAATATACTCATTTATCTGATAAAGAATAGGCACATCCTTTCTCCATTTTACTATGCCTTTTGATGGGAAAAACTTTTGAGCATAGAAAAATAAACAAACCAAAAGTGAGCCAAACTTACATGGATTGTTCTTTGAGGTTTGGATGCTCTCCATTTTCTTGTTGAGCTATTTCAACAAAAGATCTGCTAGGTCAAATGATAGATTGTTCTTCACAATTTTATAGGCTAGGTCAACTGCTTCACACGGAGCACTATTCTACCGACTTGAACTATATATCTTGTGAGCTATTACATATGTGCCAAATTTTAGTTCTACATTGGTAATGCTGTTAATTCTCATACCTCTACCATCCCATTCGGCTAGGGTTTTCTTTTCTAGCTCTACTAGACCTAGGGTTTTTGTAGATTTAGCCTTGGCAAGCATGGGAAGACTAGTGATTCAGTGAATCATCTTCTTTGTTATTTCCATTGGTTGCTCAAGCCAAATTTTACCTTCATGCACTCGGCTCAGAATATATCTTATCCATTTTATCTAGAAACTCCGAGGCAAGTTGGTGATATGTGTTAAACCCTTATCTTCCAAATGTTTATGTCCCAGTTTGAGAACACCATCAACACACAGTTCATCATGAACAACATCTATCTCTAGGGTTCCAAGTTCTTGAATTGTACCTCTAAAATGACTGTGAATGTCATTTACAAGAAGTACCTTTAGAGGAATTTGAGACTAAGTTCCACTCGGATCTAGGGTTTCAGCAACCGTGGGCATGAGTTTGAAATCCAATGCTTTCCATTCTCCATGAACTAACATTTCCGAACCTTTCTTTACTTTGGTGCTGGATGAAGCCATGGTAGCTTGGTAGAAAAATTTCTACTTCAAAATTTTGCTTCGAATTGCTTGATCGCACTAGAAATTTCTCTGCTCAATATGCTAATATTCACGGTGAAGAATGAACTTGATTTCATGCTTTTTGTTAAAAATTTGTCATTAATGCTCCATAGGAATTAGGATATTGAATTTGATAGACTATCAGCCACTATGCATTAAATGCTTGGTGAAGATTCCACAACTCAAAGAACATATAAAATCATACTTCTCGGACCTTACTCGGTAACCAAATGAAATTAGGTTACTCCTGACCTTGCTCGGTGATAACTGATACTGACCTTCTTGTGATCCTGTTGTATCTTGCATATTGATTTGGATATTTCTTCCTTTCAGTTCAGGAACTATTTTGAAATATGTCTATGAAGATACAGTTCCAATGCTTTCTTGGAGACTTAGTTAGAGTTCATAGAGCCACTCCCTTCATGAGTGACTACATTACTTGGACTAGTTTGCTTGGTAGTTTTAGGAATCCACTATTGTCTCATCTGCTTCCTAATGCTATTTGCTTTTGCTTTCTTTTCATCTTCAACTTTGCCTAAATTCATGCAATTTTTAGCTATTTGACCAAGCTTAGTGCAATTATAACATCTTATGGTAGAATCCCTTTTTCTCAAGTGATGCCTTACACAATTCATGCCAATGTGTCCATATTCTCCATAGTAATGACATCTACACCAAGTGTTGTAATCCCAACCAAACATTGCTTTAATAATTTGTTCTGTTGGATTGGGTGTTTTAGTTTTACATTCTGATGCCTTATGACCTTGTTTGCTACATTTGTGACATTCACTTTTAAATCTTGGTTTCTCCTTGCATTCATTTTCTTTATGACCATGCTGATTGAAATTGTAGCATTTTCCATTGAACTTTAATTTTCCATTGCTCCAACATTTGTTTGAAGTATGACCAATTTTTCCACAATAATTACAAGTAGGTTTCTGATTCTTTTGAGTACCTTGTTTGGAGGATTTATCTTCCTCTTTGTATCCAAGTCCTTCTTTTCCTTTTTGCCTATGAAGGTTTCATTCATACACCTGATTCATATCTTCTTGAGATTTCAACATTCTCTCATTGATTAGCCTTTCAGCATCTAGGTCACTCATCAATCTTAAATTGATTCACTTTTTAGATCTCAGCTCCTCTCTTATATTTTCATTTTCTGATCTCATAGTCAAGATTTCTTCATTTGCATTGGAGATTTGATCAATAAGGTTTTCTAGCTGAAGGGTTTGATTCTAGATTTCATTGTTTTTTCCATCTATTTCATCTTTCATCTTGTTTCTTTGTTCCAAGATTTCACAGAATCTTGTTGACTGAATTTCCTGTTCTCTTTTCAATTTTCTTACTTCTTGCAGAGATCCATTCTTTTCTAGAAGTTCTTTGATTGTATTGTTTGCTTCATCTGAGTTGTTTGAAGGGAAAAAGTCTTCAATCTTTTCTTCAACATATTAGTGGTCATTAATCTAATTTGCAAGTTCCTTCCTTCTTTTTAGGGAAAGGGAAAGATGCTCTCTTGCTTCTTTGAGTTGAGTTATGGCCATTTCCAGATCTAGCTTTTCATTCTCAATTACTTTGTTAAGTCTAAATATCTCCATTATCCTAAATCTTTTCTCAAGCTGTCAAACTTTATTCTGAGAACCACGCAGCTCTGATACCAATTGTTGGAAATATTCAAGACTATCTAGGTTACTGAGAGGGGAGGGGTGAATCAGTAACTTCAAAACTTTTAACAAATTCAGATCTTAATAATATTAGATTGATAATCTGACTACATGCATGAGTAACAAAAAGAATAAAACATTCATAGCACTTTGAACACAGAGATTTGGTGACCCAAAAACCTTCCAAGTAGAAAGTAAAACTGGGGTGGGGATGATACCCACAAAACTTCAATACTGCAGTATAAAGTTTTCTGGTTAAGGCTTACGATTATCACTTCTGATGATCTGCCCTATTAGGAGCAATAAGGACTGCTAGGTCCACCTTGTTAGAGGATTTACAAACATACGATAAAGTATGCACTTGGTTAAGAGATTTTACAAAGATTGTTAAGTCTACCTGATTAAAGGATTTTAAGCTAATTCACCTGTTAGGATGAAATAGTAGATCTCTTACTTGCAACTGTACTTGTTGATTGAGATTCTCTGATGTACTAATCACCTTCTATGATGGATAGATCTTTGCTGCTTCTTATATTGTTGTAGCCCTTTGTAATTCACTTATCTCTGCCTTTCTCTCCTTTTCATACTCTGCTATTTTTTACACCTTGGATATGATATAAAACATTGTTTATATATCAATCCAAAACAATTACAAAATAATTACAAAGTCAGCTCATAAACAAGCTAACACAAATATTACTGAGTCAGCCCAAATATAGTGACTCGGTTACTACAAACTAACTCAGTGACTTTCTGATACTCAGCATCCACTATGTTACTCGACATCATCATGCACTCGATAGAAGTGGAGGCACGGTCCATACTAACCACTCGATTGTAGTTTCGAACATGGTATATACTAGAGACTCGATAGATATAGTGTCACTTGGTAGAAACTAAATTCCCTATTTATCATGCTGGCACTCGGTAAACACTACTCATCTCATCACTCGGTAAACATTGTTCTGCTCGGTAAGCACTGTTCTACTCGGTAAACACTATTTTGCTTGGTAAGCACTATTCTGCTCAGTAAGCACTATTTTTCTCGGTAAGCACTATTCTGCTCGGTAAACACTATTCTCCTCGGTAAGCATGTAGAGTCTAAATAAGTGTTGTCACTGATGACAATTGTACTTAATGCCAACATGTATTATTCTATGTTTTCTTCCTTTTTACGTTTTTATCACTGTGTAGGATTTTGGCTGTGAATCAGAGGCTTTGTTTTGGCAAATCCTTTCATAGAAGAGACAAGTGTAACATTGTAGGGTTTTGACCCCAAATCAGAGGTTTTTCCACCATGTGCACAAAGAGGGTTTTGGACATGAATTGGAGGCATCATTTTGGCATACCATTTGAGATAAGAGATCGATTTGTAATATTGTAGGTACATAGAAATTATTAATGATCTACATGTTTTGAATGGAAAACAACAATAAAATTTTGGTAAAAATCGCTGCATTTTTGGAGATCTTAGTTTTTTATTTTTATTTTTTTGTCTATAGTGCATTTTCATAGATCATAGTAGTAGCTAATGCTTCTGATTCAATATAGGTTTTGTCCTTTCTCAAATGAAAAAAACTAGGTTTTCTACATAACTAATTAACCCCCCGCCCCACCCTCCTTAGTGGTGCTTGTCTACTTTTGGGCCTAACAAAATATGCTAGAACTATCTTCTATCTCCCACTTTCTTCCTCGAGTCCCTTCTTCTTTGTCCTCCTATTTTGTTATAAATACTACAAAGATTGATTTATAGAAGGATGAAATATTTTGCAATAGACTAGACCCTATTCAACTTTATTTGGTCTCACCATTAGATCTACTTGTTTATGTACCAAACCCTCAGTTTGGGGTCAATGACTTAGGGTTTTCTAGAAGAAACCCTTCCCTGCAACACACAAGCTCAAAATTGATTCAAAAACCTTCAAATTCATCCCAATAAACTTCTACAATCATCACCTTCTCATTTCCTTCATCGGGCATCACCCAACCACCATTGGTGCTTGAACAGTGCACCTTTTGCTATTTGTTCACCAGTCCACGCTGTAGCATACCTCCTTCACACTTCCCTTCATTAAACAATAATAAAAGGAGTATAATACATGTTTATTCCCCTCCCACCTTTCATAGAAGTCACAAAATGGGAGGGTGACTTCATTCTAAAACTCTTAGGGCTACTTGCTAACTGTACCCAACTAGTCCCTGTCTATGCAACAACTATCATGTTCTTGATTTTAAAAGAACCCCAAACAATGAAGTTAAAGCATAAGAAAGTAAAGGAAATACAAATAAATGTCTTCTTACCTTGCTTCAACCAAAATCACATTTTCTTACATTCAAACTAAATTGTTGTTGCTCTGACTGTACAACGGACAAAGAGTTACAAGTTTGTAGAGAAATTAAAATTTTATTGACTGAGCATTACATTTTCCAATCTTTTCATCTTCCCCATGCCATCCCTGACTCCTCACATGCGTGT
>BSBK01009965.1:282500-296726 GCA_027943335.1 Chamaecyparis obtusa
GTGTTAGATTATGGAAAAATGGTTGTTGATTGCTTATTTTAATTTTAATGGTCTTTTGTATTTTAAAGCTATAATGTTCTAGTACTTTTAATCACATTGAATTTAAATGAGTGTTCATTGATGGGAGTGCCACAATGGAAATGTGATGTATTTTATTTGAATGAACTAGTATGAAAATGTTGTTTCTATATCCGTGTGAATACTTGGGTATCTAGGATTCATAGATTTCTTTACGGAAGTGACACTCTTGCTATTTTGAACTTGAGGATGGACATGTAGGGACTGTATGGAGTAGTGTCTTGCCCTAGGAGTCAGAGCGTGTGAGTGGTCAGACTTGGGTAATCTATGGCAAGTTTCTAAAAAAAAGTGATAATTATAAAAATGAATTAGAGTTAAACATTAAATAGATTAAGTTTGTGCTTTGTCCACATCTCACATACTTGTACAGATGGAGGGTGGGAGTGGGAGAAGATACCTAAAAAAGTTAGGTATAAGTGTTCACCTTGTATCTAAGAGAGGTTTTGACAGTACCACATGAGCTTCCCTTGAAGGTTTGGGTCTTGAGAGATGAGATCTAGGTAACCCTAAGTGCTAATTGTGGTAGGTAAACTAGCATCCCATTTTGGACAGTGATAGTAGTGCTGGTACATTCACCAAGGTAACTTAAAATCTAGATTTTGTCCATTAATCATGTCGTATTAATGAAGTAGCTATGTTTCACTCTGATGTTTTATGACCTAGTTAACTATAAATCTTGTTTTAAAAAGAAAGTTATTGTGATTTTTGCTCGCAAAAGTTTGGGTAGGACACATTCCAACAAAGTGTGCAATCAAAACCATCAAGTAATTTTTGTGAAGCCGAACCCACTTGTAGGATGAAATGTTATGTGCACAGGTGCAAAATTGGAAAATGTTAGGAATTTTCCACAATCGATAACACAAGTGCACAAGTGTGATTGTTGAAACTGTTATGTATTTTCCATTGTAGGTGCGCAAGTGCATGATTAAAAACATCTAGTAACATTTTTGAAGTTGGTCCCACTTGTAGGATGAAATGTTTTGTGCTCAAGTGTGAAATTGGAAAATGTTACGTGTTTTTGACAATCGCTATGACAATGTGGTAGTTGTGATTGTCGAAAATAGTTATGATTCACACTACATTTTCTCTGCTTTTGATGATAAAACCCTAAAGATATGGGATGTTCACACTAGGGACTATGTTAAAACCCTAAAGGGGCACTCTAATTTGGTCTTCACTGTCAATTTCAATGACCATTCTAACCTCATTGTGTCTAGTAGTTTCGACGAGACCGTCAAGATATGGGACGTCAAGACCACAAAATGCATTATGGCTATTCATGCCCATATGGATCCCGTCACAGCTACTGATTTTAACCATGAAAGGTCACTAGTTGTTTCCAATAGGCATGATGGGTCAGGCAAGATATGGGATGCCTCCAATGGGAAATGCCTTAAGACACTCATTGATGAGAAGATGCCTACCATTTATTTCATTAATTTTCCCCTAATGGAAAGTTTATTCTAGCTGCTACCCTCGATGATACGACGGTGGCAATGCAGCCACAAAAATTGTTAACCATATGAAGGGGGAACACAAATTTTTTTTTCAAAAGTTTGCAAAAAGATATATAAGACAAATGTACAATTTATGTGGCTAGATAGCCATCACCCAATGATACCCTAGTTATGTTCTATTTATTGCTCAATTTCACCAATTACTACATTTCCAAGTTAATGGAACTGTTGAATCTTTCTAAGGGAGAGAAGATGTAGTGGTTTATCCATTGGTTAGTTGGTTTTTTTGAGAAGTTCGTATGCTACTTTTTGGGGTGGCAACTGTCAGTTGCTAAATTTGTTTTTCTTTCTCCTTTTTAGGTAAGTTTTTGTCATTTATCATTTAGCAGATATGTAGGGTGTGAGACTAGTTTTCTTCTAATGTGTAGAAGTTGCAAAATTTGTAAGTTAAATTTTTTCAGAGGTTTGAAATGTGAACGATTTATCAATTTGATGCAGGAGCATCCTGGGTGTAAGAGCAATCTTGCATCACCCAAAAAATATTTTTGTTTTTGTATTCAATAAGGGCTATCTTGTGCAGAGTTGCTATTTATGGAAACTTGCTATTTTTAGTAAGTTGGTCTTACAATCTTAGAATGTTATAATTTTACATGTGGAGGTTCATCTCAGTCATATCAGCCTGCCAGCAAAGTTTCATGGCTAGATTAGGTCTAGTTTTGAAGATATTGAAGATTTTCAGTATTGGCAGCAAGGTACAGAAACTTCGAACTCAGTTTTGAAGGCTTTAAAGGCCCCGGATGAGGTCAAAAAATTGGGTGATGGGCACTTTGCGTGAGTCAATCCTATAGAGAACTTTGTGGCATTTCCAGAATGGGGTTATAATAGCCAATCGGGTCAACGGGTGATGACTTATGGTCTTCGGAAGTTCGGTCACCTGAAATGGCGAAAAATAATTTTTCTTCAAAATTTTTGTTTGGGTTTCAAAACTCATTTTGAGCCAACTTTGATGTAATAAATTGTAAAATAAAATAATCCTAAGTTTGGTCAGCCCTAAGGGCTAAATTTCTAGAACCTTCTAGGGTGGTGGAAATTGCCTATATAAAGAAGGCCCATAGTGTTGTCTAGGGCAGTTCTGGGTAGTAGATCTGGGTATTGACTTGAGGCTTTGTCCTACAAAATATTGTAAGGGAATGCCCATGTGGCTTTGCATATTGTAATTCTGAAAGTTTGTAATTCCACATTTGTGGAGATAATAAGAAGCCAATTTTTTGTTCTTGCATATTATTGTTGTTGTTTCTTTATTTCTGTTAAGTGTTTGTGGTATTAAGGGGAGCACCCTTCATCAAGTGGTATCAGAGTAGGAGTTCTTGAGTGTGTAAATAGATCATCGACTGTGAGGCAATTTGCACCAGGACCGTGGTTAGGGTTTTAGTGCGCATCGTGAAAATGCATCCACGAAGAGAACGTGGCGGAAGAGTTGGTGCTGTGACACTTCAGGTTAGAGAGCTGCAGAGACAAGTGCGAGTATTGCAAGAAGAGATTCATAGAGGAATAAATCTTAATGTCAGAGACAAAAGTGAGGAAGAAGCCGAAGAAGAATATCAAGAAGGAGAAGCTGAAATTGTGAACCAGGAGGAAGAAAGACTTTTTCAGGCAATTTCCAAGATTGGGAAAAGACCTAAGATTGAGGTTCCTACATTTTCTAGAAATCTTAACCCAGAGGAATTGATCAACTAGATCAATGAATGTGAGGAATATTTTGAGTAAGAAGATGTTGAGGATCCTGATAGGGTCAAATTTGTAAAGGCCAGACTAAAAGGTCATGCGAAGATCTGGTGGCAAGAAATTCAATTAGAGTGAAATAGAAGAGGGAAAGATAAAATCATGAGATGGGATTAGATGGTGGATAAATTGAAGTGAAGTTCATTACTATTGATTAGGAGCTTGACCTACTAAAGAAAATGCAAAGTTTGAAGCAAGCAGGAAGATCTGTTCAGGAGTATACAGAGGAGTTCTATCGACTCCTCATTAGAACAGGCCATGCAGAAGCTGATAAGGAGAAAGTTGCCTGATACCTTAATGGGTGAAGGCCAAGCATTCAGGAGGAGTTGAATCTGGTTTGAATGAATAGTATTGAGGAGGCATACCAATTTTCCCTAAAAGTAGAGGAAAAGTTGAACAAGAAGTTTGAGAGCAGACAAAATGGAAGAGGTCGTGGTGTAAGATCTGGCAGATGGTAATATGGTGGCCAAAATGAAGATCCGAAAAAGAAGGATGAGGCCAGTAGCAGTCAGAATCAGAGAGGAAATAATTCCAATCATTTCCAGGATCAGAGTAATAGAGATCAGAGAGGAAGAGGAAGAGGACAAGGATCTGGAAGAGGAGGCTTCCGTGGAACATGTTTTCACTGTGGAGAAGAAGCTCATAGGGAATTTGAATGTCCTCAATGCCAAGGTAGAATAGACAAGAGAAATGAAGGCCAGGTTAGAGTTGCACATATAGATGAAGATGCTAGATCATCAAATTCTGAAGATGTTGAAAGAGGAGAAACGCTAATTAACAGAAGAGTCTTGTTGAGTGGTGAGAACAAACCTGAACAAAGGAGGAGCCTTTTTCGCACTTGATGCAAGTGTGAGGGTAAATGCTATGATATGATTATCGATAGTGGAAGCACTGACAATTTGGTGTCATAAGAGATGGTGAAAAAGTTGAAGCTCAAGAGACAGAAACACCCACATCCATATCGGATTGCCTGGGTGTAGGATGACCACAAGGTCATGGTCAGTGAATAGTGCCTGGTAAAGTTTAAGATTGGTGGGTACCAAGATGAGGTACTATGTGATATCATCTCTATGGATTCATGTCATATGTTGTTGGGTAGACCATGGTAGTTTGACAGATGTGTTGTACACGATGGTCATACGAATACCTATTCCCTGACAAAGGATGGAGTGTGACATAAGCTAAAGCCATTGAAGGAGATCGAAGAAAAGGTATCTGGTAATGCAAGAATAACATTTGTTGATGGAAGAAAATTCCTAGATGGTATGAGGCATGAGCATGTGTGTTTTGCTTTAATTCCTAAAGTTGGTAAAGAAGAAGTAGAGGATGTACCTGTAGAGGTTGCACATTTGTTGAATGACTTTCAAGATATTGTATCTGATAATGTACCTGATGGATTACCACCAGTAAAGAAGATCAGTCATCATATGGATTTGATTCCAGAAGCTAGTTTGCCAAACAAGGCAGCACACAGAATGACACCAGCAGAAAGTGAAGAGTTGAATAGACAAGCACACAAGTTATTGCAAAAGGGGTTGATTCAAGAGAGTCTGAGTCCCTGTGCTGTACTAGTAGTATTAGCACCAAAAAAGAATGGAGAGTGGAGGATGTGTATAGATTCTAGAGTAATAAACAAGATCACAATCAAGTATAGGATTCCATTGCCATGAATGGATGATATTATGGATTGTTTGAGTGGAGCTGTGTATTTCTCAAAGATAGATCTGAAGAGTGGATATCACCAGATTCAGATCAGAGAAGGAGATGAATGGAAGACTACCTTCAAGACAAAGGAAGGACTGTATGAGTGGTTAGTCATGCCTTTTGGGCTAACCAATGCACCAAGCACTTTCATGCGGCTCATGAACGAGGTTCTGAAATAATTTCTGGGTAAGTTTGTCATTGTTTACCTAGATGATATTTTGATTTTTAGCAAGACATTAGAGGAACATATGATGCATATTCATATGGTGTTTGAGAAATTGAGAGATGAGAAATTGTTGATTAATTTGAAGAAGTGCAGTTTTGTGAAGAAAGAGTTAGTATATTTGGGATTTGTAGTTTCAGCAGAAGGTCTAAAAATGGACCCAGAGAAGGTACATGTTATCTTTGAATGGCCCACTCAAAGGAGTGCTACTGAGGTAAGATCTTTTCATGGTTTGGCTAGCTTTTAAAAAAATTTATGAAAAATTTTAGCACTATTTGTGGACCCTTGACTGAAACAATGAGAGGGGATAGAAAAGAGTTTAAGTGGACTAATGGGGTAGAAACGAGCTTTCAATTGTTCAAACAAAAATTTATAGAACAATCTATTTTAGCACTTCCAAATTTTAATAAGGTGTTTGAAGTAGATTCTGATGCTAGTGGTACTACAATAGGAGTTGTTATGAGCCAAGAAGGTAAACCTGTTGCTTATTTCAGTAAGAAGTTAAATCATGCCAAGAGAAAATATTCTGTCTATGATCAGGAATTTTATGCTATAGTTCAGGCATTAAAGAAGTGGAGACATTATCTTCTTCCTAAGGAGTTTGTTTTGTATACTGATCATCAAGCGTTGCAATATTTGAATAGTGAAGGAAAGTTGAATTAGAGGCATTTGAAATGGGTTGAGTTTTTGCAGAGTTATACATTTGTTTTGAAACATAGGAGTGGAAAGTTTAATAGGGTTGCAGATGCTCTTAGCAGAAGGAAACTATTGCTGACAGAGATGTGGATTGAAGTGGTTGGGTTCAAGGAACTCAAGAATTTGTATCCAGAGGATCCTAATTTTGGTGAAGCTTGGAAAGCTTGTACATAACCTGTTATTCTAGACAAGATGAAATGGCTAGATTTTATCATCCAAGATGATATGCTATTCAGAGGGAGTCAGTTGTGCATTCCATGAAGTTCTATGAGGGAGAATCTCATCAAGGAGAAGCATAGTGGAGGATTTGCGGGACATTTTGGTCATGATAAAACCCTTGCTTTGGTTAGTGAAAATTATTATTGTCCACAATTGCAGCAAGATGTGAAGAAGTTTGTACAGAGTTGCAGAGTATGTCAGATGGTGAAAGGAATGAAGCAGAATATAGGGTTGTATCAGCCATTGCCTATACTAGAGAAGCCTTGGGAGGATATCAGTATGGACTTTGTTCTTGGTTTACTGAGGACACAACGGGGACATGATTCAATTTTTGTAGTAGTTGATAGATTTTTGAAAATGGCACATTTCATTCCCTGCAAGAAGACTAATGATATTGTTCATGTAGCAGAATTATTTTTCAGAGAAGTGGTGAGACTACATGGTTTGCCAAAGACCATAGTTTCAGATTCAGATACTAAGTTTTTTGGATATTTTTGGCAGACATTGCGGAAGAAGTTGAAGATAGATTTGAAGTTCAGTTCATCACATCATCCACAGACTGATGGACAGACAGAGGTGGCGAATAGAAGTTTGAGAAATCTGTTGAGATGTTTGGTTGGAGATAAGTCAATAGGATGGGATTTGATTTTACCAGAGGCAGAATTTGCATACAATAATTCTATCAATAGGAGCACTGGTAAATCACCATTCCAGATTGTCTATGGAAGTAGTCCAAAAAATGCATCTGAATTGAGAAAGATAGATAAAGGAGAAATGAGTAGTGCTGAAGCTAAGGATTTTGCAGAACATTTGAAGAACATCCATAAGGAGGTGAGGAAGCATATTGCCAAGATGAATGTGCAGTATAAGACTAAGGCAGATGAGAAAAGGAGGCATAATGAATTTCAAGTTGGAGATGAAGTCATGGTTCATTTGCGGAAGGAGCGATTTCCAGTTGGTACATATAACAAGTTGAAAATGAAGAAGTTTGGGCCATGTAAGATACTGAAGAAGCATGATTCAGGAAATGCATATGAGGTAGAATTGCCTACTAAGCTGAATATTTCACCAGTGTTTAACATTTTAGATTTGGCAGAGTATCATGAAGGAGGTGTTGAAAATGAGGTTTTAGCAGCACAATGGAGTATTCCAGCAACCAGTTCAGATATCAAGGAGATTGAAGACATACTGGATAGTCGTGTTGGCAGAAGCACAAGGAACAAGACATAGGAAGAGTATTTGGTCAAATGGAAAGGATGACCTATTGAAGATTCATCATGGCTAACAAAGGAGGAGGTTAACCATCTTGGTTTTCCTCTGCACACCTAAGTCGTGATAGGGTCACTTCTCAAATTACCCCGGGTGTGTGATGTAGGAGCATCCTGGGTGTAAGAGCAATCTTGCATCACCCAAAAAATATTTTTGTTTTTGTATTCAATAAGGGCTATCTTGTGCAGAGTTGCTATTTATGGAAACTTGCTATTTTTAGTAAGTTGGTCTTACGATCTCAGAATGTTCTAATTTTACATGTGGAGGTTCATCTCAGTCATATCAGTTTGCCAGCAAAGTTTCATGGCTAGATAAGGTCTAGTTTTGAAGATATTGAAGATTTTTGGTATTGGCAACAGGGTACAGAAACTTCAAACTCAATTTTGAAGGCTTTAGAGGCCTTGAATGAGGTCAAAAAATTGGGTGATGGGTGCTTTACACAAATCAACCAGGTAGAGCACTTCGTGGCATTTCCAGAATGGGGTTATAATAGCCAATCGGGTCAACGGGTGATGACTTATGGTTTTTGGAAGTTGGGTCACCTAAAATGGCAGAAAATAATTTTTCTTCAAAATTTCTGTTTGGGTTTCAAAACTCATTTTGAGCCGACTTTGATGTAATAAATTGTAAAATAAAATAATCCTAAGTTTGGTCGGCCCTAAGGGCTAAATTTCTAGATAATGACTATGGAGTCTATTTGATAGTTTTGTTTGATAAGTCGGTCTAGCTGTTTGTTTGTTCTCTCTTTAGCACCAAGAGTGCTATAAGATCTTTAGTTAGTAGTTGAGCATATTTACTTTCGGAGACCTACATGCAGAGGACATAGGTTTAATCTACATTACTCTTGGTATTAGACAAATATTTGATGGATCAGAGGGGATTCCTCATCGAGTGGGTGACAAGGGGCAGTAGGAATGTAGGTACTGAAAGGAATACTTGTGAATTGGTTAGAAAAGTAGGCACCCTTGAGCCAACATTAAAATTAGATGAGTCTTAGGAGGAACAAGGGAAATTGGTGAATGCGACTAGGATATCAAATGTTACGGAGAGGGTTATTGAGGCATTGGCAAAATAGGGTTCTAAGATAAAGGTTGATATTTCTTATTTGAAAGGTGAGGTCAGCCCAGATGCATTTTTATATTGGGTTGAAGAATTGGATAATTACTTTGACATGGAAGACATAGATGAAGATGATTTAAAAAGAGTAAAAGTTGCTGCCTACAAATTCAAATCCCATGTAGCCCAGTGGTGGGGAAATGTGCAAAGTTTAATAAGACAAGGAAAAGATAAAATTCATCTTTTTTCCTAAGATGTAGAAACATCTGAAAGCCCAATTCTTTCCCTTAAATTACCAACAAAAATTGTTTAAGGAATTATTGAATTATAAACAAATGGATCAGTCAGTGCATACTTATACCGAACAATTAATGAGGTTTCAAATTCGAATAGGTATCCAAGAGAGTGCATGAAAAGAGGTGGTTTGATATGTGAATGGGCTCAAATTACAACTTCAAGCTTGCATTGGTGAAAGTTACCACTACAAACGAGGCATGTGAATATGCTTTAAAGGCTAAGGAGAAAGTAAATTGGAAAAGCAAAATTATGAGTAAGAGAGATGAAAGCTATCAAAGCAAAGAGAAAGAGGTTTACTTACAACCTACTGTTAGTGAGGAGCTAGAAGAAGCTAAGAATGCAAAGGTTGACTTTAGAGGAGTGGAAGCTTTAGAGGTAGATGATGTGAACAACCCTCGTTGGGAGAGGGAAAGCTCATAAAGCATTTTATTTGAGATTTAACCCACGGGGTCATAGATTGTCCTCAAAACCCCCAAAAGGGTTATGGTAGCCCAAGAAGAAGAAAAACCTTGGCAAGAAGAAGTTGAGGCTGAATCAGGATAGAAGCCAATGCTAAGAAAACTTTAATCGTAGGGGATAAAGAAACATATGAAATTGATTGGAAAAGTATAAGTGTAATGTGAAGGAAATGCAAATGTAAGGATGAGATATTTAAGGTGATAAAAAATTGTAGATCTACCGATAATTTGGTGAATATAGGATGAAGTACTTTGTGATGTGGTGCCAATTGATGCATGTCATTTATTGCTAGGTAGGCCATGAGAATATAGTGCAATGTTATATTTGGGTAGAGAAAATACTTTTGAACTTAAACACAAAGGAAGGAAAGCTATCTTAAAACTGTGGAAAGAGGAAGGGACATGTGAAGTGGTAGCTTTGTCTTTTTTAATAGAAGCTAGATTAGAGCTTGAAAAAAAAGGTGAACATCAGCTCAAAAGGGAATTCAAGAAAAAAGCCATAGCGAAAGAGAGAAGTTATTTCAAGAGTGAAGTTCAACCAAATTTGAGGCAAAGCTGCAATGAAATTCTACCAATGAAAATGAATGTTGAATCTCAAAAGGTGGATATTGGAATTTCAGCTGATTATAATATGGTTCAATGGGATTGTGAATTGTGGGGACATGAGTATGATCATAAAAAATATTCCTTGGATCCATTTTTTTTGTAAAAGGTGACTATATAACTCAGTATGACAACAGTGATGGGAAATGTGATTGGAATGAAGGAAGGATTTCAAGTCTATTAGTGGTTCTACTATGCATTTTACTTTAGGGAGTTCACATATTTTTAGTGGTCTGTCTAAATTGTGGAATCAATATTAGACACCTCTCCACAAGAAGAATGGAGTTGGAAATTTTGGCAATGATCCAAATTTGTGTCCAAGAATCATGAGAGAAAACGTTGATGACAGGCCTACCAAACGGTTTGCACTTTCATATGGATGGCAACATGGTCTGTTTGTTCTGAAGTGGAGGTTCAAAAGCTTTCAAAAAAGGGGAAAATAATAAAATTGCCAAATCTTTTGAAGACAGAAGATGTAATGGTTTATGTTTAGTAATTGATAGGCTCCCACTATCGATCGGTTTCTTCCTTTTCTTAGCAGTTCATGTGCTCTTTTGTGGGGTGGAGCTGCTAGTTTGGACAGATGCCAATTATGGTTTTTGATGTCCTTTTAAAGGGAAATTTTTTGGTATGTTTGGTTTAGCAGATATGTAGGGTGTGAGGTGTAGTTGTCCTGTACCAAGTAGAAGTTTCAGATTTTGGAAGGAACGGGAATTTTGGGGTTTGATATATAAAGGATTTCTCAATTTTTTTGTTATCTATGTGTTCTTTCATTGTTTTATCTTATTTGTTTAGATGGTAATGACTATGGTGTCTACTATATATTTTTGTTTACTTAGTCAATTTAGGTGTTTGTTCTTCCCTTAGCAACAGGTCTGCAATGGGATTTTTTTCAGGAGCTAAGCAGTGGTACTTTTGGACACTTGCATGCAGAGGATAGAGGTTTAATCTACATAAAAAGTCCATTGGGTAGATGAATTGGGGTAGGGTATCTTATAGTTCTACAGTGTTAATACTCATCTAAATATCTCAACAGTGTAGGGATTTTTGTTTGTTTACCAGTTTTTAAAAGTATGCCCCTATTAAACACTAGGACACACATTTGCTCAAATTTTTTTACCCTATTAACCATTACACCACACTAGTTTGGACACATAATTTTTCATTTTAAATTTGACCTTATCTAACAAAATTTACAAGACATCCATACTGATCTTTATCTTCTTGTAGTATTGCATCACCATCCCTTCGAGAAGATTCATGCACCTAAAATAATTGCAAAAAATCTTTCCATATGGCAAATGAAGATAATACTAAAAGACATAAATATAACTAAAAAATGTATATTTTGAAAGACTGGCTACAATATGAAATGGCTAGCCAGTATATTCAATTCAAACATTTAGAAAAGATCAAAGACTATCAGAGGCATGATGGAAAAAGAGAAGATTTTTTTCTTGATCATATCTATCATATAGCAAGGGGTAATAAATAAAATGGCAAGGATCTTGAGAGAGCACAACATAAGAGTTGTAATTTTTTATGAAAAACAACTCGGGCTATTAAATGGAATAGCAAGGATTGTGAGAAAGCACAACAAAGAAAATGTAATTTTGCAGAATAAATAAAGTTTGAGAATGTTCAAATTTGCCAAAGATTCTCTTCATCATAAGTTGAGCAATGGTGTTCATCATATTTGATTGTTCTTGTGATCACACTCGCAATGGAAAAAGAAGAATTGTTTTTTCCAAAAAGATTTAAAGAATACTACATAGATATCTAGTGTGACTATTAAAATCCTGGCTTAACTAAACATTCAAACTCAATTAAACAATATTTTCATGGAAAAGGCTAATTTTGCAAAAAAAAAACAAAAAATATAAGTATGTTCAAATCTGCCAAAGATTTTCTTGATCATAACTTGAGCACTGGTGTCCCTTGTATTTTATTCTTCTTCTAATCATCCTCACATTAGCAAAGCAACCAAATCTTTTCATCAAAGGTCCAAAGAGAACTATGTGGCTATCCAGTGTGTTTGTTATGGCTCAACTGAACATTCATAGTCAATTGAACATTCAGAATGAATGATACAAGATTTGCATGGAATGATGGCTGGGAAGTAAATGAATCAATGATCCTTGAAAGCTCATCATTGTATGCTTAGTGGCCTAAATTAGAATAAGTAAGAATGGGGAAATAATTAAAATTGGAATAAATAATTGTTTCTGAAAACCATTAATTACCTTTGCTATGCATTGACTATAATCTCCCACAAAATAAAATGTGTTCCATCTATTGTTGTACTTGGAAATTTAAATTATATATGCAAGGAGCTCCTCTCTATTACCATATCATTCATGTTGATCATGGACATCAAATTGTGATCCCAAATGTTGATCTGAATCTTCCTTAATACAATTTTGTCCCATCATACCCTATTGTAAACACTAGGGATTACAAAAGCATGAAATCTGTAACAACAATCTTCTTTATTTAATTAGTAGTTTTTTAACTTTTGTATCAAGTGGTATTGCAATGTTTAGATAGTTACCAGGGGCATCTATGTTGTCAGATTAACCTGAGGCTTGTAGCTGGGACACCTAGGGTTGGTTACCCTAATTTTATGTGCAACATTTTGTTGTCAATTTAGCAGGGGGCATGTCTTTGTCAATTAATTTTAATTAGGGTTTCTATTGTGAAACATACCTAGACCATTTCACTTTTGAGTTACTGTACTATGAAATTTCACTGATAACTCTACTGTTATTATTGTTTTTAGCGCATCACTGTATAGTAAAGGATGTAATTTTTTTTGTGTTATTGTCAGTGTGAAACAAAAATTGTACTTGTCTATCTTACCATGGATGGCTCTACTCCCTCACAAATACCACATGTGTATCCCTGTATAGGAATGGGATGAGGTAGAAGAGGGATATATTGTACCAATAATGTTGTCACACTTGTTCAAAACTGACTGTATGTGCATGGAATCTTCCATTGCAAATGTCATTGGGAAAAAAGTTCTTTATTCACAGCCCCGTTTCATACTTCCATCCCAGTTGATATCTATATTTCTATCAAACAGCATGGATCTCCTTTATTTCATTGGGCTATGTCGACAAATAGCCTTGGCATTTGTCAAGGAAGTTTATATTCTAGGCAATACTCTGGATGACGCTATAAGGTGTTACGACCTGTACGAGGGAAAATCCTAGGTAGGAGGAATAGTGCCAAGAGAGATGGTTAATGGTGATCCAAGTGTTAGACATGTTCTTCAGGGTTACATGCAATCTGCAATGTATCTTGATGATGAAATTACTTGGGTTGGAGTCGAGAGGCATGGTAAAGGGTTGAATGCTGGGATGATCAAGGAATTGAACAAGATGTATGGATCTATTTTATTCCTACTTAAACACAAACACCACGACAGTGTATTTGGCCTTGAACCATGTGTTCCAAATGAGGATCGAACTCCAGAAGGAATAGAAGAAGTTGGAGTGAATGATGATGTAGATGTTGAGTAATAGCTTGTAAATCACAAAGAATAAGAATGGTGTGCTGGGCATGTCAAAAATATTGCTCCCCTCTTTTTTTTTATATATTTGGGTCAATGTGAATGTGTGCGTATAGGGATAATGTTGTAACCTCCATTGTTTTTGGTAGGTTGTGTTGCTAAATTGACAATTTGATAGATATATTATTTCATGTGTGTGGGGGCTTTTGTTCGTAATTTTTTGGATTGGTTTCTGGAGGCTTTAGTGATGCAATGACAGTGGGCAGTTAGGTGGAACAAGTTTGAAATATATATGTTTAATGCAATCCGGATGGAATGAATTGAATGAAAAGAAAAGACATGGCAATAGAGCCCTTTTTTTTTTGGTAATTGTTCTCAAAACATAGGTAATTAATTGTATTTATGCCATACTATTGTTTGCAATATTTAATGGTTATGCAGTTCACCCCATCTGCTGAAAGGTATAGCCGATTTGATGGTTGAGATGTTTGAAGTTTGAACAATTGTTTCGTATACTATTGTCATAGTATGCATTATTCGTTAAGAATTGTGTTCTTGTGTTTGGACATTAATTAGCATGGTCCATGTCACATAGAAAACCCACTGTGATATTTGTTTCTAGTGGTAGTATCCTTTGCTGTAATGAACTGTTGTTTGTTTGAAAATTACATCTAAATAGCCATTCTAATGTCATATAAAGTTGAACAACTGATATATATATATGTGTGTGTTTGTGTGTGTGTGTGTGTATATATATACATACATACATACATACATATATATATATATATATATATATATATATATATTATATATGTATGTATATATATATATGTATATATATATATATATATATATATATATATAGAT
>BSBK01009966.1:0-48445 GCA_027943335.1 Chamaecyparis obtusa
AGTTTAATGAAAAACTCAGTAAGATTCTGATGCCTATTTTAAAAGATCTCTTCATTTCTCAATCTCCAAATGGACCATAAAATAACTGCTAAGAGAGAAAACTAGAAGGAATTCAAATTGAAGTCAAATTCAAACACAAAGCCCATAATAATTTCAGACCATGAGACTGACTTGGCATAACTCCATACAACAGATTAACCAAGGAAACTAACCCACAATTTCTTAGCAAAGATACACTCAAAAAATAGGTGTTCATAGGATTTAACACAATTGCATAAAGAACAAATAACAACTTGAGGACCATTCTGAGACAAGAAAGAACCAACAACTAACTTTTTTAACAAGAGCAACCAACGAAAACAAGGGATTTTAGGCTCAACTTTAGAGTGCAAAAAAAATTCAAACATGAATTGTCATCTAGTTGGAGGACCAATATATCTTCCAACTTTGATTAATTATATCCATTATGCCATTTTCCTCTTAAAACATGTTATAAACTTGTTTACAAGAGAAATTATCAAGACTATTGCCATATTTCCACTTAACAAAATCAAACATTTGATCAACTTTCAGAATTTTCCCTGGGAAGAATTTACCAACAGCATTTGAAATAAGAGTGTAAGTCTTTTTCTGTGAATTAGGTATATTAAATTTTCCTTTAAGAACCTCCCAAGGGGACCAGCTACTTGTCAACCATAAAATCCTGAATGAGAGACACCCCCTTCTGATACCATTTCTTGGTAGAACAACATTGGGTTAGAGACAATGGTTTGTTATTAAGATATACAGCCCACCAAATAGATCTATCCACTACTGCATAGTACGGGCTCTTACCAACAGTAGTCCTAGAGCACAAAATTGGCTTGACCTAGCACAAAGCCTTCCAAATGGTTTGAAAAGCTTTTGACCCAGCAACTTGAATCTCAACATCCCCCATAATAATATCCATTAATGGAGTATTTCTCCAGTTCCTGCCTTTTTTAATTATTTGACCTCTCAATATTATTTCTAACAAGAACTTTCCATGGCTCATTTCCTTTCATAGCCTTAATGATCCATTTAGCTGCAAAAGCATATCCTTGAGCTTTGAGATCCCTCAGTCCTAATCCTCCTAACTTTTTAGGAGAACAACACCACTCCCATTTCACACAATGTCTTTTCCTATTACCCTGTCCATTAGACCAGAGATAACTCCTCAAAATTATTTCCAACTTAATGATTTGGTTGTTTTCCATCACCCAAGTAGAAGCATAGTAAACAGCATGAGATGAAAGAACCTTGTGTACAATATGTACTCTACTTGCTAGGAATAGCATGTGAGATTTCCATTTAGTATGCTTATATTCAATTTTCTTATAAATCCATTCCCACATGTCTTTGATAGAAGGGTTTACAGGAAAAGGAATCTCAAATACCTAACTATAGTATTGGGCCCTGCCCACTGCCATTCTATATTTCTAAGACAATTTGGAGGAGAATCTGACCATCCAAGAATGTTGGATTTATGAGGTGATATTTTGGCTCCTGAAGCTAAACAAAATAGTTGAATTCTCTCAATAAAATTCTCAAAATTTCCTTCTTCCATCTCTAGGAATAAGGCTGTATCATCAGCAAACTGTTCAATAATCAAACTGTCTTTATTGGGGAGGCAGATACCTCTCACTAGATTACCCAATTTAGAAGCCTTAAGCATCAATAATATATAAAGATGGTGCAAGTGGGCATCCCTGCCTAATATATCTCCCAAGTGGTATGGCCTCTGAGTCTTCTCCATTCACATCTCTAACAGTAGAGGAGTCCTTAAACAAAATTTTGACCCATTTGCAAAAGGCTTCAGGAAATCCCAAAAGCTTCTAACATACTAATCACAAATGGCCACTGTATTCTGTCATATGCTTTTTCAAAGTCTAACAAAACCATTGCAGCATTTTGATTGTCCATTTTTGCCCAATTCATAGCCTCCTAGCTAGTGATGAGATTATCTAAGATGTATCTACCTTAATGAATCCTGTTTGTGTAATAGAGACTACTTCTTTGAGAAGATCCCTTATTCTTTTGGCCAAGATCTTAGCAATAATTTTATATGAAATTTTTAACAATGTGATCGGTCTCCAATTCTTAACTTGAGATTTATCTCCTTCTTTAGGTAAGAGTTTGATAAGACCTATGTTTATGTTTTCACCTAATGAACCATATTCAAAAGCTTCTTCATACACTTCTAAGAGTTCATTGGAGATCCATTCCTTGTTCTTCTTGTAAAATTTAGTTGATAGCCCATCTAAACTTGGTGATTTATCATTGGCTAAGTCCCCAATGGCTTCCTCAATTTCCTCCACTCTAATATTTTTCTCCAAGATCTTGGCATGATCTTTAGACACTTTCCTGGGGATAAGTTTGATACATTTTTCCAGAGCTTCTATATTTCCTTCTTTATATTCAGAGGAGAATAATTATTTATAAAATTTTGTAAACACCTTTAGGGTTTCTTGGTTATTATTAGTTACCCCTCCATATTGAATACCCATGATCTCCTCCCTAGACTTTTTGTCTCTGATCAGATTAAAGAAGTATTTGGACCCCTTATCTCCCTCTTTTAACCACCTCACCTTAGCTCTCACTTTTTGCCTTTGAATTTTGTAATTTTGAATCTTTCTGAGATTGGCTTTAGTTTCTATGAGTGACTGTTCTAACACTTGATCTTTCCCTACCTTTTGAAGTTGCAGTTCAACATGGTTGAGTCTTCTTTGATATATATTCTCCTCTTTATTTCTATCCATTTTGTTCTTCACCCCAATAATTTGAAACATATTTTTCCATGTGTCTACCAAGGAGTTCCACTTATCTCTAGACGAGAGACTTGCATTACAGTATTTGGTAAGAACACTAGTAGTCCTGATTGCCTCAAGGGAGTCCTCCACATCCAGAAGAGGGGTATTAATTTTGAAAGGAATTTGATTCCTATTTCTGAACTTAGGAGGCTCCTGACTTTTTAAATAAACACACCCATATATGGGAGAGTGATCAAACATGCTAACAGGGTTAACCTCAACAAGATTGTGGCTTTCCTGACACTTTAATTCCATATATACCTTATTAATGTACATTCTATCTAATCTACAATATACTCTACTTCTGGAAGACTTATTATTACACCGAGTGAACCAAATGTTTTTATATTCATTTTTCATATTGTCCAATTGATCACTGACTTGAAATTTCCTCTTAAATTTAGACCAAAAGAAAAATTCATTTCCTTTCCATTCATTTTTATTTCCCCCACTTTTATCTTGCTTATTTTCAATCATATTAAAATCCCATACAAAGATCCATTTAATTTTCTACAAGTTATTGGCTAGCTAATCCCACAGTGAGGCTCTTTCCCTATAATCATTGGGAGCATAATTATTGCAAATGCCTATCTCATGTTCCTCAATCTTAAACTTGGCCCATATGGCTCTCTGATAGGGAGATGTGCCTTTATTAGTTAGTTTCTCCTTCCATTTATTACCAATTAACAAAGCTACTCCTCCTTTACCTCTAATATGATTAGTATATAAACAATGAGCTTCCATATAAAATTTAGACTGGTGTGAGCTTTATGCCCTGTGACCTTAATCTCCTGCAGGCATATGATATCCTTATTACCAATCTTATTGCACCAATTCCTAACCATATACTTCCTATCTGACATCTCTAAACCCCTAACATTCCAAATATGAAGGTGTATCATCATGAAGATTTAGGAGGTTTAGAGTTCTTGCACAACCTATTGAAACAATCAAGAAGCTCTATTCTTTTCACCTTATTATTGTTTTTAATGCTATTACTTCTGTCATATGTCTTTCTTTTATTCTTTTTTTTAGGTAATACTTCCACAAACCCATCCTCATCTCCTTCACCCTCACTGCATGCAGAGAGGGATGGACTCTCTTCCATGGCAGAAACCTCCTCTTCCTCCGAGTGTTCATTCGGCCATCCATAGAAGACTTGGTGCCAAGGTTAGCTATCTCATTCAACTGTTGTTGGTCTTCCCTACTCTTAGTGAAGTTTTGCATGTTTCTATTTTTATTTTTGATAGTGGATAGCACTATTTGTTGAGCATTAAGGTAGGGTGAGTCATCTTCATTTACCTTATCTCTAGGAACCTGAATATATAATGGTTGACAAGCAGTGGGTTGCTTAGGGGCATTATTTTTAACAGCAACAACAATCTCAAAATCATCTTCAAAAAGAGGATTGGATAACGACACATATCTATCCACAGGGGTGTCAAGGGTATCCTTGTCTTTAGGAGGAACATCTCCACTCTCAGTGCTCACCCCTTGACCACAAGAGTTGTCCTCGACACGTCTATGTTCAGTGTTATCATTGAATTTATCAGGATTACTATCTTTACTGGTTCTGGCCAGGGCTTGATCATTAATATTATGTTTATCATTGAATTTTTTTGAAATTTTTTTGAGAGAGGGGAAATCTTTTATGTTATGCCCATTTAGTTTGCAATGGAAACAAGCACCTAAATCTCCTAGTCTAGCAATAGCCCAATTCCATTTATCCCCTTCAATATTAATCGCAATTTCATCTAGAAAAATAGTATCAGGATTAAGAGTGAGCAGGGCATGGGCATTAAGGTGCAGGAGCATGACCTTGGCTTCTTCAACTTGTAGAACTGTACCAAGAGGTTTTAACAAGTGAGGGATAAAATGCTAGAATTTTAGTTGAACATTCTTAAGTTCAACCCAGACCAGGGGGGAATGGGATACAACCTTATTAGTTTTTCCATTGGGTGCCCATGGAATGGCCCTAAACATGGTTTGCCCAACATTCCAAAAAATCTTATTCAAAACTTTTTCTTGCATGCTGTGATTTTGAAAGAAAATAACAAACAACCCTCTCTATACTCATTCTACAAAAACTAACTTTGATGCCAAGCTTTTTACCCCAAACATTTCCTAACCAGTCATCAAAAATTTTTCTAGCCGACAGAAATTTTAAATCCATACAAACAAAAAAGATTGCAATGTTTTTTAAACGAGTTTGTTCAGATTTGATAGTAGTTACCATGTCCGCGTTCGGAAAGAGTTCAAGAATCGTAGCACCAAGTATCAGATTCTTACTTTTCTCTCTGCCTTCTTCATTTCCTTCTCCTCCCTTTGCATTTGTTCTGCTGGGATTACCTCTGAGTCTATCTCCATCGGCTCCAGCAACCCCTCCTCCATTATTCTGAACAATATCAAACTGGGCACTCTCTGGTAAAATTGATCCTTCCGCGACCACTACTCTGTAAGAAGGACAGCTACTACTACCACTAGCATCCTTCATCCCTTTCTCTTTATAATTACTGCCAATACCGTCATTAATTCCTTCTACGACCATCTGAGAAAAAATCTTGGGAGGTCAATGAACGATCTCCAACTAGATCGCCTCCATCACAACAAAAATAGGTTCACACAAACTAATCAGAGTCAAAGCCCGATGAGCAATAAATACGAGGAATTGTACGATGAACACACGGGTGAGAGAAAAAGAAACCAAACAATGAAACAGAAAGGAAAAAAAGGAAGAAAGCAAACCCTAACACCAACATGACAAACACATGGACAAGAAACACCACACAAAGCCGCCATGGAGCAGTACGGAGGAACCAGGGGTCCCTCCAACAACGACAGTGACAGTGCAAATACCAAGAATCAACCAACCAAGTTGCAGAGCAAAAAAATGTAAAAATTCAAAAAAAAAGACATAACATTCCCATATATCTGATCAAATTTTCAACAAATATTACTATAATATATAATTTTAACATTTAATATTCACACACACACACACACACATATATATAATTTTCTAAATTATATTACGTATTTACAATAATAAGTAAAAATATTATATATTTATAAATGTATTACAATAAAATAAAATTATATATAATATTAAACTTAATAATTTTTACTATAAATTATAAGTCCAATATTTTATTATAAACAAAAAAATAACTTTAAAAAATCATAAATCATAATTTAAATATTTATTTTTTATCAAATTGTTATTTTATCTCTTATCTATTAATGTCAGCTAAAACAATAATAAACCTAGAAAATAGAGTAAATTACCTAAATTGTAACCAAGCATGATTAAAATAATGTAATTTCAAGTAACGGATTCATACTTCACACGAGTTCTCCTTTTAAATATCGTCTAGACATAGAAATTTGTGGGAGTCGGCTACCCAGCCGATAGAATCCCTTTCCTCGTTATGTGAAAATGTCAAACCGCATATAGATACCCATCCATATGAATCTTGTCAGTGAAATTAAAATCAATCTTGCCAGTGAAATTAAAATCATACTCAGGGAAAATCTTACTGTGCACGGAAAATAATGGAATGACATGTAGTTATTGGAGTAAACAGTGACTTTATGTGTGTGTGCTGGCATAAATGTCATAAAATAAAATATGAATTGAGTAAGTATATTTAAATCTTCTTGTAGGGTGGAAATATGCTTAAACGAAAATAGTTTTTACTTATTTAGACAATGTTTTTTTTTCTTCTTTTATCGGTAAACGGCCGAAGCCAATAATTTATTATTAATTTTTAGATAAATTTACAAGTAACCCCACTCGGTGCAGGCACTAGTAGGGAAGAGTGGGGTCGAGAAAACCTCCAGTCGTGCCTGGGACTAAAAGTCTGGATTATGATACAAAGATATCATGGGCATAGCCACTACTCGATAATTATCGAGAAATTTAATAAATTTAGAAGTGCATGTTTAGTTACAAAAACAAAGGTCAATATGACCTATCACTGATACATGAGATTCATATAGCTTCTAAAGAAAAGTCTCCAATTACGTTCTATTAATGTCCTCTTTCATTATCGCATTCCTTCCATATCTCTTGATCTTGTAGCACAAACATATTTCTCTCTGCCATATTTGTTATCAATCTAAAAAGGACTATATCATAAATACATGGTATAAAAGGAAAATCTTACCCTTTACCTGTATACCTTGATCTGCTATAGAGTTTAGGCCTAGATTTAAATAACAGCAATAAGCTACATTCTGCACCTCATAAAATAAAGATATCCATGTAAATCTATTGAATGAATATACATAATATCCAGGCATAGTGTTCTCTTATCCTGTCATATTTAGGAAGTAATTTGCTACTATAAAGTGCTATAAAATAAAACCTCCTATATGTTAATTCTAAAAATGAATATTTTAAATAGTCAAGTCCAAAATGAAACCTTGAAGGGGCATATTGATCTTAAAGAAGGTAAATTCCGCTTCATAATTATGATTGGAAGCCTTACATTTCCTTATACCAAGATTATGAAGAATAACATCTTATAGACTTGGTCATATATGTTGATGCAAGGGAAAAGAGAAAGAGGGGTCAGAGGATGGCTCACCCTATTGTTCCAAGCCCTGCAACAACAATGTGGAAGAAAAACAACGAGTGAGAGTGAGAAAACAAGATCTGGAACTATATTTCATTAACAAACAGTATACATGCCAGGTTGTAAGGCCTTCCCGACTTCGGCCACATTTTACAATGAATTCAGAAGTCCTCAAACATGCGAGGATTTTCTACCAAACAACTTCTAACTTCTAACCTCTATCTCCTAGAATTGATCTCATCACTAATGCCTAAACTCTAACCCCAAACACTACATTTATACAAGAGTCTACCGAACTGAGTCGGCCTTCAGATCCATAATCAATAGAAGAAACGGTCAGATTTAGGACCACACACTTCCCAATGATGGATACCGGCATTAAATCTATGACCCTTAATAAATGCACAAGTCGACCCCAATAGGAATCAAAATAAACCTGTTGGTAAGCAGAGATAACTGACCAGCAGCAAAGCAATACCGAGCATTAGAGAATTAACCGACCACTAGGAAATTACCGACTGCACTCAGCAACTGAAGAAAACTGCCAACAGCATGACTGACCAAACAGAGACTACCAACTGAACTCGGTAACTGAAGCAACCGACCAACTCAAAAAAAGAGGGAACTAAGAAACACAGGAAACAACAAACATATTTTTGGTGACATAGCATTGCCAAGAACCTAAAATGCTCCTACATCAGACACCTGGGGTTATTTTGAATGATTTATAGAATCATCAAGAAGATATGATCTGAACTGCATCCAAATCAGACTGTGAAATCCAAGAACTATCTTCATCAGTCTATTCTTCCACTTTACCAGATATTCCATGTACTGTCTTCCTCTTGTGCTTTTGCCCACTCTTTCTTTCAAAATATGTTCAACTTCTTCTTTCTGTTTCTTAGGATATTCTATCGGTACTGTCATTTCTTCATCAGGTTCATGATATTCATACAAATGAGCAATGTTGAAAATTGGTGATATGTCCATGTCATCAGGTAACTCAATCTCATATGCATTTCCACTGTCAAATTTCCTCAATATCTTGCAAGGTCCAAACTTCTTCATCTTTAGCTTTCCATAAGTTCCAATAGGAAACCGACCTTTCTTCAAATGAACCATCACTTCATCACCAAAATCAAAAGTCTTATGTCTTCTTGATCTATCAACTCTATCTTGTTAGGAATGAATGCTTGATGATTGGCAGTCATTCTGTAGCAGTGGTTGTTGCATTCATGACTATGATTGTCATTGATGTCAACACAGTGGTATTCTGGAGTTTGGCAGAGTAGCAGGCACAGTTTTTTTTTGTGGACATGGGATATTGCATTTGGGATTATGCACAGTTGATGGATTATGCACAGTTGATGGTATGTTTTTTTGTGACACGAGTGAAGAGTTATTACATTTGGAAGCTGACAGTTTTATGTAATTCTTGATGTAGTGTGTTGAAATTATTATTTTGTAATTGCATGCCGACTCATTTGTAATTATTTGAGTGTGGTATAAAGGAAGGAATATTTTCCTTGTTGTTATATGGGATTATGAAATTGTAATATAACATTGTGAAAGTTGTGATGCAAATGTATGCATGAGGTGAAGAAAAGAGCTAATTCAGTTGTGAAGGAAGACTTGCGAAGTATAGAGATCTAGATTTGTGATCTTGTGTAGCAGAGAGTGCGGTTTTGGCACAGTGTGAAGGAGGTAACATATTTCATATTATTCTATTGAATAATTCTAAGATCTGTTGGAAAGTGAGTTCAAAGATCTTGCCTTGAAGCTGTTTGGGCAGTGGGTCCTTCTGTCTTCCATAACTCTTAACCGGGTTAGAATCTTTTAATAGGGATTCAAAATCTCCTAACAAGGATTCATATGTACTGAATTTATTTCATAAGACTCCTAACAGGGTCCATCCTTTCACAAGGAAATTTCATATTAGTGCATCATTTTGTGTGCATCATTCCCACCGGGGTTTACTCTCTAATCAAGAGGTTCCCTAGTCAACATATCTTGTGGTATTGTGTCATTGTGTATAATTATCTTTCTATGCTTGGTTACTGCATTGATTATATGGTTTAATGCTATTGAAGTTAATGTTGAAGTTGATAAATGGTTTAATTATCAGATAACTGATTCAACCCCCCCCCCCTCTTGGTTATCTTGGGGATCTTTACTTTCTAACATGTCTTTGTATTTCTGATTACTATTTTCCAACTTTAGCTTCACATCTTCATGTACTCAGAAAATTTCACTCCTTCAGCACTTATCTTGTTTCCATCATCAATGTCTCTCAAATCAGATATTTCCTTCGGTTGCATGCCATTCACAATCTCAAATTGTTTTTTTCCAGTGTACTCCTATTAATTGAATTATTATATGCAAATTCAGCTTGTGCCAACACAGAATCCCAATTGCCTAGTGTGTCTCCTACTAAACATCTCAAAAGATTACCCAAACTTATGTTTACAACTTCAATCTGTCCATCGGTTTGTGGATGAAATGTAGAACTATATTTCAACTCGGTACCAAATTTCTTCCAAAGTGTTTTGCAAAAGTATCCAACAAACTTATTGTCTCAGTCAGAGATAATACTCCTCGGTAACCCATGTAATCTTACAATTTCTTTGAAGAAAAGATCTGCTACATTCACTACATCTGATGTCTTTCTACAAGGTATAAAATGTGCCATTTTAGAAAATTTGTCCACTGCCACAAATATAGAATCATTACCTCTTACTATCTTTGGTAAACCAAGAACAAAATCCATACTGATATCAATCCAAGGTTTCTCAGGTACAACAATCGGTGTATAAAAACCAGTATTTTGACTTACTCCTTTTGCAACTTGACAAATTCCACAACTTTTCACAAATTTTTGAACATCCTTATACAATTGGGGCCAAAAGTACTTTTCCTTCAGCAAATTCCAAATTTTATCAATGCCAAAATGTCCAACCAAACCACTACTATGTTTCTCTTTTTATCGAATTAGTTCTCATTACTCCTCTCGGTATACACAACTAAATGCCTTTAAACAACATATCTTCCTAAATAAAATACTCATCCCATTTAGTATCATGTTGATCTTGTATAGGTTCTCTACACTTTCTCCATAGCTCAGAAAAATCAGGATCATTTTCATACAAATCTGTCATCTCATCAAAACAAAGAACTTGAATTTTCATCGCAGTCATCAAAGATCTTCTTCTACTCAGTGCATCAGCAACTCGATTAGTGACTCCACTCTTATGCTTGATCACAAATGAGTAACTTTGTAAATACTCTACCCATTTCATATGTCTTTGATTCAACTTATTCTGACTAACCAAATACTGTAAATCCTTATGATCAGTGTACAACACAAATTCACTCAGTATCAAATAATGTCTCCGTTTCTTCAGTGCTTGAACAATAGCATATAATTCTTGATCATACACAGAATATTTCTTTCTAGCATCATTCAAATTTTCACTAAAGAAAGTAGTAGGTTTACCTTCTTGACTCAACATAGCTCCAATTGCACTTCCACTTGCATCACATTCCACTTGAAGTACTTTACTGAAATCAGGCAATGCCAAAATAGGTAATTCAACAACATTCTACTTCAATGCTTCAAAACTTCTGTCAGATCCATGTGTCCACTTGAATTCTCTCTTGTCTCCTCTCATAGTCTCAGTCATAGCATTACAAATTGAACTAAAATTCCTTATGAACTTTCAGTAAAAACTTGCCAAACCATGAAATGATCTTACCTCACTAGCATTCACAGGTGTAGGCCAATTCAGAATAGCTTCAACCTTTTTAGGATCCATCTTCAATCCATCATTAGAAATAACAAATCCCAAATATATAATTTTCTCTTTCATGAATGAACACTTTTTCAGATTTATCAGCAACTTTTCCTCTTTCAATCTCTGCAAAACTTGTCTAACATGCAATAGGTGTTCTTCTCTAGTCTTACTAAATATCAGAATGTCATCAAGATATACAATCAAAAATTTACCCAAGAATTTCTTCAAAACTTCATTCATCAGCCTCATAAAAGTACTCGGTGGATTATTTAAACCAAAAGGCATAACCAACCACTCATACAAACCTTCTTTTGTCTTGAAAGTAGTCTTCCATTCATCACCTTCTCTGATTCTGATCTGATGATATCCACTTTTCAAATCAATGTTTGTGAAATACTTTGCTCCAGTAAAACTATCCATTATGTCATCCATTCTTGGTATAGGAAACCTATACTTCACTATTATCTTATTGATTGCTCTGGAATCAGTACACATTCTCCATTCTTCTTAGGTGCCAATACAATAGGTACAACACAACGACTCAAACTTTCTCTGATCAAACCTTTATCCAACAACTCTTGAATCTATCGGTTCAATTCCTGATTCTCAATAGGTGTTAAGCGATGAGGTGCCTTACTTGGTAAACTAGATCCAAGAATAAGATCCATACAATGATCAATACTTCTTTTCGGTGGCAAACCATCAGGTACATTAATAGAAATGATTTCCCCATACTCGGTGAGTAACTTATCAATCTCCTCAGGAACATTATCTTCTATTTTCTTACTCAGTTTGTTAGGAATCATAGAAAAACATACATCATTTCTCTTCAAAGAGTTCACAAACTTTCTTCCTTCCATCAAGAAAACTTTCACAGATGTGCAAACATTACTAACAGGTTCTTCCATCAATGGTAACAAGACTTGTTTCTTTCCATTAGCCACAATGGTATACTTATGTAATCTCCCATCATATATAGCATGTCTATCATATTGCCAAGGTCTACCCAACAAAATATGACAATAATCCATAGGCATTACATCACACAACACTTTATCATAGTATTCCCCTATTTTCAAATTCACATAACATTGTTCACTTACCATGAGTGTATACTCATCTTTGATCCATGAAATTTGATAGGGCTTAGGGTGTTCCAGTCTTTCCAACTGCAGTTTACTGACCATCTCCTCAGATGTCAAGTTCTCTGAGCTACCACTATCAATGATTACCTTCCAAAATTTATCAAAAAGTCTACATCTTGTCTTGAACAAACTTTTCCTTACCAGATCTTCCTTCTTTCTTTCATTCCACAGTGCTCTCCTTACCATCAAGTTACCTTCCTTTTTAGGTTCATTCAGTGATTCTTCTTGCACCACATCATTTCTACTGCTACTAGCCTTCTTACTTGCATGTGTACATTCAAATGACCTATGTCCTTCTTCTCCATGATTATAACAAGTCCCTTGAAAACTTCCTCTGTTATAACCACCTCGGTAGTTACTGCCTCTGCCTCTAGATGAACTTTCACCTTTCCACTCGGTCTTTCCTTTGTCTAGATTTGTTTTATCAAGTTCAGATCTACTATTTTCACCATTGGGTCTACCTCTTCCTCTAGGGAATCTACCACCTCGACCTCTTTGCCTTTGTTCATGTCTTTTGTTCAATTTCTCCTCAGCTTTCAAAGCAAATTGATAAGCCTCTTCAATACTTTCCAACTTGACCATACTAATCTCTTATTGGATAGAATTTCTCAAACCATTTAGGTATCTACTGATCCTTTCCACATCATCTTCCTCATGTCCAGATTTGATATCCAATTTGTAAAATTCCTCAGTATAATCCTTTACCGAGCTATCTTTCTGCCTCAGACTTTGCATTCACCGAACAAGGTTAATCTGATAATCACAGGGTAAAAATTTCCCTTTCAACTTATTGACCATCTTATTCCATACCTTGATTTTGTCTCTGCCTTTCCTTTTTTTGTCCAATTGCAGATGTTCCCACCATAAGGATGCATGGATTTTCAGCTTAGTGTTTGTAATCTTCACCTTCTTATTCTCAGGGATATTCTCATATTCAAAATACTTTTCCATCTCAGTGATCCAGTCCACCAGTTCATTAGAATCCAATTTACCACTATAATCAAGAGGATTAAAGTGTGGTGTTGACTCTAGACTTGTCAAGGCTTTCAAAAATCTTTCTTCACCTTGATCCATAACAGGTGTAGGTTCTTCATTTGCCTATTCTTCTTCAACTTCATCATCACTAACATCTTCAAGATGTCTGCCTCTTCTTTGGGCTATCTCTACTGCCTCTAATCTAGCAGCAATCTATCTTAGCATATTAGCCAAGCCTAGATCTGCATCTCACCTCCCACGAACCATCTTGACAACCTTTTGCAATTGCAGGTCAGATCACAATATGCTACCCCACAACAATCAACTTAAGGTTTCAAGAGGAACCTGCAAACCTAGATTCGCAGACCTAGATAAAGATCTAACCTCGCTCTAATACCACCTGATGCAAGGGTAGAGAGCAAGAGGGGCTAGATGATGGCTCACCCTAATGTTCCAAGCCCTGCAACAACAATGTGGAAGCAAAACAACAAGGAGTGAGAGGGAGAAAGCAAGATCTGGAACTATATTTCATTAACAAACAATATACATATCAGTATGTAAGGCCTTCTCGGCTTTGGCCAGATTTTACAATGAATTTAGAAGTCCTCAAACATGCGATGATATGCTACCAAACAACTTCTAACTGCTAACCTCTATCTCCTAGAATTGATCTCCTCACTGATGCCTAAACTCTAACCTCAAACACTACATTTATGCAAGAGTCTACCAGACTGAGTATGTTCTTTCTACTGTCTAGATTATTAGAGGAATTAATAAGGTTAATCTTTAGCACCTATCCCATCTTGATAGATGGAAAACTAACCTCTCTTCTTGGAGGATCTTTCTTCAGACCATTGGCCAAACGAAAGCTAAGGACTATAGATTTGTTGAAAAACAATTATCTTCTGATCTTCAAATCATGGAGAGTAACATCCAAAGTGATTCTTCTAACATTGATCATCTTTCTCAGGTCATGGATGCCAAGGATGCTCTTAGGAAACACTAGCAAGTTGAAATTCATGGAGCCAAGATTAGATCTAGGGCCCACTGGCTACAATATGGGGATAGGGGCTCGAAGTTCTTCTTCAATCTCCTTAAGCATAAGCACAATAAAGAATCCATTGATAAAATTTCAATTGATAACCAATATATCTCGAACCCTGAGATTATTATCTAGGCTTTTGCTAATTATTACAAGAAGCTTTTTACTTTTGAGGATTCCACTGAAGCTGAGACTATTAGGAATAATTGTAAAGCCTTAATTCCTAATAAGTTGGATTTGGAGGATATTGTTGCTTTATCTAAAGACATCTCTATTGAGGAGATTGAGAAAGCTATCAAGGCCGTAGTAATGATAAGGCCCTTGGCCCTGACGGATTTCCCGTGGAATTCTATAAAGCCAACATCAATTGGATATGTAAGGATCTTCATGAGTTATATTCTGAAGCCTTGTCTAATGGCACCTTGGGACATGAAGTTAACAGGGGTATCACTAAGCTCCTCCCCAAGGATGGTGACAAGGCTCTCATAAATAATTAGAGGCTGATTACGCTTCTTAATGTTTCCTATAATATTTTGGCTAAAATTATGGTGCTCAAATTGGTCAATATTCTTCCTAAATTGGTTAATTCTACCCAGACTAGTTTCATCAAAGGTGGATATATTCTTGCGAATCTTATCACTAGCTGGGAAGCCATGGAGTGGTCTAAATATTCTCATCAAAACTCTTCTATGCTTCTCCTTGATTTTGAGAAAGCTTACAATAGGGTTGAATGGAGTTTCATTATTATGATGTTGGAAGACTTTGGCTTCCCGCCCTTTTTTTGCAATACTGTTCGAGTGCTTCTTAACGATGCATCTACCCAAGTTGAAGTTAATGGTGCCCTCTCTGCCCCTTTTTCTCTTGGGAGATCCATCAGACAGGGGTGCCCTCTGTCCCCTTCCATATTTGTGATTGCCTCAGAAGCTCTTTTCTATATCCTCAGAGATAATTCCATGTCTCCTAAAGTTAGAGGTATTTACCTCCCCAATGATGATGAGCTCATCAACTATCAATTTGCGGATGATACCACTCTATTCTTTGAACTTTCAAAAAGTAACTTTAAAGCCATGCAAGATAAGCTCAATTTATTTTTTTCTATATCTGGTGCCAAGATTTCTCAAGCTAAATCCATTTGTCTAGGTTGGGATGAGCAGCCTCCCTGCTAGTTTTCCCAATACAATTTTCAATGGGGGGGGCCAACAAAATCACTAGGTACCTTGGTATTCCTTCTTCGGTGGAACCTTCCCTCAAAGATATGTGGTCTTGGGTCAAAGATAATATTGATAAGAAGCTTAATAAATGGCATAATAGGGCTTTATCTCTTGCCGATAGAATTCAGGTTTGCCAAAAGATATTTTCCTCTTATACCATTTATTACTCTTATGCCTGGCTATTTAACAATTATCAGATTGCAGAAATTTAGAAGGCTATCAGACACTTTCTCTGGTCTGATGGTAAAGGAAATAAAAAAATTCATTATGTTAAGTGGGCTTTGTGCCACACTGACAAGAGCCTTGGGGGACTCGGGCTTAAGGACCTAAGAATCCAGGGTATTGCCCTATCTGCTAAATGGATCTTTCAATCCATGGAGGGTGACAGTCCTTGGAAGGTGCTGGTTAGACATAACATTGAGAGGGGTGTTCCTAAGAAAGCTAGATCTTGGACTAACCTCCTCTTTTATGATCTTATTATTGGTAACTTTCCTATCATGGTCCAAGGTTCTGCGGTTTTCAGATCTATTTGGAAGGCTTGGGACCATGTTAGGAAATTCATCACTAACAAAGATTTTCATTATAACAATCAACTCCATGGTGAAAGATCCATTTGGTGGAATCTTCACCTAAACGGTAAACCTTTGGCCCTCTCCCAAGGTTGCTATGCCAGACTATGGGCTAAGAAGGGTATTAAGCAGTTCATGGACCTTTTTTAGCATAATCAACTCATCACTTGGGATGAGCTTAAAAGAAAGTATGATATCCCAGACTCTCATAAGAAACACTATAACATGATTGTTCAAGCTACTAGTAATCTTCCTACTATGTGCCATGTTGACTCTCACGGTACTTAAAATATAAATGGCCTGGTGGAGTTATCACGGCTATGCTTAAGGCCAAAAATATTTACAGAATCATTGATCAAAATATTGATATTATTGATCATATTAATGTTGTTTGGTACTCTTCTTTTGGTGCTGATGTTTGGAAAAAATACTTTGATATCTTGTGGAAAAATTCTGTTGAACCTAAAGTTAGATGCTTCAAATGGTTAGTTTTGTTGGATAAACTTCCGATTAAGAGAGATTTCTCTAATTTTGATATTTGTAGTTTGTGTAGACTTCCTGAAACAGGTAGACATATCCTTTTTTTATTGTATTTTTGCTAAAGAGATATGGAATATGTTTGGCATTTTGTATCCTATTAATGTGAATATTCTTGATATCGTTACTGGTCATATTAATGGTCTTCCTAAAGATACCAATTTATTCTGGAATATGTTGTCTTCTTACATTCTCTGGTAGATTTGGAAGTGTAGGAATGAGGAAAGGTACCAAGGTAAGCTGAGGGTTCTTACTGAGTTTTTTCAAAAACTCACATACATTAAAATTTATTTATAGGTCCAGGCGACTATGATGATCGAAAGGGACAAGCTGAGAAGGTTCCTTCATGATGGGCATGCTACTTTTTTCTTTTATGAGCTAAAACATGGTTTCTAGTGGATTAGAACCTTGGATGATTTGCAGGCCTTTGAGAAAGCTTGTATAAGGATGAACAGAGAAATTAGAAAGAATGTTAATGCCATAAAATAAGAATTGCTCATGTTGACCCAGATTCAAGAGCGCAAGCATATAGTCTGGATGGAGGGTCCCTTAGGATGGACTGCCTGGATGGATATTCACTATGATGTTCTTAGTTAGATGATCTATCTTTTCATCTTTTTTATTTGATGTACAACTGATACAGTACTTCTGTGGTGAGGCTTGGCCTCCTTGTTGATATTCGTTGTGGTTGTTTTGTCCTTTTTTGTATTTTGATCCTCTTATATCTAATAGAAAAAAAAATATTAATTTAATTCTATAAATTTTAAATTAAAATTTTAGTACTTTAAAAATAATTATTCAATTATATATATTTAAAGTTAGTTGATGTAGAAAATGAAAATAAAAAATTAAAATATAAACATCAAAACATTACTAGTCATTAAAATAATTTAAAAAATTGTAATAATTTAAATATATTACAATAAAAAATAGAAAAATCATCAATCTATTTCTCATTTAATATTAGTACTTTATCCTTGTTTATATAAAGCTAATTGAATCTACAATTTAACTTTTTCCATTATTATATTTTAAAAAATCTTGATGTTTGGTTTAGAGTTGTTAATAGGGTTTAGGTTTTAGGGTTACAATCATGATTAGTAATATATTTAGGTTATGAGTTAGGATTAAGGTTAAGATTGTGGCTAGATTTAGGATTGTGGTTAGTTTTATGGTTAAAGTTAGGATTTTTATTAAATAATTTTAAAATAATATTTAATTTATGTGATTATTAGGGTTAGGGCTATTTTTAGGATTATGGTTAGGATTACACTGTAATGTTTGTGATAACATTTACGACTAAGTTTATGACTTAAGATTTATCATTATGGTTAAGGTTTTACATCATGGTAAGTTTTACAAAAAAAATTACATCGTTACCATGTATTGTGCATAGTACAATACTAACAATGAAAAGACATGTCAGTAGATATGGATGGTATGTCATGCAAAAGGATGATATTGTGAGGGGGAAGTTGTATAGGTGGCTCTATTCCATAGGGTACCATCCATACTTCATCCCTCATTTATTGCGAGTTAGGCGTCGTAATTATTATTTTTTACATAAGTATGGCCAAAGTTAGTCAGTTTTTTTAAGTATACCTTATTAATTTAATATAAGTAAAAAGAAAGAATTAGTGTTAAAAGAAAATTAGGTTGGTAAAAATATTTAATAAATTTTTAGTGAATATAATTAAATTGTTTTATTTTTCGAAGGTAAAAATGTTTTATAATTTTTTATGTTAATATATTTTTTTATATAATTTTAGATTTTTAAATTTAATAAATAAATAAAATTGTAAACATATTTTTTAGATCAATTAGTGTGATTATTCTTTAATTATATTTTTAATGTACTATAATAATTAAAAAATTATTAAAATAATTTATGATTTCACATATTATATATGATTTTTTTTTAAATGATGTAGATAAAATTAAATTGCTATTTGATACATAAATGAATTAAAAAAGAAATATTTTTTAATTATTATTATAAGTATGTCATGGTTGATTAAAGTTAACATTTAGGGTAATAATTTACATCATAGTTAGGGTTAGGGTTTAGTGTAATAATTTACATCATAGTCAGGATTAGGGTATAATTAACTTAATTGAATTCTCTCTATTATATTATTAACTCTATATTTATCAAAACTTATTCTAATAGAATTTGTTCTAGGGTTTAGGATTAGGGTTATGATTATGGTGAATAATTCTTATTGTAATTAAACAATTATTTTATATTCTTGTAAAATTAATGAGCAGTAAATTGTAACAGGGTTACATAATTGTATACAATGGATTTAAGTTAATTAAATTGTAATAGGGTTAACTTTAATGTTAGTGTTTAAGTTTGTTTAGAAGTATGCTTACATTTCTATCTTAAATATTTTAATTTTTTTATAAGTGCAAAATGATGTTATAAGTAATGAGCTAAATGTCTTCAATAGAATTATAATTTATTAAAAAATAAATATTAAATAATTTTCTAAAAAATACAAAATTTTAAAATACTTAAAACATAATATAAAGGGAAAAAAATTAAATTAATTCTTAAATTTATTTTTTACATAAATCAGTTATCATTAAATTATTTAATTTAATATTTTTAACAATAATCATCCACTCTCCACATTATATCTTTCTATTTCTATAAAAAATAAAAATTAAAAAGAATACTTTGAAAAATAATACTTCCAATAATCATCCAGTCTCGTCAGAATACTTATATTTAACAAAAGATTTTGAAAAAAAATTAGAAACAAAAATGCCTGGGTTTCGTGTTTAATACTTATTTAAAAATTTCGGTAAAGAAGTATGCATGTCAGATATGAAGTCGTGCGTGTCTAAGACAATTAATTGGATGGAAGGCTGACGGCACGGAAACGATGATATGCCATGCCATAAAATAAATGCATCTATTAATTAACCCTAAAATATAAATGGGTGGAGGGAAAATTGTCGGCTGGGTAGTTGCTGCCAAATTTGTGCAGCCAGTGCCCTCGCGAGCCAGTACCACATGAGCCGATAAATTCTTATAGTGCTGTCAGCTATTTTTTATGCTATTTTTTAGGAGTTTTTTATTATGTCTGTATTTTTTCTTTACTTTTTTCTTTTTTTCATTGGCTAATAGCATTTTTACTAAGGTTTTTTTTTATAAAAATGAATTTGAATTAAAAATTATAGTGGCAACCAATAAGGAGGCAAATGAAAAATCAAAGGCTTTTATACTGTTTTAAACAATTTGTGGTCCTGCAGTGACAAACTATTGCATTTCATCATCTGTGATCGCAAATTCTTAGACTGGTTTAGAAGCTGAATTTCAGGTGGTTTTTCGGCATTTCTCTGCAACTCATCATCTTCTTCAGAACCTCACCTCAGAGGTAAGTTTCACTGCATTTCGTTGCCAAGTTTTAAGTTTACTTTAGTTTTAGCCATTGTTTGTTTTGTTGTGTCCAGCTTTTTTGTTGAAAAATATTAAAAAGAAATTCATCAAAAGTTTTTTTAGCACATAGTGTGTGTGTGAATTTTGTACCTGATCTGTGGACACAACACTTCAGTGAAACATTAGAGGTTATCAAAAATTGAAATCTTGCAATGAATTGAATCTGAACTAACCAGACGATTTATTGCCTTCTAGTAGGTGCAAGTATGATGCTCTCAGATTGAATCAAGATCAGTGACCTAGACGACACCTAAATGAAGGATTTGAATGCAATTGATCTATGATATAGAATGAATGCAGTTAAGCTATATTTTTGGATTTTCTATGCAATAAGATGAAAACTGATATGAAATTTATCTAACAATGATATGCAATGAAACTAGGATGAATGTAAAAACAAGATTGATCTCACAATAGCCTTGATTCGCAATAAGCTTTGATTCTTCAATTCCAATTCTCCAGCGTAATTGTGCAAGGTTGTGGATTTGGCAATTGGACAGCATAGGCCTACAAATTTTGTGGATGAATTGTGAAGAGCTAAAGCCTTAATTTATAGAAATCCAAGGCTTTGGAGGTGCATGGAAGAAAGCCATAAATCACTCAAATAACTCAGGTTGATTTTTGAGTTATTTTTAAATAAAGGATAATTAATTCACAAAAACATGCAAAAGTAGAATTCAACTCAAATTAGAAGTTTAGATCAACTTTTGAACTCAAAAAGGATGTTGAGTTCCAAAAAGCTAACAACTTACATTGATTTTCTAATTTGGAGTTTAACTGCTCTTTAAATGTGCACATGGATAATTATGAATTAATAAATAAATAAAGTGATTTATTCTCAACTTAACTAATTTTTGAAAATAAATAATTAATTTATGGGTTAATTAATCATTTAATCAAACTTTTATTCAAAAACTATATTATTAATTTTGACATGTGCTATTAATCAATTAAATAAGAATTTAATTAATTAATGATAGGAATTTTGATTTAATTGTCAATTTAAATAATACAATTTAGAAATAAATATAATTAAATTAAATTAAATAATTAAGTGGTAGAATTAAATCTAATTAATTAAATATGAAAATATTCAATTAATCAAACTTTAGGATAAATATGATTTATTGCCAAATAATCATTAAATTAAAGATAATTATGATAAATAGGAATATTACTAGGAATATTCCCCAATGGAGAATTTAGGATAATCAATTAGAAGTCGATGATGTTCAGATGTGCCTTAGGTTAGGACTTCGATGTCGATTTCGTTCAATTTGTCGATATAGGAAGTTAATGAACTTGCCCCTCTTTGAATTACTGTGCAAAGCGTAGTGGTTCAAAGACAGTCTGTGTTTGATAAAGATATGGAACTGATATGAAAAAATAAACTGATTGAAAGATTTGATATGAAGATATTAGGTCTTGAATGACCAAAGATAGTGTTCACTGTAGCAGCGATGAACCGATGATTACGAAAGAGTGTCAAAACACCTGATTCTGAACCTTATGATTGCAAAGAAGTGAGTGATCGGTTCTACACTCGATTGTCTTAGCAGAACTAGCAAGTATCACATCTGAACCCTTCAGTTGCCGAAGAATCAAGGAAAGAACACTACGATCTGATGGTTGCAAAAACTGATATAGTTTACAAGATTTAGGAGAATATCAGATTGATATGGATCTTGATGAATCTGATATGCCCCGAGTGATGATAGATTTGCCCAGAGCAATGAGGACTTTTGACGAATCAGCAATTAGACGTGGTTGTTGTCTTGATTATTGAGGAAAAATTTGATAGACAAAATTGATTCAAAGACTTGAATGATGTGCAATACCATGCCCCCTTCAGGATTAAAATTGAAATCTAACAAGAAAAGTTAGCGTTATAGTTCAGAAGCATGTCAATTGATTTGAGAAGTGGTTATACACGTTCGAGAACGCATTCTGCATCGTTAGGAGGTCCTGGAGACCAAGTTTGACTAGGTTTGACCATGAGTTGACCATGGGTGACCAACTTGAAATATCGATAGTGTGACGTAAGATAATCAGTTAAGTTGAATTCTAAATTTCAAAAATGATCAAAGGTCGAATGTGCAAGCAGTAGACCGTCCTGGGTCCAAAAATTTTAAATCGCAATTTTGACATATTAAACGATCTCAGATTTTGATTTTGATCCCGAAAATGGATTCAGAACGTCGAAATTAGCCAAGGGGGCAATTTTCGTGAAAAATGGAACACTTTTGAAAATTAGGTCAAAAGCTATATATAGGCCTGAAAGGTCATTTTCAAATCATTTCAACCTTTTGACTTTAGAAATCTTGTGGAGCCCTCTGAAGGAGAAAAATGGTAGATCAGCGAGAACCGAAGGTACCAGTGAGTTCGCACCAATTTGAGTGCAGCCGGAGACACCAGAGACCTGGCCGGTACGGACACCCAGTATGTGGACCTCTTTACCGCTCTGAAAATTCCAATTTTTCATGTTTTATAGAATTTTTAAATTGTTTCATACATGTTTTCATTTTTTTAATTTCGCGTGCATGGAAACTCGTACGAGTCCCCAGTGGGACTGGTACGACATTTCATTTGAAATTTCTTTGTCATTTCAAGCTGACCCAAGTGTCATATGAGATAGACCCTTGTGTCGTATGAGACAGACCCTTGTGTCGTATGACATTTCATCGGGTCCCTCGACTGTCGTATGATTCTAGGCGCAGTGTCGTTTGGTCTTAGGTAGAGTATCATATGACTTTCGGGGCTAGTCTGGAATGTCATTTCAAAAATAGCGAGGTAAAAACTGGTCCTTAGGTCCAAATTTTGATTTTTCTGATCTTTCTGCCTGATTGCTGACTCTATTATCCACCTTCTGAAGTATCAAATTGTCCAATTCTTGTACTATTAGCCTGATTTTGAACTCAATTTCTGATATACTACCCTGTTTCTGTATAATGTAGGTCACATATCCAGATGTACATGTATGTCATTCTTACTCGGTGACACAAAGATTATGTGTCGCACTTCCGGACCCTATGAGAGTACACCTTGCTGCTTGTGGATTTGAGTACCACATTCATTTACTCGATATTAGGGTAAATCATGGTTTACTGACTGCATTGATTGAGAGGTTTCACTTAGAGACCTATACCTTCCACTTGCTGACTGGGGAGATTACTGTTACCCCTGAGGATGTATACAGGATTCTTTGCATTCCTTTTCATAGCCCATGGTGTCCAGAGTATGTTAGTGCTGGGCAGACTGGTCTTCATGCTTTTAGGCATTTATTTTCAGATGACACAGTTGACAGGGTCTATCTCCTGGGAGACACTTGTGCAGAGATACGGTCAGATGCACCATTTGGAGTGTATCCTCGCAGGGATGATTGGAGAGCTGATTATGCCAGGTCATCAGTAGAACAGCTTCTTGATGGGATGGGCCCCGATGGTAGCACTTCTGATGGCTACTCCTACTGAGCTTGCATGAGGTCAGTGCCCGCTAGCACATATATTTTCAGAGATGCACGAGGTCGTGTATCAGGACTACAAGAGCTTCAGTTCTGGAGCTCTTGTTTTACAGATATGGGCGCGGGAGCATATCCCTGTTGTGAGACCAGGCTTTCAGACACAGAGAGAACCATAGGAGCCCATCATATACATTTATGCAGGTTATGTTACGCAGGTCTGGATGGGACATACAGACTACTGGCGACGTTTCTTAGATGATATGACATTTGTCATATGGCGACCATATTTGCAGATAGAGGCCTGGCCTACTGTGAGGGAGCAGTACACATATCTTTGTCAGAGTCGTATCCTCATCGGCAGGACCTCCACCATTTTGGAGAGGTTTTTGATTACTCGGGTTTGGCATCAGTATGGATGCATCCAGGATGCTCCCTACGAATACACTGCATATGCTCGCATAGTTCATGAGATCAGACTTGGATGGACTGCTGGACTCACATATTCTGTATGTGTTCAAGAGTACAGTAGTATTGTTGGGAGAGATTGGGACTACCGGCCATAGGTGATCGATGTAGGTGTCACTGATGGATACATATCATGGCAGGCAGAGCATCCTATTTACAGATTTTCAAATCTCATAGAGTTGATTCCCTCCATGGAGGAGGCGATGGATGTTACAGGTGCCCCTACTGTACAGGGCCCGAGACCACAGGCAGTGCATCCTACACCACCGAGACCTAGAGCCATTATTACACCATAGATGCTAGCAGGACACATGAGACCCCCTCGTCATCCTTCATTGACAGCAGGTACACCTACAGGTTCTCATAGATGGACCAGAGGTGAGGGTGGTACTTTGGGCAGTGTTGGTTCCGCTGAGGATGTGATAGCAGCCCACCAGGATGTAGGTGGTGGTACAGATACAGGTGTGAGCACTGGTGATCCTTTCGATCTAGGGGCTGAGATTAGGTGCCGTAAGGCACAGAGAGCAAGTACCACAGACCAGCCGACAGTGACACTAGCACCGGGAGGACAGGACACAAATATACCAGCCACTGAGGCAGATCCATCAATTCCTCTCACTCCTGCAGAGATTGTTAGATGGCTCAGAGCTCAGGTCCGGGACCTGAAGGTACAGAGTACCAAGTGGGAGGAGAGATTTATAGAGACAGATCGACAACATTTAGAGCTTCGTGCAGAGGTTAACAGATTGCAGACAGAGGTGACTCACCAGACCTCACAGGCCTCTTATTATGTGTCGACTTATTATGTTGTTGTCCCTGCTGCGCAGAGAGTGCCTACATATTCAAAGTATATGGCAGCCTCAAAGGGAGCCAGGGCACCAAGAGTGGAGGTCATACCAGATACCCCACCTCCTCCTCCACCAGATGCAGAGGAGCATGCTGACAGTTGATTCCTGTTCTTATCTTGATATATTTTGTACTTCTATCACTGTTACTGTTGACTATGATAGCTCTCAGGAGCTCATTCTTTTGTACATTGTGCCAGTAGTGCACCCCTAATTTTTGAGTTTTTATGATATATATGAGATCGAGATTTTGGTTGTGACTTCATTTGTACTTGTCATGATTTTTGATTTATGATTATATCATGTGATGTTTATGCTATGAGTAGTGTAGAATGTATGTATGGATTAATGTAATGAAATGATTTCTCTCACATGTATGGATGTTATGAAAATGTAATGATTATGAAATAATGCATGCTTTTATGTTTTTGTAATGATTATAAAATGATGGAAATGCAAATGATTATGATGTGAAAATGATTATGATATGAAATGAAAATGCAACAATGCACATGATATGTTTTGCAGGTTGATGAAGACAAGTACTCAGTCTCATGTCAAAAAGGTATGTACAACCTAGGATGGTTACCGCTTGCAATTCTATGAAGAGACCTTCGAGTTAGGTTTTTAGCTCTCGGTAGATTTGAATAGGTGATCGAAGAATCATTTAAGCTTTGAAGTTTATTTGTGAGATCATACAAACACACAAAATGCAAAGAGTCATGCAAAGTGAAATGCAACCTAAGACCTAGGACCTAGTACTGATCATGTGTCGATTTGTTGTCATCATTGAGCTTTTAGGTAACTGGATAAATCAATACAATGCCCACTAGCTATGATACCATAGACATATGAATATTGATTTGTATGCGCAAGAATCAATACAATACCCACTGGTCAAATAACCATGGACATATGAATATTGATTTTATTTTCGGAACGTCAGATTAGATATAAGCACCAAGGCACAAACACCGGGATGACCTAAATATCATGTCCATTTTCATATAGCAATTTGTATAAGCATCAAAACATAAATGTCGTGATGACCTGAATACGCCTTGCATTACAAAAACACCAAGCAGTTAAGAGATCATTTAAAATCCATTGTGAATTACCCGTAGTGACCCTTTATCATTCACATCCTTAGGTAAGATCGCATTTCACATTCAGAGATAGGAATTCACTCGAAAAGACAAAGTTAGATCAAACTTCCTTGAAGCGTCCAGGTATTAATGGTCGAGGTACCCATGGCCATCCAATTCGAGATAGAGGCTCTTACAGGCGAACACCATATATATCCAGCTTTTCCAAAGAATTTAGATTTTCACTCCAAGTAGAAAACAAAGAAAAGATTATGCCCCCCATTCATCACTCCCTAAATCCTATAAAGGACATCATTGAAGAGCTCGAGAGAACATAATATGCAAAAATCTCAAAGTGAATCAGTAAGCATACAAGGAGATAAAAGCATGAATAAGCATAGATCATTTTCAGTTTGTGTTGATGTTTGCTTGTGTTGTTGTAGAGGGTAAAAGCACAAAGCTATGTCACGTTTCAGGGCAACTTATCAACATAGCTAAATTTGAGTATTTCTAACTAAAATCATTTTTTGTCAGACATATGGTCTAGCTAGATTCATTCTAGCTAAGTTAGATAAGTTCTTCACCTTTTCCAATTGGAAATATCTATTAAAAGCATGTTTTATAACAATTACTAAAGAAATAAAATTATTTCAGAAAAATGATGTTTCAATAACTCTTACTCTTTTTAATGATATTTTTTGACAAATATAAAAATACCCTTTTTTAGAGCACAGAGTCAAGATTATCATCATATAATGTTTATAATATTTTAATTGGATTTAATATATTATAATTTCAAAATACTCCAAGTAGGTATTTTAACATTCGAGAACAAGATGCTTCAAAAATAGAAAAAAATAGTAAAGCTTATCAAAAAAATTGAAAATTTATATTTAACACTAGAGGAGAGAGTTATCTTCAAGAGTGTGTAATTTATTTTTTGAATGGTGTAGATTTGATAGGGGAAATTTGACGCGAGATGAAAACTGTCGATTTCAGGTATGTTCGACTTTGACTAGTTATATTAGAGAAAATATACATTGAAAACTAATTTTTTTTCTTTTCTGCACTAGCTATACATTTTATCTATGACATATTTTGAAATCAAAGGAAAAAAAGATTATTTGCATATACTTTTTTGTTGCGAACAAGACCCTCATTTTTCATCAAGTAAAAAATGGACTTGAAAAATTTAAAAACTATGTGAATTCTTGTTAAAATAAAAATAAAAAAAATATAGGCATAAACTTCATCCACGTTTACACATTTCATTAGTTTACATCATCTCCAAATTTTAAACATAAATACCATTTTTATGTCGTTAAAGTTAAAAAATTTGTGTGTTGTTGACCTTTTCCTTTATAAAAGTGTGACATAGCTTTGTACTTTTACCCTAGATGTCAAATCCTTTCTAGAGACGAGATTGACTGATTGACTCAATTGAAGCTTCAAAGGACTCTGACTGGATATGACTCTTCTGAGGTATACTGGACACCAGAGGATATGACATTGATTGCCCCCAAGTTTGAACATTTGATAGAATGCAGACGCTTGATCTGACTGATGTACAGACTGACTTATTGAAACAAGGATGTATATACAGACTAAAGCAAGACTGAAAGCTGGGAAAGACCAAGATTGCGCTGATAGATGGAGCATTTTGAACAAGTGGCGCCCGTTTGCCGAGTTTTCACCATCTTGGTAGAGATTCTATTTTTGCTACCAAGACGCCTGTTTGCAGGTTTTCACCAAGGCACTTTTTTTTCTTTTTCTCTTTTTTTTGTATTTTTCATTTTTTTGACTTTTTTTGTGAATCATCAAGGTGCCTATTGCTAGGTTTTCACCAAGATGTTCATTTTATTCAGGACTTTTTCCAATTTTTAAGATTTTTTCATGGACATTTTACCATAGACTGAATGCCTTAGGCGTAGAATTTCTTCAAATGGAGAACGTTGATTGGTTCTCAGAGCTATTCTCCTTCAGTCGTTGAGAGTTGATAAGCACCGGAGCCAAAAGCAGCATTGATTACAAAGGGACCCAACCAGTTGGGTTCAAATTTCCCCTTGCATTCTCGATGTGATTGCTTTTTAGGATTCTCTCTCAAGACTAGATCACCAACCTGGAATTCTCTGTGTTTGACTTTCTTGTTGTAGCCTCTAGACATTCTCTTCTGGTACACTCTGAGATGATCATACATTGCTTGTCTGCGCTCATCTAGTAATTCAAGTTCTTGCAACCTAGACACTCTGTAGTCATCGTCAGTTACTAGACCCTGCATTTTGACTCATAGTGACGGGATTTCAACCGCAATAGGCAGTACCGCTTCAGACCCATAAACTAAAGTGAAAGGAGTAGCCCCAGTAGGCGTTCTGACACTTGTTCTGTAGGCCCAGAGAGCTGGATTGATCATGAGATGCCAGTCTCTTCCTATTTTATCGACTATTTTGTGCAAGATCTTCAATAGATTTTTGTTTGAAGCTTCAACTTTTCCATTCCCTTGAGGATAGTAGATAGATGACCAATGTTGTGTAATCTTGAATTTAGCACATAAATCATCTAGGTCCTTGTTTTTGAATTGTCCCCCATTATCTGTGATTATGGAATGTGGGATCCCATATCTACATATGATGTAGTTCAAGATGAACATAGATATTTGTTTCCCCATTGCTTGTGTTAAGGGAACTGCTTCTACCCATTTTGTGAAATAATCAGTAGCTGTGATTATATCCTTTTAATTGGCATTTCCTTTAAGTTGCAGACAACATCCTTCACCAAACGGTGCACACACCAGCACCATTTCTCCTGTTCCAAAGAATGCTCAATGCGAAAATGTTTAAGCACTGGATGAACCATAGATAGCATATACTTCACATGGCCATCTTTGCGCAGGTAGGTTAGTAATTGCAATTTCCTCTGCATTGTGTTAATTTCTCCATAGTCACTGCAGCAACATCTCATCTGCGTGTGTGCCCAATAAGGAGCTTTTGCAGTCCCCCACAAACGAGGCACGCACATTCCCTTGGGAGCTCACACAATTCCAAAGGAAAGCGTGTAGCTTCCTTGGAGATCTACGTGACTCCAGAGGTTCAGTGCATGAGGCACTTGCAAAGAGCCAACATTCTATAACACGTGCAGCCATAGCCTGCAAAAAACCTTCGTTTTGTTCTTAGTTTTGCTTGGAAAGCATCCAACACGTGCCCCATCTGTATTAAACTTATTTTAAAACACTGCCTCTTCAAATGCTGGCTTTTCTTTGGTTTTTAACATTAGTGCCTCTTCTTACTCTTACTTCCTGCGTGAGGAAAGCTCACGCAAACTCCTCCCAAATCAATCCTGCACAAACAGCTCCCGATGAGCAGGGTCCTTGCTTGCAAAATTATATGCATATTAAAAATGAAAAGTCTATTATATATATATATATATATATATATATATATATATATATATATATATATTTGGTGCTAAAAATGAGTGAAAAGTCTAATTTCTAACCTAATTATCTATTGTAAGTCATTAAACTAAAATCTTTATTTGACTTTATATAATACCAAGATTCTATTTAGGAAAAAAATATAGAGATAAATGGTTAAAAAAAATGAGTGCAATAATATAACAATGTATATGAAGAATAAATTTGGAAACATATTTGTAGAAGGTTCCTTAAGTGTAAATCTATATGATTTTTTAAATAAGTCTTACCATAATTATATGCATATTAAAAATGAAAAGTCTAATAGATAGAGCTAATATTATTAAAGAATGAAAGCTTTTTATACAAAATCTCTTCTTTTTGCTAATTACTCTTCTTTCTTATTTAAGATAATAATTTGTAATATCCAAAATCCCTATTTTGACTCCATCATTGGATAGAGAATGGAATCCCTTTTATGATCTCTTCCTGCATTTCAGTTGTCATTAATTTATTATCTATTTTTTTGTTCACGTCTTAACATTGTCTCCTCTATTATCTAGTCTTCCCTTTCTCTCTCTCTCTCTTTAAATTTTTTTTTTATCATAGTGTTTAGATCAAATGTGTGTTATTTATATCAATGTTAATTCTTCAATGCGTAAACCTTGTTCTTCTATACATTTCAATATTGGCATCATAGAAGTAGCAACCAATATATAGGTACAAGATAATGTACTAAGATCAATAGTATTCATTATTTGTTGAAAGATTTGATGTTTATCCATACCTTTTCATATAAATAAATTAATAATAATAAAAATTACTAAAACTAAATAGTCCTTGATAAAATTCAGTATGTATGTTCTTGGGGCTTGTATTGCTTTGCCACTTGCACAAAATTTTCTATGTAAGACTTGCTTGAACATCTTTCACACACTACATATTCCAAGATTGAAAATCTTAACACGACATACATTTAATTGCTTACCTTTTCCAGTTTCTATTAACATATGTTAACTGCTAATAAAAAATAATGTCTTTATTTTGTTAGCCCCTGCCTATATAAGGCAGAGACTAATGTTGTTTTTCCTTCACATCATCAAATTTATGGTTGAATCTACTTTCTTATTAGACATTCTTTGGCAAAATATTTTGTAGCTAAAATTTGGGTGTGAAGAAAATAGGTTCTCGTTCCTTGCATTGAGGAGATTCCAAAACGTGAGTGCAAACATTGGACAACTCTTTAAAGCTTTTTGCTTCGACTTTTGCACTGCCAGGTATGATTCTGAGCTATTGCTATGTAATTGCCTTTTGCAACTTCCCTTTGTTAGCTTTATTTTCCATTGTTTTCCCTCGCTACTTTTGCTTGCAAATAAACAATTTTTAAAAAAATAGAAAAAATATTTCATTATTCTATTTTCTTTCCATTTTGTGCAAGAAATTTAAATTCCCTCTATTGGATACTAGATACGAATTAAATGTAGAATTTTTCAGTTTATCATAGTAAATTAAATTCTTCATTTGTAATCTTGATATAATTCATCAACCACCCCTACCCAATATAAACCAAATTGATGCACTTGAAAAAATCATTATTTATGTTATATTTAAATTTCAATATCTTTATCTATATATTGTTTGTCTTTCTCATAGATTAAGTCAGTATATAAAACTTATACATGACCAACGATGTAGGTGCCTATAGTGAATTTGAAATTTGCATCTGCATAAGTATTCAGATAATAAACTGTACAGATAAAGTTCAAAATCTACACTTTCAAATTTGGCCTTACAATGTCATTGTTACTTTGCGTTGAAGCCTATTATCTACATGATAGAATCTCTCACCTTGCACATACTTGTTACTCACAATGAGTAATGAATCCTGGATGATTTACAAAGTTAATTTCTTTAAGCATACATACTTTTCTCTTTCTCTATAGTCTATATTTCTACATCACAACATAATTAAAACATAGAATAGAATGCTAATTGCAAAATATTGCTCCTCCTCAGGGTCTTGAAAGCTTAGTTGACTATATGAGTCCCCACAAGTCTGCTATTCAAGGTCAGTAATTCAATGTTATCGACCATTCGATTTAACATTTGAAGAAATATTTTCCGTCTTCTTTGTCCAATATTGAAATTTGCATGTTAGTGCTAATTAAAATTACCTTCTTTAGGCCATTTTCTTTGTTCCGATTTCATATTCATAAATTCACACATCCACAACTTCCAGTACAAAGTCTCACAAACTGATAACCTAATTTACCAAAATGGTTTCAAATACTATTGCACACACACTAATCAGCTAGAAAATCCAATTATAGTAGAAACATATAGATCGCAAAACCAACCAGAAATGCTATCAATTGATAAAGCTTTAGACAATGCACATTGTTTTCAGATTAACTCATTCAACTACAAAGTCGGTGACTACCTATTTGATACAATCCATGTCTTAGTTCATTGTAGATATACACCTAATGAGTTGCGCAATGGACTTGTCAATCATTTCTTGCATTGTCTTCAGCATGGTTGCCCTGCAGCTTTGAGCTCTTTTGAACATGAATTGCACCTAACAATGCTTTACGACTTACATAAGATACATGACAAAAATACATATTTGCATAGAATGAGGCTTTCAGCAACAGAAACTAGCGTCAATGGCGAAATTGGACTTTGGGGTGACATATTTTGTGTGCAATGGTTGGCACGCTGGTTGAATATCCCCATATGCATTTGGTCTTTGACAAGGAAAAAACCATATTTGCGTTTCAATAAAGATGCTACTCATTCTACAATATCAATTCTTTTTCATGATGCAAATCCAATTGCTAGACATTATGAGCCCATCTTTTCAAGGAAAACCATGTACTATTGCATTCAAAACATGCAATCACACTTGCCAATCATTACTTGCAATTTTGACAATGCTTGGACTTCAATTGCACATTCATTCCATACTATTGGGCTTTGTCGACTTGGAGCAGTTGCTTCCTCATGTGGAGAAAGTATGTTCGCTGCTTTCGCTTTGGTAATTGACAAACGGTTCGATGCAACCACTTTATGATTATTTATGGCCCAAACTTTAGCTAAGGCATTGAAAGTGCATGACAAATTTGCATTATCATGTTTTGAAATGTCTACACAACCTACTATAACAAACTGCAATTCTGTATTGCAATTGCAATCGCTCATTTCTAAGATTGGAATACCATATGTAGAAAGAAAGCTTGAAGGTTCTGAATTTTTCTTACTATGGCTTTCATACATATTTCATACAACCATATGTGTATGGAAAGAAGAACCACAACCCAAAGCCAAGGTATATTGCAATTGCATGGAACTAGAAAAAAATATTGACTTAATTGTCTTCAAGAACAGCTCGGGACATTGCCATTATGAACCACATTGTAAAAAACAACAATTAATAAATAACATGCAAATAAACCAACCTAGTTTGGTAGAAATCAATGCAATTGCAGCTTCATATCAACTGCCACATACACCTCATCAAAATCCCAACCACTCAGTTGTCATTTCAACTATTGAATCAAGTAACAACAGTCAATCAAATACAATCATTTCACAGTCCACCACAACAATAATACAATTACTACACCTGCTACAAGCTCATTAGTGCAAAGAATGATGACTTTCCCGATCAAAGAATTGAAAGCCCCTCAATCATTGTGATGTCTAAAAAAAAGCAATGTGTGACAAAACTAACCAAGGAAAAGGCATAGACAATAAACAAATGGTTGAAACAAATAACATTGTAAATCAGGCTACCATGAATGCTCAAAGAATTACAACTTTATCTAGCACAAATTTCAAACCCCCTCGCTCATTGAGATGCATTAAAACTACTATCCACAATAGACAAAAGCAACAAAATGATATAGCCAATGAACAAATACTCCAAACAATGAACATTGCAAATCAGCAAACCACATGTTTACAAACTAAGGTGTTTACAACTAGTCGAAAACAACAAGCTCCATCAATCTCAAATGCTACATCTACAAAAGACATGCATTCTATATCTTCTAAGACAAGACCTGACAATCAACAAGCACAACATAAAAAACAATCATCAAAAAAGAATGTAATCCAAAAATCTGTCAACATATACTTGAAAAGTATTAATGACACACCCTTTCAATCCTGTAGTATTTGTGAAATGCTTCATTTTCACAAAAATATCTGCAAAATTAATAATGCATTTGTTGAGGCTTTCTCTTTACTTTCCATTGCATCTGACCAAAAAAAAAATTGAAATTGGACAACCCGTTTGCAAACAATGTATAAAAGCTACTCAATCTGGCAAAATCCCTTGTTTTGCTGCACCATGGAAAATAAGACGCAATGCACGAATAGATGTTGTCCATACATTGAGTTCTCTAGAAGAAAGACTTGTCTCTTTGTGTATTGCTTTTGCACAGATAAGACAATTGGGATATAAAAGATCACAATATGGCTTAAACGGAACAATCATCAATGTCTCTGCAGACTTTGATAAGGTGCAACAAGCATTACCTAGACAAATAGATGAAACTAAAACAATGGCAATAAAACTAAAATGAAAAGGGCACTTTTAGGGCAACAGAGTGAACCCTAAGATTCATCAAAAAATCTCAAAACAAAACTGATATTTTTTACAATCTAGAACTTGTTTACAATAATCTGCATCTTTACCCAAAAAATGGCCTGGGAATTACATAGTCCATTACTGCTCTCACCAACTTCATCAAAACTGAAAATAAATGTCACCATTGCGTTCCTCGTTCCGAGCCGATTCCGGAAACAGAAAATATGTCTATATTTGGTCAAAAAATAAGCCCTGAACGCAAATTTTCATGAACAGACTGTTTTATTTAAATATTTGAATTTTTATAAATTGCAGACTTAATAATTTCGAAATTTAACTTTATGCAGGCCTCAAAATTTTAAAGTGGGTCCCATGCCACATGGCAACACTTGATTCGTCTGCTTGAACAGCTGATCCACCTCATCTGCCATGTAACAGCTGTCATCCCACCCACCTCTTCTACCATGTAACAGATGTCATAATATCTCTACCACATGTCGCTTACCGGTTGGTCGACCTCGCTGACCGTGCAACTATTTGATAGTTGACTGGATGACACGTGTTGCAATCTCGCTAAACCGCCAGCGTATCTTTCTTGCAACTCCATCTCAGCGCTTTAGCGATAACCGTCAGATTTGCATGAATCCCGAGGTGGTCGACCAACAGAACAAGATTGTTTTGTCATTGCCCCGTCATCGTCCACCGCCAAGTGTCACACTCCGGTTGGCTTCGTAGATGCTAGACCGCCAGCGTATCTTTCTTGCAACTCCATCTCAGCGGTTTAGCGATAACCGTCAAATTTGCACGAATCCCGAGGTGGTCGACCAACAGAACAAAATTGTTTTGTCACTGCCCCGTCATCGTCCACCGCCAAGTGTCACACTCCGGTTGGCTTCGCAGATTCATTTGGCATCAAACTGCATCCAGTTGGCCACGTCATCATGGTGCCACGTGTCAACATCTCGCTTAACCACTATGCTAACTAGCGTGCATCTCTTCCTTAGCATTTTAGCGAGCACCGTCAAATCTGGGCGTGCATTTTGGGGACTGAACAGTCCGCATTTATTATATATTTCATTAAAATACATGGGATACCGACGCAACGCTATCGCAAATAGCCACAAGGCGGGCCCACAAGGCAATAGATGTAGAGTCGCCTCACTTTCACTTGTCTTTACATCTCATTTTAGTGCTGTTTTTTTTAAAAACTAGATAATCACATAATAGCGTGAATGTGGGATAAAATACCTAGCATGTTTTCATCTTTTTTCTGGCCAGTAGTCTTTCCATGTATGCACAGAGCCTTCAATCTATACTGATTGTGCAAAATACTCCCTGTCACTTGCGTGAGCTTCCCTTTTATTATTTTATGCTGGCAGTACATCAAAAATGCGTTGACAACACTCACTAAGTTATTTGCGTGAGTAGGCCTCGCTGGAGATACTCCAATTGTTGTGTGCACATGTTTGAACTAGTATCCATTCTCCAATTGGCGTGAGGCCCTTCACAAACTGGCAGCTCCTCCTTGCATTACACTGGCTCCCTTACTGCATTGGCTACTTGTAATGAAAAGGCCCCCTCCCAACACACTGCGCAAGTGCTTGACTTGCGACAGAGGTGCATTTAAATCTTTCTTCATTCTCCATCTGGTGTTCTATGCAAGCAATGGCTCCCAAGGAGTGTATACGCAGCACTTCCTCAACAGTGCAAGAGATCTTTATTGAGACATTCCCCCCAAATGGTATTTAAAAGCCTCCAGCTAATGCGCTTAGCAGTCCTGATGTAATATGTTTTGTATTTGGGGTGTTTTAATAAACACAAGGCATAGGCATCACTCACCAATGAACAGGTGTAGCCTCCTCTACGCATATATTAGCGTATTTAAAATCTGAATCACAATGCCAATACATACACGGTCAAAAACCTGAGGGAACGCGTAGATTTGTTTGTGCCAAATGACGGAGCTGCAATTGCATTGTCAATTTTAATAACTTGCCAGTCGCCAAATCTGATAAAACAACCCTGATTGCGCCAACAAATCACTGATGAAAACTTATCCCTGGAAGCTGAAAGTTGGCGAGAATGAACTTTGCACTACAGATAAAAAACCCTGTCAGATGGCTTCGCCTAAAAATGAACGAGGCAAGAGATTTTAAAATTTGAAAAATGCCTTTCAGAATTGCCGGCGGAACGTAAACTGAAAACACTGCCGATTGCCTCGGAAAGAGACGAGCTAAAAATATCAGATGGCAGGCTGAGGGCGAGCCACTGGAACTGGAAGAAATTTCATCAGCAAGGATCGAAACGAATCAACCACCAACTAGAGATGATCATTCGTTCAAAAGCTACGAATTTATGAAAATGACTACTTTAGACAATTATGCTATCCGCACTTTCATCATTCTAAGACCCTTTTTTGTCTGACCTGGCAATCCTGTCAAATAAAACTTTCACAGTCTGATACCTCGGATATAGATACTCTCTCATACACAGAAAACAAGGCCACAACTAGCTTTAACACATGATCAATTGGCTATCCGAAAATAATCATCGAAGTTGTGCCCTCAGAACACCCTGAACTGAAAATAGTCAAATTCATAGAAATTGTGTTTGGAATCGATTCAGAAGAGTCATCAATCGGATTCGTCATAAGCTGAAACTTAACATGGAGAATCAATTTGATGTCTATATTATGGATCAATCTTTAATTATGCTTGACCTCGATCTGAGCGCAAATGGCAAGGTCTCAAAGTGAGCTACTGACAAAACTCAACAGTGCACTGCTGAAGAAAATTAACAATCTGCAATCTGAATGGCTCTGGGAAACATGTCAAACGGGCACATGGGAGGCTGAAAATCGGCATGAATATTCTTTCTTATGCCTACAACCTGATGCAACAATCGGCATCTCTTGATCAATCACAGGGTATTTAATGCACTTGTCTAAACAGGGCCTCGAACTAAAAAGTACAACTGATCCTCATTAAAAAGTTAGAAACTGCAAACAGAATCAGATTGGCAAACTAAGCAAATGGATTCGTCATGGCTTGAAAACTGAAACACAAGGAGTATTTGACCCCTGGGAAATGATACAAAAGGAAATTTCTCAATTGGGTCACAGGGTCAAAAGTTATAACTGATCAAACAGGCCCTTCTAGAAATCTGAACAATTACAAAAGTGCATGGCAATAACAAACTACCAACTTTGAAGGGTTTGAAACCTAATCAAATGGATTTGAAATGACTTGAGAATTGGAATATAGGTTCTTTGATATGCAAACTAAACATCCTCAAAGTGGCGGGTCATGAAACATTTCTTGGCATAAGATATTCAACTGCAAACTAGGCCTGATACAACGATTTGACACTTGGCACAAATGCAGATTTAAGTGAACACTTCAAACTGGCTACTCTCTAAACATTCCAGATTCTTCAATTAAGAGCGGGAACCAACTACATACGTCAAATGAAAAGTGTTGAACCCGTTTCCCAAGCTGTATCACATGAAAATCATCAAGCCCACTTTACATGCATTTGAATATAGGTCTTTTGAATTGTTCTTGAAAACACTGAACTTTTCTTTTAGGAAAATTCTCTGACCACGGGCTCAAAACTATACAATTTTTTCATAGTACTAACAGGATGAAGGATTTGTGAAAGATTTGGAAGACTTGGAAACTTTAGGACATGTATGGGTATTGGAGGAAGTAGGGGATGAAAGGGAACCATGACAAGACAAAGGTCTAGCATTAACATGATCTTTCTTGAGAGTGAAATCTTTATTTTCAGCAGGAGAATTCTTAGAAGAGAAATGCTCATAGTATCTACGTTTATAATCAGCACGGAAAGCTTTCTCTTCCTCAATAGAAGTAGATGTATCATATTGTTCATAACAAGAATCATAGTCTCTTTCAAAATCAGAGTCATATGGATCACCATCATGATCTATCCAATGTGACGACCCATTTCTAGTAAGCACAAGCACAGGACTAGGAGGACTGTTATTGTCCATCATCATAGTGATCATAGTGATCATAGTCATCAAAGATGGGTGTGTCACTCTTCGTGGAAGAGGTATCACAAGGATTATCATGTTGCTCATTATGGTATGTCTTGAGAAGAGAAGTAAGACTCTTGGGAGAAGTAGAAGAGGAACGAGATCACGAAGAAGAGGAAAGTGAAGACTTAGTGGAGGAAGGAGACTTGGATAATGAGGAATGCGAATAACATCTAGAAGAGTCATGGTAAGAATTGCAAGATGAGGAAGGATGAGAAGACTTAGAAGATGAAGATTTTTTGGAAGAAGAAGGTCGTGATAGGATCATGTGTATGATCCTAGCAAAGGCATCTGATTCAATCAATTTTTTTTATTTTTGCCATAAATTTATCGCCCATGAGATTTTTGGAGGAATAATTGATGCATATTTGATTGGATGTAGAGAGTTGGTAGACCAAAAGAAGTTTGAGTTGAATGAGGAGAAAATAAAGAGATGTGAGAAGTTGTATCTATTTGTGTTTTGTTAACTTGACAATGGCTTTAGCAATATGCTTGTAAATTATGAAGCTATTTTTTTTGTGCAGTAGGCAAATATTATGTGTCTATAAATGTTGTACTTTTTTTAAAGAAACAATGACTTTTTTTAGCGAGGTAGAACATTGTTTGAGTAAGAGCTACTACCTGGTAAAAGTTGTAGAGCTATTGCAAAGTGGTCTGTCCAATATGTTTCTAGAATAGTGAACTTTATGTTGGCAACATCAACATTGTTTATCCAAAAATGATCTAACAAAGTACTTGCTTGTGTTGTTGGCTTGTCAACAACAAATGGCAGTTTGTGTTTTTGCATAAATTCAATAACCATTGTTCTTGCTTTTGTCGAATTTAGCATATCAATATTGAAGTCTCCTGCAATAATCAATTTGGAATTGGATGGTTGCGAGTTGATGTTGTTTTGTATCAGATTAAATAAATCAGAAATCGGTGCTGCTAGTGTTAAATATAGATTTACAATGCGCAAGGCAATGTCAAGATGCAATAAGTCAATTGTTATGGATTCCAAATGCTTTGTTGTGTACGTTTCAATCTTTTGCAATGTGGTTGTTTTTTTGCAACATGTTAAAAGACCATGAATAGCTAGTGAAGGATAGCAATCAAAATTTTCATTTAGCAAAGGAAAATGTTGTAGGCTATTGTGTCTTGTTTCTTGGAAGCAAAGTACTGTTGCAGAAAGAAGATTGTGATCATGACATATTTCTTGTGCATGTAATGTAAAGCTACGTGTATTTAGAGAGCATATGCTAAAATGGTTTGCTGATGCAAAAGGAAGGTTGTGTTGTAGTTTCCATTGTTGTGATGTTTGGAGGCGTTGCATTTCATTTTCTACTTTTTGTGATACTTTAAAATTTTGTTGCTCTAATTTGTGTATTAAGTACAATGATTCAATATTTCTTACATGTGACAGGGCAGTGTAAACAAGACCATGTTGATAGACTTTGCAAGGGTCAAAAGCTAGTGCATCCATGGTCAAACCCTGTGCTCTATGGATGGTTCTTGCACATGCTAATTGAAAAGGAAATTGTGTTCAAGTGACTACTTTTGTAGCTGTTTTGACTTTTCTAGAGATTCTTGTTATTGGTGTCCATGAAGGTAAAATGCAGTTTGTATATAGATTTTGCATTTTTTTTTGACGTAACTTGCCAATTGTGGCGTCATTGAATTGAATCCAAACAATATCTTCTTGCTCAGTTGTGTACAATTGGAAAATTCCATCAGCACCACTGACTAGACTGTCTTGTGTATCAAGATTTCCACCAATTAGCTCAACCAAGATTCCCAATTTTACAAAGATGGTGCTGGGTAATAATGACTTTTCAATTTGATAGCGGGTATTTTCAATGGGTGTGTCTTTTTTATCTACAGCTTCTAATACGTAAAGCTTGGTAGGAAAGTGATTTAACATTTTGTTGTTGTGCTCATTGACAGATAAGTTTCTTTGGAACAAGTAGGGGAATTTTGGATTATTGGGGGGAGGCTTAAAGCATGTTGTATTCAAGTAGGACATATCTTGATCAGTTTGTTGGGAAGTTCGTGTACGATTGAGAATGGAAATGAAATGTTGATTTTTTTGCCTAATGACAATGTGTAGTTCAAAGTATTTGACATTATCAGTCCAAAATGTGTATGGAATTTTCTCATTGTTTATTATTGGTTCTTCGAATATCCATGCATTGCATACAGGCTGTGCCTAGTAAAAGTCACCACAAAAGATTATATCGACATTGCCAAAAGGTTTTGTTGGTGTGTGTTTGATTTTTCAAAGTCTTCTGTCAATGTTGTAAATCATTGTGGAGCCAATTAAGGAGACTTCATCAATAAGTAGAATCTGTAATTGTTCTAGTCTTTTGCTTAATGTATCAAGGGTGTTCGAGTCCAAAGGTCACATTTTTGAAGTATTGCATGGAAGATGGAATAAAGAATTTGCATTGTTTCCACCTACATTAAATGCAACTTTTCCTGTTGAAGCTCCAATAATGCCTTTCACCTTGAGTGGGTCACTATCTAGTTGCTTATCATAGTATCGTATCATTGCTTCAAATAGTATTTTTGCTGTAAAGGTCTTTCCTGTTCTAGCTCCACCTATCAGGAACAAGTGCAGTGGTTGTTGAGGTGCAAATCTCTTTGTAATTAGTACATCTTTGACTATGGATTGTTGTTCTATATTCAATTGTCTTCGTCGATTGAAGTAATCATGGTTAGTTAGCAGAAATGGATGCGGTATTTCTGAGTATAGTGAGTTGCAAGAATCATTTGTGTTTTTTTATTTCTTGAATGTGTCAAGTCAGCTATAATGTCATATTTTTCTATTTCATTTTGCTGATTATCTTGTTCAATTCCATTCTCAAATTGTATTACTGGACAATTGTCAATGTTAACTTGTGTGGCAGCTTCTTCAATGTCACCCCATCTATAATCAATTTTTGCATTAAATAGTTTTTCAATATTTGTGATCTGTATCTTTTTTTTGTTGAATGTTGCAGCCCATGTTTTATGTCCGATTAATAGTGTTTGTTCACTAGTTCTAAAAGGGACATATAAAATAAGTTTTTCTCTACAATAATTCTCATAATCGATGTGTTGATTATATCTTACATAGCATATGATCTTTGGCTTTTTCCACTTTTGTAACTTAGTTCCATTGTTGGACTAGAAAGATGTATATTCAGCAAGAGACAGCTGGTCGAATGTTTTTTATCGTTGTATGTATTTATCTATTACAGATGCATACATTATGTTTTCAGAATTATCCTGTTCTTTTGCTAATAGTTTTGGGCTTTTTAACATGAAAATTCTACTCTCTAATGGTGTTGTGTTGACGAAAATAGTATTTCTTAAACATTTACTTAGTGGCAATGACAAAACAATGTGTACAGCTTGCCGGCTTGACATTTGTTGGTAGTTAAGTAATGTGTTGCCTAGTTTGCGTATGAATTGTGTCTTTTCTTCATAAGTGTATGTGCATTGTTGTCGCAGTTGGCGAAATGCAAGAGACAATGTTCTATCTTGTTTTGTCATATATGAACAACAATAAGATGTTGCAGCATATGCATCTAATATGAATTGTGTATCTATATTTGCATACCATAAAGATGGGACTTGCTTTGAAAATGCATTTATCCAAATATCAGATGGATGTCTTTTCAACATAGCAGTTCTCTTTGACAATGTTGATTGTAGCATTGCAATGTAATTAGCTTCGTCCATTTGGAATTCGTTTAAGAAATTATCAAATGTAATTTCTTTTGTATAGTGTTTATTTTGTAGTTGCTTGAAGAAATTTCTCACTTTTTCTTTTATAAGAGTATTTTCAGTTGTCAAGGGCTCTAGTATTGTTGTTCTTCTCATGGGAGGCAAAGGAAAACTAAATCGACAATTGTAGTTTTTGTATTTTTTACAAGTTCTTGTATGGTGATGTGTCTGCATCTTAACAAGGTTTACATCAAGCAATGAAGAATCACATGAAATGTACTTGTCGACAAAGATTTCTATTTCAGTATTTTGACAATTTCCATATATAGGTGCATCTTTAATCCACAACATGAAATGTACATGTTCATTTCCTCATTTTTTGAATTCTATGACAAAGAAGTAGTCCAATACTTTGCCAAATAGTTGATTATTGTTTAGCATCATTTTACGAAATGCGTTGACCCTATGATTGAAGTATCGACTGCAAACAACTGGGTTTTTCCTAATTTCAAAGTCTAAATCCTTGTCCTGAATAGTTTCATTGCACTTGGATTGCTGGCCTATAGATATAAGATACAATGCTTGGCACAATGGCTCCCAAAAGTGCTCGGCACTTGTTAGTGTCACAAAGAAAGTCGGAGGCCCTAATTGTCTTATCATTGCAAATATGTTTTTTCTTGTGTTTTCTAGATAGTCTGGAGATGTGCAGATGTTCTTTAATGATCTAAAACTTAATGGAAATTTTAATATCTTTTCCAAATTTGTAGAGTTACGTACGTCTTTTGCAAGTAACTTTCTGCCTTTTAATTCAGATTTTCTTATACAAACCCATGCTAGTGAAGATATTTGTTGGATAATGATTTTGATGGCTTTGAAAAAAAATATTTGTTATGTGTGTTGTAAAGTCATTGTCTTTATGCATGAGCTCCCATTTTGCTATCTTTTGGAATGAAAGGTTTTTGCTAATTTCAATGGGTTGAGCGAAACCATAAAATAAAGTTGGAAAGTTCATTTCTTCTGAGTAGGCATCTTGGAAAATGCCAAGTGGCTTAAAACCTTCTGATGGTGCAATTTCAATTATTGTTTTATCAAGATCTCTAATTGAATGTGGTTCATTGAACCAATGTATAAGTGATTCAGCTATTGGGTCTTCATCAAGTTCGGTATTGTCATTGTGGATTTATGTTTCTATTTCAATATCACTATGCTCTTGTTCTTTATTAGTTTTAAGTAAAGATTCCCAATCTTTGTTTATGGAGATATTCTCTTGTGTATATAATGACATTTTTGATAAAGTTAACAAAGCATTCATTACACAAGCATGCCTAACATTACCTTGTGCATATGCATTTTCGTATTGTAGTTTTCATTTTAGTTTTATTGCCATTGTTTTAGTTTCATCTATTTGTCTAGGTAATGCTTGTTGCACCTTATCAAAGTCTACAGGGACATTGATGATTGTTCCGTTTAAGCCATATTGTGATCTTTTATATCCCAATTGTCTTATCTGTGCAAAAGCAATATGCAAAGAGACAAGTCTTTCTTCTAGAGAACTCAATGTATGGACAAGATCTATTCGTGCATTGCATCTTATTTTCCATGCTGTAGCAAAACAAGGGATTTTTCCATATTGAGTAGCTTTTATACATTGTTTGCAAATGGGTTGTCCAATTTCAAATTTTTTTTGGTCAAATGCAATGGAAAGTAAAGAAAAAGCCTCAACAAATGCATTATTAATTTCGCTGATATTTTGGTGAAAATGAAGCATTTCACAAATACTACAGGATTGAGAGGGTGTGTCATTAATACTTTTCAAGTATATGTTGATAGATTTTTGGATTACATTCTTTTTTTATGATTGTTTTCTATGTTGTGCTTGTTGATTGTCAGGTCTTGTCTTAGAAGATATAGAATGCATGTCTTTTGTAGATGTAGCATTTGAGATTGATGGAGCTTGTTGTTTTCGACTAGTTGTAAATACCTTAGTTTGTAAACATGTGGTTTGCTGATTTGCAATGTTCATTGTTTGGAGAATTTGTTTCTTTTGTCTATTGCGGATAGCAGTTTTAATGCATCTCAATGAGCGAGGGGGTTTGAAATTTGTGCTAGATAAAGCTGTAATTCTTTGAGCATTCATGGTAGCCTGATTTACAATGTTATTTGTTTCAACCATTTTTTTATTGTCTATGCCTTTTCCTTGGTTAGTTTTGTCATGGATTGCTTTTTTTAGACATTGCAATGATTGAGGGGCTTTCAATTCTTTGATCGGGAAAGTCATCATTCTTTGCACTAATGAACTTGTAGCAGGTGTAGTAATTGTATTATTTGTTGTGGTGGATTGTGAAATCATTTTATTTGATTGACTGTTGTTACTTGATTCAATAGTTGAAATGACAACTGAGTGGTTGGGATTTTGATGAGGTGTATGTGGCACTTGATATGAAGCTACAATTGCATTGATTTCTACCAAACCAAGTTGGTTTATTTGCATGTTATTTATTAATTGTTGTTTTTTACAAAGTGGTTCATAATGGCAATGTCCCGAGCTGTTCTTGAAGATGATTAAGTCAATATTTTTTTCTGGTTCCATGCAATTGCAATATACCTTGTCTTTGGGTTGCGGTTCTTCTTTCCATACACATATGGTTGTATGAAATATGTACGATTGTCAAAAAAATCAAGGCCAAGAATATTTACAAAATCATTGATGTCAATACTGATATCATTTGTGATATTAACAAACTCTAGTATATTGAGTTAGATGTTAATATGTGGAAGAAGCACCTCGACAGATTGTGGAATTTTCCTATTGAGCCCAAAATCAAATGCTTTAAATGTCTTCTCCTTGTGGATAGGCTCCCCCTGAAAAAGATTTTTTTAGTAATGATACCTGTGGATTATGTGGTCTCCTAACGCTGGCAGGCATATTTTCTTTGATTGATCTGTTGCCAAAAGTATTTGGCATATGTTTGATGTTTAATACCCTTCCTTGGTTAATATTTTGGAAATTATTACTAGATATATTGATGTTGCTAAAAATAATGCTAATATTTTATCCAATATGTTATCTTCTAACATTTTGTGGTAGATTTGGAAATGTAGAAACGAAGAAAGGTATCAAGACTCTCCTACATCCCTTACTAAGTTTTTTTTAAAACTCACATATTTCAAAATTTCTTCACACGTTAATGTGAATACGACATTGGATAGGAGGAAGCTCAGGAGATTTCTCCAAGTTGGTCACTCTGCAATGTTTGTTTATGAGCTGAAGAATGGCTTTGATTAGAGAAGCCATATGGATAACTTCATTCGGTAATTTGCTGATGACACTATACTTCTAGGAGTATCCAATTGTAAGGAAGCTAAGGCATTCAAAGTTGTTCTAGATATATATATATATATATATATATATATATATATATATATATATATATATATATATATATATATATATATATATATATATATATATATATATATATATATATGAAGGCGTCAAGTCATAAAGTGAATCCTAATAAATATGAAGTTTTTTTCATCAATACCCCTCCAATCAAAGCACAAGAAATCTGCAACACCCTGAGTTATAAAATTGGCAAGTTTCCCTATAAATACCTAGGGATCCCCCTAGATAAGGGAGTACATAGCTCTAAGTCATGGCAGAAAGTGTTGTCCAAAATCCAAACCAAAAAAGGTAATTGGAAAGGTAAATGGCTCACTAAACTTGGAAGGGCTACAATGATTAAATCTGTATTGACTGTCATTCCCACATATCAAATGTCGATACTCCCTCTTCCAGTCAATATCAAAGACAGTTTAGAAAAACTCCTTAGGGATTTCTACTGGAAAGGTCTGATAAAGGAAAAAAAGTTAGGTCTTATAAGATGGGAGAACCTATGTAAATCAATATCCCAGGGTGGATTAGGTATTAAAAATCTTCAGTGGCAAAATAAAGAATTGGGTGCCAAACTCATCTAGAGACTATACAAGGAATCAAATAGAGAATGGGCTACAATCCTCTTGCATAAATACATCCCATATGCTGATCCCATCAATATTTTCAGATCACGGACCCATGTTAAAGGTTCTCGTATTTGGAATTTTATTAAAGAATCTAGAGGAGTTATTAATAACTTACTTATGTGGGATATAGGAAGAGGGGACAAGGCTCTTTTTTTAGAAGATTCCTGGGGTGGGTTTACCCCCTTCACTAAGTTAGGCTTTACGCAAAGATTCATTGATAAATGAAAAAACATTAAAGGCATCTATCTTAAGAATTATATCTCTCATGAAGAGGATTTAGTATGGAAACCAATAAATGATATTCCAATAAAGTATAAGGAAAGACAAAAACTCATTGACATCCTCAAAGATAGAGCAATTACCATTAAAAATAGAGTAGATAATCTTATTTGGGCTGGTTCAAATAATAGATTATATAATGTGCAGGATGGTTACAAAACTATTGTACAGGAACATAACATGGATACCCTAGATATCCCATTGGACCTATGCTGGAACAAGGCATGCCTCCCTAAGGCAAGAATTTTTCTATGGATAGCGTCGCAAAAGAAAATTTTAACTACAAATAGACTTAGGAAGCTAGGTTTTGAAGGCCCTTCAAGATGCCCCTTATGTGAATGTCAAGAAGAGGAAGCCAACCACTTACTCATAAATTGTATATTTACTCAAAATTGTTGGAAATGGTTATGTAATTGCCTAAATTGGAGCTCAAGTATGCCTTTTGATTTAGTAGATTGTCTTAAAGCATGGCCCTCTCTAAATAAAGATAGCTTGTTCAAAGATATTTGGATAATCTCTCCCTCTATACTAGTGTGGTAAATCTGGAAAGAACGAAATAGCAGGATATTTACAAATCAAAAGTTTGAGTGGAGATCGATCACTAAAAAAATAGAAGTGTCAATTGTTGAAGTAACTAATAATAGACTCCGAGATAAAATTAGTCTTGAAAATTCATTTAAACAATGGGACAGTAATATTAGATTCCTCTGGCCTAGATTGGCAATCCCACCACTCTATGGTAGAGGAGGAAGCAAATCAAAATCAGATAGAAGCACATGTATATGGACACCTCCTAGAGAAGGATGGTATAAATTAAATTTTGATGGGGCTTCTCGAGGCAATCCAGGTATTGCAAGTATTGGTGGGATTATTCACAATTGGAATGGAGAAATAGTCTCTAAATTTGCTAGACTCATTAAACCTACAACTAATAACATGGAAGAGTGTAAGGTGGTCTTAGAAGGACTCAAATTATGTAAAAAACTAGGTCTCTCCAAAATAGAAATTGAAGGCGACTCGCAAATAATAATCAATGCAATCAAAACTAGAAAGACTCTAAATTGGAAACTTAACTCAAAAATAGAAGATATCTTTGTAATCTTGGACACTATCCCCCATTTCAAAATTAAGCACATTTATAGAGAAGGTAATACAAATGCGGATCAGCTTGCTAATCAGGATGCAAATGGAAAAAAAGTGTAGGCGAAAGCTTATTAGAATTAGATAATCTGCATTCCCCCTCCATAGCTTAACTAAATATAAAATTGACACTAAAATTAAAGAATTTATTTTCAAACATCTATAACCTTACAAAAACATCCTTTATCATTAATTAAGATTAAAAGCTAATTCTAAAATTTGTACAGTATTTAGAATCAAGGCCTGTTTAAAACCTTAAAATGTTATATGTCCCAAAACATTGCTACATATGTGTTAATTAGAATTATGTAACTCAATTAGATTATAGACAAATGAGACACCAGACACACTGAGGAAAACTCTTTAGCACACAACCCTTTGGGTTTAGGATATCTTAATCAGAATCTTTAGTTAAGATCTTGTACGACTTCAAACTAGGCTTCAATACATATACAAGTATATTATCTATTATGATATGGGCTAATTAGGATCTAACTATTGTATATGTTTCTCTTCAAATAGATTTACTTATATAGAGGCTCGATAAAAGATATATTTACACTATTAGATATGTGTACACAATTCGCACTACTCCTTTTATCTCCGAGAACATGACCTTCCTTAAGTAGTTCCCTTCACTACTAGTCTACTTTACATAACTAACACTAGACCACATTTTTTTTAGAACCCTGTGATACCAATACTAAACACCTGTAGGGGGCTTTTTAATTTTAAGATTCATCTCACCCATTATAGTAGCCAGATTTATTTAAATCTTTAGCCATAGGATATAAAATGGTTTAATATAGAGGGAGGTAAGAGTAGTATTCATTAGTCCACTTAACTTAAGCAACATAAAACTTTCAAGGTATGTATATATATATATATATACATATATATATATATATATATATACATATATATATATATATATATATATGTATATATATATATATCTATATGTATATATATATATATGTATATGTATATATATATATATGTATATGTATATATATATATATGTATATGTATATATATATATATGTATATGTATATATATATATATGTATATATATATAGATATATATGTATATATATATACATATATATATATATATATATACATATATATATATATATATATATCTGTGTGTGTGTGTGTATGTCTATATATATGTATATGTATATATGTATGTATGAATATGTATATATGTATATATATGTATATATGTATATATATGTATATATGTAATATATAGATAAATACATATATACATA